>JANRMT010062850.1:5274358-5310781 GCA_026402145.1 Polypterus bichir lapradei | reverse complement strand
CTATCTATCTATCTATCTATCTATCTATCTATCTATCTATCTATCTAGTGGTCTGCAGGGGGCACTCAGCTCCCCAACACCCAACACAGGCAGACACAGGCTTTGTTGCGTTTTGAGTGGGAAGCTCTCCAGCACCACGTGTTTCCCACACCACAACCACAGGGCAAAGCACACTAATAACTCAGCACACATCACTTTGTCTTCCCTTTTCTTCTCTTTCTTTTCTCTGCTTCCACTCCTCTTGGCAAGTGTCATTCTCTCCCTCCCGACTCTGGCTCATTGAATGAAGGCAGCAGGCTTCTTTTATGCTGCACCCAGGAGTCATTCCAGTGGTCCATTAGCACTTCTGGGGGAGGCGGAGGCCTCATGCTCCACAGTTCCTGCAGTGCCCCCTGGCGGCACCTACAGAACCCAACAGGGCTGTGCAGAACTCCAACTCCCATGAAGCCCTGTGGAAATCCGAGGCGCTGCTGCAAACGAAGGGGGGGGGGGGCGGGGGGGGGGGGGCGGGAGTTCACTGTCATCTAACGCTCCAGGGGAGATAATGTCCTGTGCCTGCCTGTTCTCTCATACAATCCTTCCAGGTAAGGGTCCTCTCTGTCCACAAAGCGAATGTCTGTGATACAATTTGCATATTAGTAGCTAGAAATCCACAACGGGAGAAAATGAGTCACATATCATAAAATAGTTTTTTTTTCCCTAAGTGTTTGACAACCTGCCAAGTATGATCATCACAGGAAAATGATTAGACATACAGAAATCAAAGGCAATATATAGTAAATTGGGGGGGATTAATAAGGTGGGGTTTAGAGGGTATTGGTCATAAAGGCTTTTTTATTACTGGAGTCTTCTTCTTTTTAAGCCTGCATATGCTTGGTTTGTGCCCAAGTGTCTGTTAATGGCATTTCAATTTGATAGCCACATTTCATACGTTATGTCGACGACACATTCGTCACATAAAAGGTTAACCAGCTGAATGAATCCCACAGCTACATCACCTCAGTATTCCCTGCAATTCAATTCACAATTGAAAAAGAAATGAATGGACACCTCAATTTCCTTGACATTTCCATCGAGAGAGGTAACGACGGCACTTTAATTACGAGTATTTATCTCAAGGAATGTTATGCAGTCAAAATATGACACTTTTCAAGCAACCATCCTTCATCGCATAAGTTGTGTTAGGACTTTGTTCAAAAGGATTAACACCCATTGTAACACAATGGACACACAAAAGAATGAGAGACATTATCTTTTCCAATCTATTCACATCAAACGGCTACCCCAAGACATTTATTAAACAATTCATATATAGGAGACGCCGCAGACCTCAGCAAACAGTCGTCCCCCACCGCGCTTATCATCAGAAAGTCCGGCATGTGTCCTGTCCAGATCTGGGATCAAGAGAGCACTCAAACCAGCAAGCACTCTGCGGACTGACCTTTGCAATGCCTAAGGCAAGAAATCGACAAGAAACGCAGTTTACAGCATTCCATGGCGCGCATGCCCAATGGTATATGTGGGACAAACATCTAAAAGACTTGCGACACGTATACAGGAATATCACAATCCCATCAGAAAGAAGGACCCACAGTCTCTGATTTACACACATACAGTACAGGTTCCACTGGTTTAACTGGGACCCTGTGAAAGTAAAATTCAGGGCGAATACCAAGAGTGCCAGAGAGCTGGCTGAATCGTGCCATCACCATTGACTTGAAGGCAGGGCTGTGGAGTCAGTAGATAAATCCTTCAACTTCAACTCCTTAATTCCGGTACTTCTGACTCCCCGACTCCTCTGTATTTAATATGCTAATTTATTTTCCATGTTGATTGAAGGAAGGCAACACACGTCATTTAACCACAGAACTACTGGCTAGGAAGCTGGCTCTCTACTGTATTGGCCAGTTTAAACAAAAGACAAGAACCCCTGAACGCACATCAGGCCATAGCACACCCCTCCACCTACATTATTACACTTGTTTACATTTAGATTAACTTGTTAAGCACATTATATCTGAAATAAAATGAGAACACTTTTTGTAATGTACCATAATCTAGATTACATTATGTGAATGTCAGGTTGGATTAAAGGCCAGAAGTCCACGTGATCATCATCATCAAGTCCTTCCATGAGAACTCTGAACACAATGAGGACTGGTCATTTATGTTAGGTAGAATGCCTAGAGGGGACTGGGTGGTCTCATGGCCTGGAACCCCTGCAGATTTTATTTTTTCTCCAGCCGTCTGGAGTTTTTATTGTTTTTTCTGTCCTCCCAGACCATTGGACCTTACTTTTAATTTATGTTAATTAGTGTTTTCTGATTTTAATTCTTACTTTCTCTCTTTTCTCTTTCTTCATCATGTAAAGCACTTTGAGCTACATTATTTGTATGAAAATGTGCGATAGAAATAAATGTTGTTGTTGTATAATAGCTCAGCTGAACGTCACACTAGTAGTAACACAACTATGCACTGGGCTTTATTCTTACATCAGAAAAGTACTTAATCATGACTATTATTTGTGAAATGGGACATTTGAACTTGCTGCATTTTTTTCTTATTACAATTTAAATTCATTAGGAGTCGGAGTCGGTACATTTTTGCCAACTCCAGGTAACCAAACTTGTCTCCGACTTCGCAGCCCTACTTGAAGGGGTGGGTCCTTACATTCGATCAGTTATTTTGTGTTGTATATTTGTAACTAATCTAGACCCCTTTGCAGAGATCTGTTTTCACTTTAATGTTAAAGAGTCATTTTCTGGCGATCAGTGTCAAAAGAATCAAATTCAGTCCACTGTGACGCAGTGTTGTAGAACAATAAAATGTGAAAACTTTGAAGGGGGTGAAGCCTTTTTAAGGGCACTGTATAACTCATCTGTGGATGTGCTTTGTTATTCACTAGGATGACATAAATGTATAAATATATTCAGTTTTTGGGAAAAGGCAGTTTGTCTCACTAATAGCAGAAGAGCAGGTGAGCCTTCACAATTGCAGCAGAAATCTGGCATGCAAGGCGGGCGCACGTGCACTTTGTGAATGGCCTCATGAGTGATTGACGCAGTCTGCCATCACGTGTGCGTGGATCATTTGTTTTCTATCTTGTACTGGCAGAATGTTAAATGTTTAGAAATAATTACACCCTAGCTTTGGCAGACCCATCCTTTTCATGGAAGCTGTTAAACCAAACCCTTAACATACAATAAATCGTCACTTGATGTGCACAGGAAACTAGAAAGGCTCATCCGTGCTCAAAATAAAAGACTCCAAAGTTCCTCACATTACAGATGCTAATTTACGGTCTTGAAAATACAGCCCAGGAATGTATCACGAAAAACAATTTACCTTCTCTTGAAACGAATGACCCGCTTTAATGTGTAATGTGCAGCTTGCCGGCCTATTTACAGGTACAGAAAATGTCAAGCTTGGAATGACACAACAAGTTCTGCAAGCTGTGAGTCTTCAGAAAGATGACAACTAAGATGGTTGCTAGGGAGCATGAGTCAAATGGAAATTTCCAGATTGGCCCATGTCCTTGTATTAACAATGAGGAGCGTAAGGTGAAGTAGTGCGTCGCAGAGTGAGATCTGCAACATCGCGCTATGACGTCTGTCTAACAGTGTCATTGAGAGAAATCTGTTCTCATGCCTGTAACATTACACATCATGCACACTGACAGCCGTCCCCTCCAAAATCAGAATTCATCTTGTCAAGGTGAAGTGGCTTTCAGTGTTCCTGCTCCTGATGTCAAAAGTCCTTTTAGAAAAATAAAGCTTTTCAATTTTATGTGACAGGTCCCACTTACAGTTCCTACGTTGTTGAAGAAGACGACACTCCGAGAGGGTGGTGTGGTGGCACAGCGATTAGTTTTGCTGTCTCCCACCTCCAGGAGGCTGGGGCTGAACCACTTGGTCACTTTCAAATGGAGTTTGTCTTTTATTATTGTTATCTGTTTGCCTGTAAAGGTTTTTCTCTGAATGCTCCCTTATTGATGTGCAGCCATGTTACAGAAGTTACAATAGCTACGAAAATTCAACTTTGATGAAAGACCTCATGAACAAATATAATTTTTGAAGAATCGTCTGGAGTTGACTAGTTTTGTTTTGGCTTACTCCTTTTCACCTGATGAACAATCTCGACTTTGTGAGATTTCACTCTTTTTCAATAAACTTTCCCACTAAAGTTTTTTAATGTGGGCCATCAGCACTTCATGGAAAAATCTAGAAGATCACAACACAAGCCATCTAATAGGCTCTATTCACAGGGCAATGCTGACGTACGTCCGGTGAAATCTCTGCCACCTCTGTCTCTTTCGTCGTACATACTGCAGTTGTGATTTTTGTTTAGTGGCGAGAATGTCAGAGAATAAGAAGTTTAAGTTTCAGCGTACAGATAGCTCTCTAACTGAACATTGCTGTGTACCTTTATGTCGAGTTTCCAGCAAGTACTTAGTTTTCATATATTTCCCTAGAATACGGAAACCCGATCTAAATATATCATGGCTAATCGGAGAGAGAGCTTTATGGTAAGTCCCCATACCCGAGTTTGTAGCATTTTAAAAAAGAGGATTTTCGTGAGCCAGGGTCCGAGACAGGGCGGCGACTGCTGAAGAAGGGAGTGTTTCCTACGTTGTTTGAGTGAATCAATTTCTCCGTCCCAATTTCAAGACCGGAGGTTTAGGAGAACAGAAAGTGACCGATGGAGGATGACACACCGGGCGAGGAAGAGGTGGAGGAGGAGGATCAAATCCTCAAGGACCAAGGGGACCAGATCTAGCAGTTGTCGACCTAGCGCTTAATGGAAACATGTCTGTCAGAGAGAAGAACTTCCAGCCGAGGAAACAAATCGAGACCCTTATAATGAAGCAGAGGTTTGGCATTCACCGTTTTGCAGGCTCAGTCAGAGACTTTCACTTTTTTCCAAGGTAAGATGTCCAGCAGACTCATGTTAATATAAACTTACATACATAGTCACCTGTCCCTCAACAAAGTTTAATGACTAATTATTGAAATTTTATTTCTATCCAGAAGCCTAATGTAATCACATATTTGTACCATGTACGTTCATAATAGACACAAGTTTTTAATAACTGTAATGGTGGATGTAGCCTGAAACATATCATTTGAAGCCCTTCTCCTTTTCAGTTCCTAATGTTCGGCACAATGTTTGAATAATGTGACTTATGCTGCTTGCCGTAATTCTGGGCGCACCATAGCTAGGTGCACTTTGATATCAGCACGGGAAGCAAAGTAGCTGGCTGAGGCGGAATCCGGAAGAGAGTGTGCATAGAGCCCATTAAATGGCATGTTTCATTAACAACAATTTAAAAATGTATTTGAAGGAAAACCACCAGGCACAGGATGGGAGTCCCAGGACTGCGATAAAAAGTGGCGTGTCTATATTCAGATTTAGGTAATTAACTCTACCCAAGGGAAAGACAAGGGTGCATATGATGACAGGTAAAATTCTGAAACTGTTCCATCCATGCAACCATTATCCAACCCACTATATCCTAACTACAGGGTCACAGGGGTCTGCTGGAGCCAATCCCAGCCAACACAGGGCACAAGGCAGGAAACAAACCCCGGGCAGGGCGCCAGCCCACCACAGTGCGCGCACACACACACACACACACCAAGCACACACTAGGGACAATTTAGAATCGCCAATGCACCTAACCTGCATGTCTTTGGACTGTGGGAGGAAACCGGAGTACCCGGAGGAAACTGGACACGGGGAGAACATGCAAACGCCTGAAACTGTTTCTCTTATATTAATATGGAATTTAAGACGTGTCCGTTACAAAAAAATAGCTGCACTAAGGAGTTGTCCGGTTTGCAAGGAAAAATATCCCATGAGACTATCAGCTGCACATATACAAACAATGGCACTAGAAGGTGGCACATTAAGCTTTCCTTTAAATGGCAATAGCTGGACCAAGTCAGATCATGGTGAGTGCACTTGTGTCATTCTTACAGCATAGCTTTACAAGAGCGTCATCAGTCGTATTATCAATGTAGTGATCTTCACAAAGGCCAACTGATGATCTTCATAAGTTCCTATGGTTATGCTGCTGTGTCTTGGCATATGTTGGCCTAGTGGATTTAATATTGAGATGATTTTGACCATGATGCATGTATGAAGCTGTTTATACTGCTCAGGAAGAAGCTTGGAGACTCAAAGAAAGAACACCTCAGGAAAATCAATACATTTCATGGGGTCTGCCTTAATGCTTTAAAACACTCCGTTTAATAATCAAGTTACACCTTGGACTAAAGGCTAATGATGCACATGCAACAAAATGTTTACTAACTTGAATTGCATTTGGGCTGGCATCAGGCTCAAACAGACTGGATTTCCATGGAACAGTCTTAAGTTATTTACAGTGCTTGATGACCGTCATATAGTATTTGCATACCGGTGCTGTGAAGGGGATATTTTTAAAATGGCGCACCACCAGAACATCAGGTGTTGTGTTGTTGGGCACCCTTACCTATAGTAGCTGGTCAGCCCAGATACTAGAACGTGAGTGAAATGTCTTCACAGCATTTGCAATGATTTTTAAAGTATATTTGTCATGATCCAGTTGGGCAAATAAAAAAAAAGTGTATATTACTATTTGCAAGGCCTAATGACCAGATTTAAGATTTTTTTTCACCATTGGAAATTTAAATCTATTAATATGACAATTTAAAAGAGTACAGTAATATCTCAATTAATGAAGTAGATGTGTTTCAGCTTTTAGTTTGTTATAAGAAACTTTGTTTACAGAGGTAGATTTAACATAGGAGGATAAGTCTTAGGGTCAGTGGGGATTTGGCAGTGGAAGACTGGATGGGTGTCATGGGGCTCATGCCATCTGCTGCCTCTCTCCATTGCCACCCCATAAGGCCACTGCGGATGTGCACAGCACTTTCCAAGTGTCTCCACAAGTTCTCATCTGTCTCATTCACTCCTAGACATTTCACTTGGACTCAGAAGCAGCACCATCTGAATACTTCAGGAGACTTCCTGGTGGCCGCACACCCAGCCTTAATGGACTTTAGCAGTGGAGAAGCATCACTGACGTTCTTGTAGATACTGTAAGTGTGACCCCCTCTTTCACATTCTGCGTGGGCTCCTTTAATGACGGGTTGTTAACCTTAATACTTCTGCTATGTTTTTGTGACAGAATAGGCAGATTATGATTATTATTTTATGAAAATATTGAGAAAACCACAGTATGCATGAAGCAGATAAGCACTATTTGCTAATAATTTTGTGTTCTACAGTATATTATAGTATAGCCAGGGCTGTTGATTTCTTGTTTGTTTAGTTTTTGTGTATTTAAATAAAATTTTGTATGTTCGTTTTTTATTAGTTTGGATTTCTCTTTATATTTTTGCATGTTATGATTTACATTTGTGTTTCTGTATAGTGTTGTTTGTGATCTGCCCTGCTTCCTGTATGTGGAGCCTAAGGTGGCGGGGCCACCTAATTATGCAGCTAGAGTTCCCACCCCAGTAGCACTTAAGCTGTCCCAGCTGCTTTGGCATACGAGTAGTGATTGGGGTTCGTTTTGTTTCTCACTTTTTTTGTTCTTGTTTGGATTCTCTGGCATTTTGTATTAAGGTTCTGTCTTTTGATTTGGATTTGGATTTTGTTGCTCAAGGTTTCGCATTCCTAATTTTTGCTATGTTTGTTACCACTTTGTTTTTTCTTGTTTTATATTTTTTTAATTCCGTTCATTAAATAGTTCAATTGAAAGAACTTGCTTTGATGTGTGTGGAGACAGAGGTTTTTACAGTTTTCCTCTTCTCCATTTTTGAGACTTTACTATTTTAAAGTCCTTGGTCCATTTAGGGCCTATATAGGCTGGAAAGCCTGCCTTTTGAGTTTGGGGCTAGACAGCCTAGGGATGAGGTCTGTCCAGTAGGCCCAGACTGGAGTCAGGGCAGGTCAGGCCTTTCTTGTTGGTTTTTGTAAGCCTTTTCCACTTTTTGTGCTTCAACGTGGAAGGATTTCATATCACAATACACAAGATATGAGAAACAGGCACTGAATATTCTGTGCAAGGAAGTTGCGGGACGGAGTCATGATCTGACTTAGAAGTTTAATTTTTTTCTAACTGTTCCTTGGCCTGCACAAATGATTTGAGCAGGGTTTTTGGGGTTATGGACACAAAGGAATCTAGTGGTTATATTCATCATTTGCTTCATTGTTTCTTTAACATTGTTCACATGTTGACTGCCACAGTGAGTAAGGTGAATTAGTTCCAGATGCCAAAGTAAAATGAGGGTGTTATTTTAATATATTAATTAAACACATTTTGTTATTGAGTAAAACTCAAAAGTGTTTTTTCTCTAAAAGAGTCTGTTTGAGCTCCCCGTTCAATAACTTGGTTGAGTGTAGCACAGTTTGTTGCTAGCGAATGTCACAGCTTCCATTTGAACTTTATACTGCTGAGACTCTAACTGTTGACTGCTATTCAGATGGTTGTAGTTCTATTTATGTAAATTATTTTTGTGAACAGTTAGTCTAATCCAAAATATGACTTATAAGAAAACCTAACGCTAAGTGAAATGTTCTGTGATGCCATGCTGATTTTTTCGTTCATATTTCAGATGTCCACTATTCTCAATTTACATTTGTTACCCGCTAATCTGTTCTTATTTGGTGCTACAGCCCCAGAGACCACTAACAAGATAACTCCCAGGTGGCCATTCACTTTTTCTCATTTCCTATTCTTGTTTTCTTTCTGGACATTGAATTGTTGGCGATTAGTTGCTGGGACATGAGGCTCCGTTGTTGAGGTCGTTCGTTGTGACGTCATCAACGTGACATTTTAGAAATCTGGCACCATGTTTACTGAATCATTAAAGATCTGGATTTGTGAAAGACAAACCTTTGAGTAATTATTATTATTATTTTTTTTAATTTACTGGTTTAGGCTTTTTTTTTTGGTCCCCAGAATATATTTTACATCCCATGGTTCTTGGCTCTGTTGTCCTTTTTGGCTTACAACTTCCTTGTCTGTTCTCTGATCACGACTCTGGCTATGCTTTAAGTTTTATTTTTTTAATTATTGTCTTCCTGGTTATGACACCTGCATAAATTGTGACTTCTCTATGCCATTTTCTTATCCCATTTCCTCCCAAAACTGCTGTCACCTTGCACTAGCAGGACAACTGGAAGATTAATTTACGTATGTGCCATAGCCTTTAAAATGCTGACTTTGTTGAAAAGGAGCTTCATTGCCAGAGGATTGGTTAACCAAGTGTGGTGAAGTGTCTGTGGTGTGATCAGTTCATCCGGTTGGCTCACTTTATTTAACAGAATAGTGCGTTTCAGACTTCATGAGTGTAGGTGTGTGCAGGTAGAACAGCCCTGCAGCCATGAAGTGTTTCAATGTGAGAACTGGCCGATTGCTCATTCACATGCACGAGCACAGTTGGCGCAGCCATCCCCAATTAGTGCTCCATGATTTGTTAGGGAAACACATACTCTTGCAGGTCTATAAGAGAAGGTCTGAGAATGTCAAATGGGAATAACAGAAAAGAGAGATGAGGAAGAAAAATCAAGGACAACATAGAAGGAGAGAACAGAGTTGGCTCTTCAGAAAGTGTAATCTAGAGGAGGGGAAGCAGTTGTGGATGCCCTGTATTGGAGCAAGAGAAATGGAGCTCCTGGGAGGATACAAACTTGAGCCGTTGGAAAAAAGAATACTGTAGGCTCCAGGGGTCCTCTGGGTACCGATGGAGGTGGCAAGATGAGTGAGCTGAGCTTGGTGTGTGGCCAGCGGACAATGAAGGAGGTGGCTAGGATGGTTGCCAGTTGATGGACTACATTCGCCCAAGTCCCAGCCCTCCTGGGCACCGAAGGGTCAATAGGAGAGACAAGTGTGAGAGAGAGCACTGGAGAATGAAAATGACATGCCCTTTCTGCCTGTGGTTTAATCTTCACTTTTAGTCTTCCGTTTCTTGAACTTATTTATTGGATGGTAACTTCACTCACTATGGGCACTATTGATTTTATGGATTATTTATTGAAGACTTTTCAATGCAGTGCTCTAGTTTTGGACACTGTTTCGATTTAATAAAATGCACTTTTTATTTTGCACCATAATTGTTGTGTCCTCAGTGCCATAGTCCATTCTCGGTTATGGCTATCGATGTCATGGGAAACTGAAGATGGCCATGGCTGCAGGCACCTGGGGCTTACAGCATCAGAAAGTAAATATCAAACATGAACATTCCTAAACAAACTAAGGCCAAATATCTAGTGAAAACTGAAGTTAAAGGTACTTTCCAAAGTTAAAACCAAATAAAACCCAACAATAATTAGTTTAGCATCAAGTTTTCTTTGGTGGACATTCAGATGATTATTTTTAAAAGCAAAGCTCAGACCCCAGTCATGTACGGTCACGGCGTGGTGAAGTGATGTGCCTTACTGCAGTCCAAACACATGGCAGCAAAGGACATCGAATCCTTCCACAAAATGGTGGAACCCAGGAAAATAACAAAGAAAATGGAGGTGCCTTTCGAGAAATTATTCAACAAAATGTCAGTACAATGATGTCACAAAATAATGATAAAATTAATAATAACCAAAATAACAATGATGGAACATCCAAAGAGTAACTAAAATCGATAGAACATAAAGGGTTGCATTCCTGTCAGATAATTTTTCCTTTATTCTTACTTTATACTTTTCATATTCACTTGCTGGATCTTTTGTGTTATTTCAAGAGACAGAAGTTGACTACCACATTACAGCAAAGAATTGTAGTAACGATAAGCATGAATTGTTACCACACAATTGTAACATCCTAGAATGTTTAAAACTTTACTTGCATCATAAAAAATGAAATAAAATAATAAAATTTGAAGGACAAAGAAAAGCTAAAGTATGAGTTCCATCCAGAACTTTCAAAAGCCAGAGGAGGTCTTTATCATGGTGGAAATCAGGGGCAGGCCAAAGTCAGAACCAGGAATTATTTTAATTCAAATAAGCAGCTGCCATGAGACCAGATTGGCATGCTGTGAAACTGAACTAGCCGCTGCCAAGATAGAGGAAACGGGCATGCTGGTGATGCTAGGTGGGCTATGCCAGCTCCTGCCCAGATTAAATAAGAACAAAGAGTGCAGCCATTGAGAGTAAAAATCACACAGCTAAGCCAGATGTGGCAGTGGCCGGCTAGCTGAGGACCACCACGCTGGGCAGGCAAAATGAGAAGAAAGGAAATTCAGGGTGGCTGTTTATGTTGATGGACTTCTCCAATAAAATAGATTATAATGACACTGCGGGCGGCACGGTGGTGCAGTGGGTAGCGTGGCTGCCTTGCAGTTAGGATACCCGGGTTCGCTTCCCAGGTCCTCCCTGCGTGGAGTTTGCATGTTCTCCCCATGTCTGCGCGGGTTTCCTCCGGGTACTCTGGTTTCCTCCCACAGTCCAAAGACATGCAGGTTAGGTGGATTGGTGATTCTAAATTGTCCCTAGTGTGTGCTTGGTGTGTGTGTGTGTGTGTGCCCTGCGGTAGGCTGGCGCCCGGCCCGGGGTTTGTTCCCTGCCTTGCGCCCTGTGTTGGCTGGGATTGGCTCCAGCAGATCCCCGTGACCCTGTAGTTAGGATATAGAAGGTTGGATAATGGATGGATAAATAATGACACTGCATGTTATATGTTTTTTCCTTATGGTATTTGTTTGGACTATTTTCTTGCTGTTTTTATATTTCTTTATTGTTATTTTAGTTTTTCATTTTAGCCATCACATTGTTTGTCATGACTGCTGCCATTTTGTGATGTTATTGGATTTGGTAGACATGTTGTTGTTAGCAATTCGCTTTTGTTTGTACCACATGATGTGTCACTTGAAGTATTTTTAAAATGGTGGCTCACTACTCCTGGCATTGTGAGAGAGCAAAAGGAACTATCAAGGGTTAACATAGCTTTTTGTAAATGAAGTACTTTAAATGCTGTATACATTAAAAAGAAATATATAGCATTTGTCTTAGAAATAGCATGAAGAAACGAATGCAATAGTAGACAGATAAAATGTCCTAGGTGGTTTAAGAAGTGTCATTTGCACAGGAAGACTTGCCATTTGGTCACATATACAGTTGTCCATAAAAGAAAAAGAGCTGAACTTAAGAGATAGTCAAGGACAATGAGACTTTTATTAGAGTATCTCTATTTGGGTATGTAAGCTATTGATCCAATCAGAGTGTATGCATGCAAGTGAACCAATCAGAGTCTGCATTAATTCAGCACTGTTATGCAAATTCAGTTATCTATAAGAATGACACTCTGTCTTTGTTCTGGGACCTTTTGCTGACAACCTCTGCCCCGGGCACTGTCACTGTGAGTAGATTTCTGTATCAGGATGCTCCCTCTTCTTGAAGAGAAACTAAAGAATAATGAACAAGTTTCCTCCTGCCTGGTTCCTGATTCAAATAAGTCCTAATCGAGGACAAGATTTCTTTCTTTAATAGATTTTCAATTTAATTTCTTCCACAGCATCCAAGATTTTGGATTGCTTTTTGAAAGATCTTTGTGGTGATTCTTCCTTTCATTATTTCTCAGTGTGATTTTCCTCCTTTGTTTTGTGATGAAAATTCCTGACTGGTATTTTTTCAGATTCATATATTCATCTTTCAAAGCCCTTCCTAGTATTCTGACGTCTTTGCCTGGCCATGACTATGTTTTTTACTTCCTTGTGCCTCTTGGTGATTGATTTTGTTCAGTGGAAGATACATTTACATTTACATGTATTTTCTTGTCAGACACTTTTATCCATAGCAACTTACAAACAATCGAGTAACATTAGCTAGGGCCTGTTTGTTCAGCAAGTATAATAGGACAGGTAACAAAAGTTGATCGCCACAAATGAAAAGATATAATCTTCTTATATAATACAGTACCGTGGCTGTCCGTTTGTCTGTCCAGGATTTTAAAATCACCTGTAGCTCGCAAACTGCTTGAACTATTGACCTGAAATTTGGTACACATATACTACGTGACCTCTAATGTCAACTTTCGGGGTGATGATTTTTATTTCTCTTTTTTTTTTATTTTATTTTATTGTAGAATCAACTCTCAGTAGCATGCAGCTGGGTGGCCGTGCAGCACATGCGTACAGGCGCCATTCTCCTCCCTACCACCTTCGTTGTCACTTCCCCTACCTCTTCATATCTTAAATCATTCTTGAGGCAGATTGACGACTTAAGTGCCAGCTTAAGTGAAAGATTAAGGAAAACGTACTAAGTAATCGCAACACAAACACAGACTTAATCAGTTTTAACTCGAAAAGATACCGACAAAGAAGAGAAGACGCGGCCGCTAGGGTGGAGAAAAGAAGAGCTGCTCAGGAAGCAGCAAGCGTATCAAACTCTGAGCAAACGAATGTTAAACATACAGAGAAAGAGAATGGAAACTAGGAATGCTCAAGTAGTGTATTCTGTGCCGTTTGTGGTAAGTAATAATTTGCAGTTATAGATTGCAACCAATACCGGAATGAAACTTAAAAAAAAATTAACTGACAATATAACATATTGCAGAGCAAAGTACTTGTTTCCTTCTAATAAAAAACTTTAGATTGTCTCACTTGGCAGTTAATTTCTATCCCCCGTCAGAGTTTAATGTTTAGGCTTAAGATAGTGATTTCCAGCCCATTTCCTAACAGCGGAGTACTGTGTGAGTCGGGGAATTCAGCAAGCTGAACGAAGTATAGCAGAGCCTCCATCACTAGGCACATCAGTGCACAATGTGAAGTCACTGTGTTTGAAATACAAATATAATTAATTTGGCAGACACACCATTCTGCATATCAGTTGCATCTAACCAGGAATTCATTTTATTTTTCTTCTTCTTCTTCTAAGACATCTGAAACAGTCACACAATCTGAATGGTTAGAAAACAGAGGAAGAAGGTCAAAAATCCAGTGATCCAATAGCAACAATAAGCAATAACACGAGAGGACTCACCAACACTCGGTGCACACGGTGTACCGTAGAGGGACCACAATGCCCATTAGCCTTTATAGGGTTGGGGGCAGCCGCTCAACAGAGACTGAAAGATGACCACCCCCACAAAACACAAGGGTCATGGCTTTCACAGTCATACATTGGTACTGGAGATACTGGTATCAAAAAAGCACTATCCTTAAAGGAGCTGCCTCGCTCCATTTTTGGATTTTTGAGCAGAAAAACACAAAACCTTTAGGAATGTTAATTTATTAGTTATTTATCTTTACTTCCTCAATGATGTCAGGAGGTGACAAGTTTGTCTTTCATTAAATTGAGTTCTGGACCGGCATTTACAATAGTTTATTGCATCTTCATTATGAATCTTTCCATATCTTGCCCACTTTCAGTTTTTGAAGTTTTTTCCCAAAATTATGGATACTCCCATCAGTTAATTTTTACTAACTCGTCTGTTTTCTCTAACCTAATCATCTCATTATACAGTTAGGTCCATAAATATTTGGACAGAGACAACTTTTTTCTAATTTTGGTTCTGTACATTACCACAATGAATTTTAAATGAAACAACTCAGATGCAGTGGAAGTGCAGACTTTCAGCTTTAATTTAGTGGGTTGAACAAAACGATTGCATAAAAATGTGTGGCAACTAAAGCACTTTTTTAATACAGTCCCTTCATTTCAGGGGCTCAAAAGTAATTGGACAATTGACTCAAAGGCTATTTCATGGGCAGGTGTGGGCAAGTCCGTCGTTATGTCATTATCAACTAAGCAGATACAAAGCCTGGAGTCGATTTGAAGTGTGGTGCTTACATGTGGAAGATCTTGCTGTGAACAGACAACATGCGGTCAAAGGAGCTCTCCATGCAGGTGAAAGAAGCCATCCTTAAGCTGTGAAAACAGAAAAAACCCATCCGAGAAATTGCTACAATATTACGAGTGGCAAAATCTACAGTTTGGTAAGTCCTGAGAAAGAAAGCAAAGCACTGGTGAACTCAGCAACACAAAAAGACCTGGACGTCCACGGAAGACAACAGTGGTGGATGATCACAGAATCATTTCCATGGTGAAGAGAAACCCCTTCACAACAGCCAACCAAGTGAACAACACTCTCCAGGGCGTAGGCGTATCGATATCCACGTCTACCATAAAGAGAAGACTGCATGAAAGTAAATACAGAGGGTGCACTGCAAGGTGGAAGCCACTCATAAGCCTCAAGAACAGAAAGGCTAGATTGGACTTTGCTAAAGAACATCTAAAAAAGGCAGCACAGTTCTGGAAAAACATTCTTTGGACAGATGAAACCAAGATCAACCTCTACCAGAATGATGGCAAGAAAAAAGTATGGAGAAGGCGTGGAACAGCTCATTATCCAAAGCATACCACATCATCTGTAAAACACGGTGTGATGGCTTGGGCATGCATGGCTGCTAGTGGCACTGGGACACTAGTGGTTTATTGATGATGTGACACAGGACAGAAGCAGCCGAATGAATTCTGAGGTGTTAAAAGACATACTGTCTGCTCAAATCCAGCTAAATGCAATCAAATTGATTGGGCGGCGTTTCATGATACAGATGGTCAATGACCCAAAACGTACAGCCAAAGCAACCCAGGAGTTTATTAAAGCAAAGAAGTGGAAAATTCTTGAATGGCCAAGTCAATCACCTGATCTTAACCCAATTGAGCATGCATTTCACTTGTTGAAGACTAAACTTCGGACAGAAAGGCCCACAAACAAACAGCAACTGAAAGCCGCTGCAGTAAAGGCCTGGCAGAGCATAAAAAGGAGGAAACCCAGCATCTGGTGATGTCCACGAGTTCAAGACTTCAAGATGTCATTGCCAGCAAAGGGTTTTCAACCAAGTATTTATTTCCAGTTATTTAGTTTGTCCAATTACTTTTGAGCCCCTGAAATGATGGGATTGTGTTAAAAAAAATGCTTTAGTTGCCTCACATTTTTATGCAATGTTTTTGTTCACCCCACTGAATTAAAGCTGAAAGTCTGCATTTCAACTGCATCTGAGTTGTTTCATTTAAAATTCATTGTGGTAATGTACAGAACCAAAATTAGAAAAAAGTTGTCTCTGTCCAAATATTTATGGACCTAACTGTATCCTTTACTTTAAAGCTCAATAACTAAAATAATGGGATACAGCCTTGGAGGGTCCACTTCATAATTCTGAACCAGTCGTCTGTTGTCTGCCAGTATGGCCTAATGGCTAAGGCACTGGGCCTCATGCCATAAGTCTGCCTGTTCACTTCTTGACTTACTGTGTGACCCCGAGGGAGCCACTTAAATCATTACACAATTGTAATAAACCCTGATCTTGGAAGGTGACTCAAGTACAAACATTCATCAGATAGATCAAAGCGTGGTGAACCGAATTCAGCCCTAAATTTTTGTGCCCCACTTTTTCCTTTAAAGGTTCCCAGTAAGCCAGAAGCTATTTTTGAAAGCAGACCACATTTACACCCGCGTCCACATACTCACACCTGCCATTCTAAATTCGCTAGTTAACTTAATAGTAAGCGCTGATTGAGAAAGCAGAACAACCAGAGATAACTCCTGGAGGAAATGGGGACACAAAGACCACTGTGGCAACTGAATTCCGGCCCCCAGTGTTGTTGACCACTGTGCCACTTTTCTAATCCTGCGCTGAGTTTTTCAGGTACTTTAAACCGTAGCAGTATAGTAGATACAAAGAAAACATGCCAACTCTACACAGTGCTGGTGCTAGGTTATTTTGTACCCTAGGCCAAGCTTATTAGTGCGCCTAACAATGGTTCGGTAGCTAACCTGTGTGACTGGTTTTTCCTGCCCTTATGATCTGCGTTCTACGTGAATGCCTAATTTGCCTTAATGGCTGACTCTACACTCTTAAAAGTAATGGCATTTTACTGGGTTGTTTGTTTCCTCGTAGTTCCTTTGCTTGACAAAGAACTATGCCATTCTGGGAAGGCTCCTTTTCATATGGAATTGGTTTCTAGTATATCGACAAAACAGAAATCTTTAATGTATAGTACGCTAACTAGCTGGATACAACAGGTCAAGAAAACTTGAACTTAGCCTGTGGTGTTGCATGCAGCAAGAGCCATTTTAAATTAAGGACTAGTGTTGCTCGGTGAATTTTGCCAAAGCATTATTCATAGCGAATTTACTGTGTTCTCGTTCGCTTTTGCTTGTCAAATTATCTATTGATAATTCCATCCGGTTTAGGAGAACTTTTTTCCCCGGCGCCCCATAATGTTTTGCAAGGCCAAGGCACCATCTCCTAGAGTTGTAACAGACAACATTGGATGGGACTGCCCCTGCTGATCATTTGCATTTCAGACTCTGTGGGACTTTAGTGTTAGTGGTAGAACAGATCAGCAAACAAAGCAGGTTCTCAAAATTTTATTTTTATGAAACATACACAACATAAATAACAAATTATCTCTGCTTGTCGCCAAATGTACAGGTCGATCTTTGAGCTCCACGTCTGTATAAGAGAAAGAGGCGCATATCCTATGCATGCATAATTAGTCACATGAAATACAAAACAAACTGAAGGAGCTTGACGCCCCTGCAAACACAGGAGACTATGACATAATAATAATAACAAAAGATTTATTACTATTTACAAGACGTTTCTATCTTTTTGATAGAAGAAAAAGTGCAAAGCATCAGCTCAGACAGTTTGGAGAGCCTTCAGCGTGACTTCAAAAAACAGAACGAGCCAGCGGCTTCAATCATGACACGTCACTTCGAATTTCCTGCCTTTAATAGACCTACATATTTCTTTTTATTTTGGCATTTTCACTTTGTTTTGACAAAATATATGATTGTGCGTCTCTGTGTTCTTTCTTCTTTGATCTCATGGAGGCACGGTGGTGTAGTGGTTGGCACTGCTGCTGCACAGCTTTTGGCCACAATAACTGGTCCAGTATAGTTGGCAGACACTTCCCTAGCCCTCAGGAACTTTTTAATGATGATTGCACCATTATAAACCAGTTTTTATCTACTCCGGTTAGTCCTTCCCCACTGACAACAATGCATTTCACAGAGTCTGGTGAAAATCGCAGACACTTTTCGTGATTTCTCCAAACTTGAGGCGAAACGAACACTGCGGAGTTCGCTCATCACTATTAAGGACCCATTGGTACATCAAAAATCTGTTATCATGTTTGATCATGTTCCTGATTATTTATGGAGCCTGTTACAGATCTAAATGATAATTTCTTTCTGGAACCTTCATGTGGATGGTTCTTTTGAGAACCTAAAATAGTTTCCCAGGGGCATCTCTTTGAAGAACCATTATGGCACCGTTCTTTTTAAGAGTGTGGTTAGTAATAGAGATTGGAACTGAACACTGACCCTTCAAACTATAAGAAAGCAACACTAACCACTGTGCCCCCTTGATGCCCCCCCGGGTAAAAACCTTTTAATTTTTCAAGTAAATTGAAGCCCATTTGTGTAACATTCAAACCGTATACAGTGACTGAGCTGGAAAGTGACTTCGGGTTCCTGAATCTGTCAGGAAACAGCACTACCCACAGTGCCATCTTGGTGTCCCCTTACTTTTCAGTTTTTCAATTAAATTTGTAGCGGAGCTACTGGGGATTGAAACTTCAACTCCCTGGAGATTGACACTTCAACTCCCAGCAGTCCCTGCAGTGGCTGTTATTGGTTATCTACTTAGGGTGCAGGGACGGTTGGGTACAAAGAGGCCAGCGCGACATTTAAAAGGGGGCCAGTGACACCAAAAAGGAGAAGTCTTTTGTGTTTCATGTCTGTCTGCCTTCCGTTCTGAGACCTGTGGATTCTTGTTTTGTCCTGGATCATCTCCTGTTTTGAGTGTATGGACTGTCTGGTGTCTTCCTGCTGCATGAGGACTGTCTGAGGATTTGTTGTCATCTTGTGAAGAAAGGAGGTCTCCTGATCCCATTCATACGCCATCATCTCTTCAGGAAATACTGGTAGGACTGACCTTTACATTCATATACAGCGTGCTGATCACTGGACTATCTACCATCATTTCATTTCATCAGTTGGCGTTTTCATGGACTTCATAGTGTGTGATTTTTGTTAGTGGTTTGTTATTGTCAAATTCATGTTTATTGTACTTCGCCATAAGAGGGAACAGGGGTTGGATCGTTGTTTACATTTATTATTGTTTAATATTCTTTAATTGCGGTTTTATTACCGGTGGCTTTTTTGTCTCTGCTTGTGAGTATGTGTGGGTCGGGCCAAGGCTGAGTGCATCCCTGAAATCTCTCCGGACCGCTACAAATTCCCCTAGTAGATACATGGAGAAGATACAGGCCCATAAAGACAGTGACTGAGACTGAATTGAGCCCAGATCCTGCGGTGGCATCACTAATGACTGTACCACCTAATTGCTAAAACTTTTCAGTTTTTTAGATCACTTTGAGACACATTCCTACATTTGTCATGGTGAGAATGTGTAAACTCCAGAGACATGCTGGACTTTGGAGATTTAAGGCAACAGTACTGTCTAACATGCCACCTTCCTGCCCGGTGTTGATTTCCTATTTATTTTCTGTTGATCCTACAGCAGACGTGGGAAAAACACGCAAATCCCACACAGGTGGTCAGAAGCACTAACTGCTGTGCCCCCTTGTGGCTGGTGTCGGTGGCTTTCCATTTCTCAATCAAATCGAAGGAGCATTCAAACAGCAATCCCCTCTCTGAACCCTTCCTTCAATCCCACAATACCTTTGCTATATTAGTTTACTATTCACACTCCATCCCAGTCCTCTCAAGGCATGCCACTTTAATGCTGCTGTTATATCATCCCACATGCATTTGATAAATATGCCGCCAAGCACTTCACTCCCGCACGATGCATTAAGGTTAATCTCGACACTTGATAATTGTGGGTAGTGTTTTGACCCCGCGTTTGAATCGTGAGTGCCGTGTGCTCTGTTGTTATTTGTTAAATGGATTGATTCATTTGAGTTTATCTTTTATTGTGGTGTGCTGCTAGATAGAAATGTTTCTACCTTGAAAAAAATGATGACATCTCTCTAACGGTCTGTTGCGGTGGCTTTCTACGCATCCTCCTGCAGATCAGCCGAATGCCAGTCTGAGGGTCTGGTATGCTGGTATAAATAGTACCCCACGCATCCCTGCCATCTGCTACCCGTTTCCTAAAACTGCAGAGTCGTGGGTGACTGCTGCTTTGTAATGGGTGGGTGACTCAGCCCTCTGCTGATTCCCTCCGGTTTCCTTATCCTACCTCTGCTTACTAAAACTGAATACTGAACACTAAAAAAAATCAGCAGTTCTGAAGGGAAATATAAAGTCGGTGGCACTGTGCGTCTCGGCTGATCCTAGGACTGTCGGCAGTGTGGCTCCAGGTCCCCTCAAAGGCATTTAGAGATTTGTGGCTACACATTCATGTGGGAAGTGCAGGCTGCTATGGCACTGCTCTGCCTGGTGACATTGATTATCTTTGGATTGTATTGAGGGTCTTCTTGCTTTTCTTTTTGAGTTAACAGGGGTCTCAACCTCCATTCCTTATTCCCATACTGTGTGATTCTAAGCACATTTGAAATCCTAAATTTAATTGAAATCCTTTCCTGCTTTGATGGGTTAACGCAAAGTCAGCAGGTTCAGCCCTGTGAGGTCTACACTCGCCATTACATTGCACTCCGATGCCCTCGCTAAGAAATCAGAAAGAAGTCTCATCCATCCTTCATGTGCGGCTGTGTGGACGTTACCTCAGGTTAGTAGCCCACATGTTCATTTAGATAGATTTATATGAAGTTTTTCTAGACACCTAAAGTGCTTTAAATAGACAGAAGGGGAACCACATCAAGCACCAGCAATCTGCAGCATCCACTTGGATGATGAGACAGCAGCCATTCTAGCTCCAGTACTCTCACCACACATTAGCTATTGGGTGATGAATGGGTGAGAGAGATAGCTGTCCAATAAGGGAGAAGAGATAATTACGAGCCAGAATGGACAAGGTCATGGTGGGCAGTTTAGTTATGACATCATGGTATATCCTTCTCTTTTTGAAAGATGTCCAGAGATCTTTTATGACCACAGAGAGACAAGACGTCAGAATTTCTTCTCGTACAAAGGATTGTGTCAGTTTTTACGTCACAGCACTGGGTCATTGGGATCCACACACAGACCGCAACAGTAAGTGCTCCCTGGTGGCCTCAGCAGCAACCCAAGTTGATCCAAATATGTTTAAAATCAGATGGATTACCTGTTCAGAAGTGCAGGAAGAACTGCCTGTTGACATTTGATCTGTGTGCCAAGTTATAGCAAGGAGTTAGCAGGCATGGGTTGGTGAACACCTGCCCTCCAAATCTCAGGACATATTGTACCATCACCGATTCAAGGGGTTTTAGTAAAAGAACACAAGTTTAGTCTTGGAGAAGATGAGACCAACAGATTGAATTCCAGAGGCAAACCAAGAATAGTGTTTGATCTTCTTCTTCCTCTTTACCTTTTTCCAACACTATGTGGGATCAATAAGCCTGATCAAATTCCCCAAACAGCTCAGTCCTCCACATTCTCCCAAGTTTCCTTTAAATCTTCTTTTATTTTAACCATCCACTTCTGCTTTGGTCATCCCTATCTTTAATTCCCCTGTACTTCCATTCCTATTATTCTTTTGCCCACATTTTTATTGTCTCCTCTTCACACGTCCAAACCACTTAATCTTATTCTCCTTAATCCTGTCTCTCCCACTTTTTTTTTGTACCTCTGGTTGTCTCATCTCTTATTCTATCCTTTTTTGTAACTCAACAAAGGCATCTCAATATTCGATTTCTAAAACATCTAACGTCTTCTTTGACGCTCCCTTTACTGCCCATGTCGCAGCTCCACACATCATTGCTGGTCTTAAAAACTTTACCTGTACCCTTCAACTTAATTCTTCGATCACACGATACTCCTGATACCTTCATTCAATTTTTCCATCCACACTGCACACAGTGGGTTATACCTGCAGCTGATTCTTCTTCTTGGGCTACCTCTGATTCCAGATGTTCAAACTTACCCACTCTTTTCAATAGTTGTAGTTTGTAGGTTAACTTCAGAATCCTGAATATCATTAAGCCTCAATTATTCTAAGTTCAGTACACGAGGAACACATAAGATTGAGAGAATATGCAAATTGTTGTTCCATATGGTGCCTTTCTAAGGTACTACAAGTAGAGTGCGTGTACAGCAGAGGGCACTCCTCCTACACAGACTAATGCCAGCATGGCCAGAAAATCAGCATTTTCTTAAATAATTAACTAAAATGCAATCAGTATATTAACTGAGTTTTCTTCACATGAATGGTGCTTTCATCATAAACCATCTCCCCTGGTCAGACTCAGGTCTCCTCTCCATGAGGAGCAACTGTCTAAGCCCGTTGTACCAAAGTTCAACTTCATCAGTTCAGCAATGCCTCTGACTGCCATGGCGTTTTATCTTCACAGCAGCCTCATACCACTTGAGGTTTTCTGCACATGCAGAAGAGCACAATACTTGTGCTCTTCTTCCACGAAGGTTTAACTGTCTTTGTAGTTTTTCTACTGTACTACCAGGGTCTGTAAAGCTGTATGTCTCTACATACCTTTTGCTCTTCTTAGATTTTACCTTAACAGGGACCACATACCGTGCCTATTCTTCTCCTGCCCACTTAAGAGCACAGACTCCCTTCTCAGTTTCCTCCTTAGTGGGTGTCGCCTCACTATTTGTAGCTTTACTAGATGTTGCTCCATCCTCATTTTTGATATACAGGATGTCTGGGTGTTGTAAAGAACATTTCTGACATTTCTTTCTTTCTTTGCAATTCTTACCAAGGTGCCCCTATTTGAGACAGCGAAAGCTTAAACTTTTAGATTTTAAAAAGTCAATTCTGTCTTTACTATATGTGGCAATTCTTTGATTTTACTACATTCTGCGAGAATATGCTTGTCATTGCAAAATACACAAAATTTAGTTAAACAACCAAGTTTGGTGGACCCCCATCTATTAGACAGACTAGTTCATCTGCTTCCCTTCCATCCCATCTCTCTTTCTCTCTGTCTCCCTCTCTTTGATGGCCTCACTTCCTCCCCACCAGCTTTGCATTTCTCACATCCCGACTAAATTCTGTAAGGTTCTGACCCTGAGGTCAATTTAAGCCACATCCTGAATTTACTTACTTATGTCCAAGGGTCAGGAGAGGCTCTCCTTTCAACACACTCGTTAAATCTGACACCACGCAGCTCCAGAGGTATGGATTCAAGTCATGGCCTGGCCACTTTCTCTTTGGGCTCTGCATACTCTCCTCATGCCCATGTGGGTTTTTTTCTAGTGTGGCAAGCAGGTGGTCTGGGTTGACTTGAGCAAGAGGTCAGAAAGGTTTCATGAGAAAAGAAAGTCTCAGAAAATGAAGCAAATGGTCAATGTGGTATAGCGGGTCTACAGCTCCTGTCAAAGGGCCGCTTTTAAAATAAATAATCACCGCGCTCGCGGCTTGGTGAGGGGGCGTGGTGGTTGTACGTCTGAAGCAGTTCTCAGGGCGATTCGTGATGTAGGCATTTCTCACCTAAGTTCACAGGTGAGAAACTGTCCACATCCATGATTGTTCCTGGGGCCGCTGATTTGCCACAGCTCTAGTTAAATAGAATCGCGAGTCGGCTAAAGGGAAAAAAGAGAAAAGAGAGAAGGAGGAAGAGATAAAGAACGGATGGGAGGTTGCAGGAGGAAAGCAGGAAGCAGTGGGAAGAGAGAGAAAGTCAGTGCGGGAGAACGAGCGAGCGACAGCTAGCACGCAGCTGATCAGGGAGCTTGGGTGTTAGGCCGACACCCGAGGAGTAGCAGTAGTGGTCGCTCCCACAGAGTTTATTTTGAAGGGCGGGAGTGACCAGAAGGCGGATGATTCTCCGTGTAAGGCCGCGGAAGGCAGCAGGAGTCAAGACTTGGGACGTGGTGTCCCCAGCGTGAGAGTCCTGGTCGTACCCAAATCTTAAACACCAAGTCAATCCCAAAAATTCTCAAAATTAAACCTGTAGTTGACAAAGAATTAATTAATTTCAGATAAATGTGAGGCGGTGCAAGTTGACCTTTAGATGGTTGTGCGACTTATGTCACCATTGTGTAAACCCGGTGCATTGTGGGAAAGGATTCTTATGACAAAAGGTGAACCTTGACAGAGCGGTGAAGGGCAAAATGGCATTTAAAAGATGGAGAAAAAAGATACACATCAAAATAAAGACTCTGAATAAAAAACTGATGTGAGAAAATAAATCCCTGGGTCAGAAAACTGCAGCACACATGTATGTATTATTTTTATCGCTTCAGGAAAGCCTGAGAAAAATGAAATGCAAACAGCAGTTATAAGAAGCTTGAGAGAACATCTGTGTTTAAAGTAAACCCACTGAAAGGGGCTGCAGGGAAGTACACTAAATCTCTCAACAAAGTAGAAATTGCCCCTCACTGAGAAATGGATGACAGCAGCCTGAGACCCCAGCAGGATGAAAATGGCCGGAGGAGACCAAAGGAGGATGGGAGGAAGTTTGTAGAAATATGGCCACCCTCACTATTAGGGTGTGCCTTTGAGACTTGTGGATGGGCTCGTGTGTGATTCACCTTTGGTTTCATTGCATTTTCTCCATTCCTCCAATCCTTCCAGAGACTTTTTAAAGTATTTTCAATTTTTTTCACCAGGTGGTCTGCCCTCCCACATCCCAATGACATGCAGCGTAGGTTAATTGGCAACTCTAAACTGACCTGGTATGAATACATGTGGGTGGGTGTGCCAAACAATCGACTGGCATCCCATCCTGGCTTTTTGTTTGCCTTGCACCCACTGCCAATGAAGAACATTTTTTGTTGCCGTAAAAACACCCAAAACACAGATTACATTGCACCCGGCCCCCCATATCTCCCAGATGACCTGGGAATGCCTTGGGATCCCACAGGAGGAGCTGGCCAGGACTGGATTAACCATTACGCAAAATAAGCACGTGCTTAGGGCATCAAGGGAAGGGGGGCACCATAAAAATTTTCCATTATCAGATTTACATTACCATGGACTATGTGGTGCAAAACTGTAAATGCTGCAGCTGAACCGCAGGTTCCACAAAAATGGGCTCCCACATTAAATGAAAAAATTACATACATACACTGTGTGCACAATTATTAGGCAAGTGAGTATTTTGACCATATCATCATTTTTAATGCGTATATTCCAACTCCAAGCTGTATTAACTTGAATGCTTATTGGATTTAAGCACGTCAGGTGATGTGTATTTGTGTAATGAGGGAGGGTGTGGCCTAAGGAGATCAACACCCTATATCAAGGTGTGCAGAATTATTAGGCAGCTTGTTTTCCTCAGGCAAAATGGGCCAAAAAAAGAGATTTAACTGACTCTAAAAAGTCAAAAATTGTAAAAAGTCTTTAAGAGGGATGCAGGACTCTTGATATTGGGGCATGATCATAGAACCATCAAGCGTTTTGTTGCAAATACTCAACAGGGTTGCAGGAAACGTGTTGAGAAAAAAAGACGAAAATTAGCTGCCAAAGATTTGAGAAGAATCAAACGTGAAGCTACCAAGAACCGTTATCCTCCAGTGCTGTCATATTCCAGAACTGCAACCTTCCTGGAGTGCCCAGAAATACAAGGTGTTCAGTGCTCAGAGACATGGCCAAGGTAAGGAGGGCTGAAACCCGACCACCGCTGAACAAGGAACATAAGTTGAAATGTCAAAACTGGGCCAAGAAATATCTGAAGACAGATTTTTTCAAAGGTTTTATGGACTGATGAGATGAGAGTGACTCTTGACGGACCAGATGGATGTGCCTGTGGATCAGTAACGGGAACAGAGCTCCACTTCGACTCAGATGCCAGCAAGATGAAGGTGAGGTACCAGTATGGGCTGGTATTTTTAAAGATGAGCTAGTTGGACCTTTTTGCGTTGAAGATGAACTCAAAATCAACTCCCAAACCTACTGCCAGTTTTTAGAAGACACTTTCTTCAAACAGTGATACAGGAAAAATTCTACATCTTTCAAGAAGACCATAATTTTTATGCAGGCCAATGCTCCATCACTTGCATCGAAGTTCTCCACTGCATGGCTAGCCAGTAAAGGCCTTAAAGATGACAGAATAATGACATGGCCCCCCTTCCTCACCTGACCTAAACCCTATTGAGAACTTGGGGGCCCTTTTAAACGTGAGATTTACGGGGAAGGAAAACAGTACACCTTTCTGAACAGTATCTGGGGGGCTATAGTCACTGCTCCACAAAAAGTTGATCGTCAAGAGATCAAGAAGCTGACAGACTCCATGAATGGAAGGGTTATGACTGTTATTGAAAAGAAGGTGGCTATATTGGTCACTGATTTTATTTTATTTTTTTTGAAATGTCAGAAATGTTTATTTGTAAATTTGGAGTTGTTTGTTTATTATTCTCACTTTAACAGATGAAAATAAACAAGTGAGATGGGAAAATTTTCATTTTTCCTTTAGTTGCATAATAATTCTGCACACCAATAGTTGCCTAATAATTCTGCACACACGTGTATTCTCCTGGTAATGTTCACACTCACATTTCCTTTGCATAACATTCAGGTTTCAGGTTTATTAACATTTTGGATTGACTGATGGCACTGTATTTGTTTCATATTAAAATTAATCCCAAAAATACAACTTGCCTAATAATTGTGCACACAGTGTATATATACAATAATAAAAATAATAATGAAGGTATAATAATAGAGATTAATGATATCTAGTAATCTTTGGAATACAACAAAATCAGAATATGGTAACTACTACACAGTCCACTGAGTCTCACCTGATCGCCATCGTTTTGGTCATGTTGGCTGTCCTGTTCAGTCATCCACTGAGTGTTGCCAGACATATGATCATTTTTGAAAAATAAAATTTTATTTTACATTTTATGTTTATATTTTGAATTACATATACTGTATATGGGGACACCAAAATCTTTTAAACATCTTAATCCATCCCTGGAGCTGGCAAGTGTGGCCCAGGAAAGGGATATGTGGAAATAACTGTTGCCCCTGCGACTTGGTCTCAGATAAACAGTGGAAAATGAATGAATGAATGAATTTGAATAAAACAGTTCATCCCTAAAGGTCTGGGATTTGATATTTCAGGCCATCTTTTTCTCAGGGTACTGAAAGCTGCTCTTTAAGTAGTGTTGTTGTTATTAATCATAAATAACATTTTGGGTACATCATCTATCTAGTGATCTGAGACGAAGACTGGACCCCTTCGGTACTGTGTCTTTTTGGAGAATCCTTGGGTACCACTGGTTTGATTTTGTGTTGAATGAGCAGTTGCTCAAGGAGTCCCGAATGAGGTACATTACCTACATTATGAGGGAGCGTCAGTTATAGCACTATGGCCATGTGACATGATTCCCCAACGGTGGTCTGGCTTACAAGATCCTTATTGTTGAGGACCCTAGTGGCTGGACCAGGCCAAGGGGATGCCCATGTAAATACCTGGCTGTGGCAGATAGAGGGTCATTTCCAGAGGGTGGGGGTTGCCAACCAGAATCCCAAGCTGTTTCGTCATGTGGTGGGTGTGGCAATGTGCTGTTCCAGTGCATCCTCCCCAACCTGACCTGACCTGTACATCATCTACAAAATAACATCATGAAGTGCAAACTCCTAATGTCCCAAATGACTCTTGTTTCTTATCTCTGAGACTTTTAATTGGTGAACATTAGGACCAAAGAGGGCAGGCAATCAAATAGGAGCCACTAGTACCCAGCTGAGGTGATATGAAGGACTTTGTGGATCCCAGGCAAAAAACTCCTAGGGACCCTCCAACTCACCACCCCAAGTCTGAACACGGTCAAATTTAGGATTTTAGTGCAAATAAATAAAATCAACAAGGAGGAGTTAATAAACACAAATCCTTCAACAAACAAGTACATTTGTGTAGAAAATAGAACAACAGTAATGGAATAAAGTAATTTTAATAAACTAAATAAATGAAAAAGTAAATGAAATGCAAATACATGAAAGGTGCACATGGTAATAAAAAATAAATATGAATTGCACATTCGCATCTGGTGTCCTCCCTGCATGGAATTTTCATGCTCTCCCTGAGTCTGTGTGGGTTTCCTCAGACTGTCCAAAGACATGCAAGTCAGGTGAATTGGCCCATATGTGCGTGTGTGTGTGTGCGTGTGTGTGTGCCCACCCTGAGATGGACTGCCAGCCTGTCCAGGGTTTATTCCTGCCTGGCAACCCATGTTAGCTGTGACAGGCTCCAAACAACACCCAACCCTGTGACCCTGGTCTGAATTAAGCAGGTTGGAAAATGACATGACATTTTAATATTAAAAAAATGAATAGAAAAGCATACATACTAGAAATTTAAAAAACAAAAAAATGTCTTGTGAAGGTATTACTTTAACTTTCATATTTGCCGTTTGTAGGCTTTGGTTACAGTCCTTGAGGTCCAAGGGCCTTTGAACATTGTGTGCTCTTGACATTAGAGCTCCGGCTGACAGCCCCTCTTGGCACTGGTGGTAGATGTCAAGTAAGAGTTCAACAGCTTTAAAGATGGAAACAGTGATAGGAATGATCAGGACTGCCGAGAGACCACATTTTTACTTCTTAGACCCCCATCTGACTGTTACCCACTCAACTATTTGCTGAATTGGTGCTGCTGATTTTGGGGTGGGCTCTGGGGAGCCGAATTGCCTTAACAAACCGAGTCAATCTGATTTTTGCTGCCAGACATGTCAATGCTCTTCATGATTTATGAAATCAGCTCGGATTACATGTAACGTTACTAAAAAAGTAACATCCATCAGAAACACTGACACTCTCGCAATGGAGACTGGGTTTCTGGCCGTGTCACTGCAGTGTGTCGACGCTATGTTTCCAGGGGAATTCCCACAGAGTTGTCATTACATCGAGTACATATGCAAATGTGTGCCCCCTCTCAGTTCGGGGCCCTCTGCAATCGCTTGGTTTGCATGTCCTGTCGCTGTACCTCCCTGCTGTTTATTAGTATGGCCATGGATAACTGGTGGAAAGTTGGAAAAAAAACCCTGACCGCTAGGTGGCCTCAAGAAATTCCTCCTCATGCAATTCAAATTTATTTTTTTGTTTTTTTTATTCTTTGCCTGGTTTGTGGCCCATAACTTGCATAGCCATTTGGTTCAATTAATCTGCTCCTCTTCCAACTGACCCCACAACCTTACCTAACGGAAATCTCCTCTGGATTTCCCTATTAACAAAGGAAAATCTGCCTTTTTTCCTCTCATTCCTTTCTAAAGTACATTTATTTTGATTATTAGACAAAGCCGTCCTCTCCTGTTAGTCTGATATGCTTTATAATCAGACTACAGGCGGCTTGAGTGGCTCGTTGAGCGTTAGTATCGAGTCAGAGCTGGGCAGTGAACTTGCAGCCTTGTGCCCACCCTGCCATGCACCCTGACTCGTGCACCCTGTCTCTTCACCTGTACTGTTTCTATCTGTCATTCTCCCGCACTTCTGCCTGCTGTTATGCAGATGTAACGATTCGCTCATTACTCACAACCTTGGCGTGCCTCACTTCCTTTGCTGCAGCTTGTCTCAGCTGTGTTTGTTCTCAAACCGCCTACCCTCAACGGCTTCAGTTTCCCACTGATGTCAAAAACTGTATTATGCATGTCTGACACATGTCAATTTAGTAATATTCAGCTACTGTCACTTGTGTCTTGCATACTTTGTGTTTAGGTAGGGTAAATACGGGCTGTTTTCCAGTGACTTTGTTTAACACATTTTGGAGTTTTATTGTGTTGGACTTCTGTTTTCGGGCTTCACTAGCCACATTACCCAGCTTCACACGGGAAATTTCTTAAGGCAATGCCTGTCAGTTACAGTGCTGTCAGTTAACTGGATGTAACAGAAGTGCTATGTAACTAATTATACACTTTTCTGTATACAATATTTGTAGGTTTAAGGGGTAGCGTAATTGTCAGACAGTGTGGTGTAGTGGTTAAGGTTTTGCACTTCAAACCCTGTCGTTGTGAGTTCTAATGCTGATACTAACACTGTGTGACCCTGAGCAAGTCATTTGACCTGCCTGTGCTCCGACTGGGAAAAACAAAAGAAATGTGGCCAATTATATCTCAAATGTTGTAAGTCACATTAGATAAAGGCATCAGTCAAGTAACGATAATATTAGGTCAGAGGGGATGCCTACTCTTGAACATGACACACACAATTGTCCATGAGTAAAACATTCCTACATTAGATCAATTCCTGCTTTTCCTAGTGACTTGGCTTTTGTACACGGTCATTGAAAAACAGAATTTGACAGGACAGTGTGTTCTTTTGAATTGAAACTGCTAATCAGTACAAATAATGTGACATTTCATACAGAGTGAGTCAAAATTACGTTAACATTTGAATGGCGGAAACAATTTTTTGCACAAAACATACTTCATGTGCAAGATGGTTTACAGGAATGTCTCATCCTGTTCACCATCATGTTCAACACACAAAAACCAACGAGCAACAGTACCATTTAAAGCCCAGTCACAAATTTCACGGGGAACAGATGATGCCAAACTCTGTATTCTGTTCATTGATATCATGAACTTTCCTGCTATACACAAGCACCTTCACCATACCCCATAACCAGAAATCACAGGCTGTCAAATCAGGGAAGTGTGGAGGCCATGGCAATGGTCCACCGCAAGCTGTCCATCGACCTGGAAAGGCGTGGTTGAGATAAAAATAATCCATTAGTGTTAACATAATGTTGACTCACCCTGTATTATTATTATTACCGGATGTCTGTGACTTTTCATGCTTTTCATGAGCTGTATGTAGTCCCCCATTTAAAGCACTTGAAGTACCCACTGTGTTACACTGATGCATTACTGTGAAGAGCGAGGAGTGGGGAGCAATCTCCCCATTAGAAATTCAAGAGTCACAATCTGGGGGTTGGGGTGGGGATGCGGTTCTCCTTTAATGTTTTAAGCACCAGGATTGAATATTGAAGGTGAGGGGAGGTAATTCCCCCTTTTAGCTTTCAACACTACAACCGAGGACAGGGGGTCAATGGAGTGGAATGGACAACCAAAATGAGAGCTGGTAATTCACAACAAAAAACAGCATGCTAACCGTTGAGCCTTGCATCTTCCTTGAGCTTCCCGGAACTTTCTCTTTCCATTTCACAATGTGATCATGTCTCTTTTTTCCTGTCCAGGACACCGCACTGTCTTCAATCATCCCTCCACCCTATTGGTTAATTGTGCTATTCATGTGGCCTATCAGTCACTACTGCTGCATCCTTCCTTTGCATAAAGCAGGCTCTCAGTGAAGTGCAGAACATGTAAGATAGTATAAAATTAATAAACATCAACGAATAAACAATCAACAAATAATAGAGCACATGTCGGATAGTTTTCTTTTTACTATAATGTCACAAAACAATAATCAAACCAGCTAATGCATTTTTGAGATTTTGGAGTATTCAGTTTTTCTGTTGTATGGAAGGGGGGATTATCCCTAAATATTGATGTATAAAATGTCCTTTCTTAGTGGATACCTACTGCTCCAGATGTACCACCCTACCAAACATCAGCTTTTCAACTTATCAGAAAATGCTGTTTTTGTTAATGACTGAGAGAGAGAGAGTGAGTCAGAGAGAGTGGGTGAGTGGGTGGTCGAGAGAGTGGGAGAGAGGCAGAGAGAGAGAGTGAGTGGGTGAGGGGGTGAGAAGAGAGCGAGGGAGGGTGTGAGTGGATGGGTGAGTCAGTCAGTCGGCGAGTCAGTCAGCTTTGCATTACGTATAAGTAGATTATTCAAATTGCTTGATTTTGCTATTTCATCATATCTCATCAATTCTTGTTTTTTGTTTAGTATACCTTATTTGTTAATATTTGTCAGGTTTTTATTTTACTGTATATTTGTAAAATTTCTGTTTGTCTGCTTTGTAAACTTCTGTGTAAACTTTATTATGTACTTTTGAAGAATTTTCTGAAATACTGGGTGCAATCTGAGTCTCCATATATTGTAGTAAGCTGAACGTAACATGACTACAAATTAAACAGAAAGGAGCTGCTTGTCTCATTAGGACTGTGAGGTGTGAGCTCTGAGGAAGGATTTATTTCTCATCATATTAAATCAAGCCACACATTTTGGTTGACAAACTGATTCTGTTTGGACCCTAACTTCCATCCATCCATCCATTATCCAACCTACTATATCCTAACTACAGGGTCACGGGGGTCTGCTGGAGCCAATCCCAGCCAACACAGGGCACAAGGCAGGAAACAAACCCCGAGCAGGGCGCCAGCCCATAGCAGTGCGTGCACACACACACACACACACACACACAAAAATCACACACTAGGGACAGTTTAGAATCGCCAATGCACCTAACCTGCATGTCTTTGGACTGCGGGAGGAAACCAGAGTACCCGGAGGAAATCCACGCAGACACGGGGAGAACATGCAAACTCCACGCAGGGAGGATCCGGGATGCGAACCTGGGTCTGGATTCTAACTTGATAGGGTGAATTCTGGACTTTTAAACTATGAGAGCACGAAGTGTGTGTGTGTGTGTGTGTGCTGGGAGTACTTAACAGATTCATTATTTTGTGTCAAATATCTATAATTACCTTAGACCTCTTTGCAGAGACCTGTTTTCACTTGGACTTTAAAGAGTCTTTTTTTCTGTTGATCAATGTTAATAATGTCAAATCCATTGTGATTCAATGTTGTACAGTATAACAATAAAATGTAAATAAGCAATTTGCCTTTCCTCATACAATCTAAACTGTTTAATATGGGAGTATAAGTTAAGGCTAATTTAATGGGTAAATAAACTGCTCAAATGAATTAAAGGAACACTTTGAAAACACATCAGATCTTGTAATGTGATGCCCCTCTGGCTGCATTACGAGTCAGGTGCCTAGCTTGCTTAGCTGAGATGAGACATCTCTTCTGGGTCAGCTCTGATTTAGAAGTGCTGGGTTTGTGTCCTGCTACTACCATGTCAGGGAGGACAACTAACTGCTTGTGAGAGTGTCACCCTCACCTCAAGGTGAGATAAAGAAAGTAAGAAAGGAGGGGTGGAGCAATGAAAGGTGTTATGTCCTGGGCATCTTAATATTTAAAAAGACACTGATACTGTTACAGTATCCATATTTAGTAACACATCTGAACAACAGAGGGTGTGAAAGGAGGTCCTTGTTTATTTCATTACTCACAGAACAGAACGGCCATGATAACTAATAGACACACCACTAAAATACGGCAGCCTCAAAGGATCACATTATGAAAGAGCATTTCAAAATAAAAATTGTCTCATACAATTCCTTACAACCGGATTGACAGATAAGAGGATGGATGTCTGTGTTCAAAATGACTAAAATGTTAGAAGATTTAAAAAGCCTTCCATGAGAGGCTGCTGCTCTATGTACGAGTTTGTCCTATGAAGGCCAGGCATCCCGTCCAGGGGTTGTTCCTGCCTTTCACTCAGTGATGCAGGAGTGGGCTGCAGGTACCCGCAGGCTAGACCTGGATATTGGGTGACCCTCACATTCATCTGTGAGTATCCCATCTTTAAATTTGTCACAGACCTACAGCTGAAAAGGGTTTCACAAGCGTGGTTGGCGCTTTTCCTTGCCTGCTACGACCAGAGCCTTGAATTAATAAGTATTACATGTACAGTACGTTGCATTAAATCTCATCGACGGCAGTCACGAGAAGCTCCAGAATGAAACTGGAATGATTCCTCAGCTGTGAACCAACCAGCCTGATTAGAATTTCAAAAGGCAACAAAAATGAACAGTGGCTGCCACCCCCAGCCATGTTTAATTCAGAGGCTTTTCTCTAAATAGGCCTCTGCTAGGAGAGAATGTGCTGAGGCATGCTGCCTGACTATTTAAAAGCTAATGAGAAGAAAGTGGGTCTCTTAAATTTACCTACTTTTGTCACATTCTTAACACGCCTGCTAAGAGCTGTTGAACTGGGCCTTTGCTCCTTGAGTAATGTCTCACTACACATTCCTGTGGTGTAACGGTATAAACTGAAACGACACAGCAGATTGGAGACAGCGGCTAACCGAGGACATTGTGTTGTTTTGATTGTCACTCCATTTATTTCCTGATGCTACTGCATCACAGATCCCCCAGTAGTCGCTCTCAGTGTGAAGTTTGTGGGGTCTCAGGCCTGTGTGGGTTCTGCTATGGCTGCTCTGATCTTTCTCCATATGCCTGATAATGCACTTAACTGGCCATTCTGAAATGACCCAGTGTGTGTGTGTGTGTGTGTGCATACTTGCAAGAGTGAGCCCTGGAGTATGGAGGAATATTTCTAACAAATTTAAATAAATAAATAAATAAATACGCAAATACATAAAAGTACCATGAAAATGAGCATGAAATGTGAACGTAAAAATTGTGTCGCAGAATGCTTTTCGTTGCTTGTTTATTTATTTATTCAATTTTGTCCATAATATTTCTCTACACACAACCTGAAATACAGCTTGAATTTAAAACTGTCACTTTCCCTCATCAAAAGTGAGAGGGCGGGCTCTGGCGAGAGCTGCTTTGTGATTGGCGAATCATCCAAAGGGTGGATATGCAGTACAGGCTTTCCTTGACTAGGGGTCTGCGCTGGCAATCGGAAGGTTGCTGGTTCAGATCCTGTAAATACCAGAAGTGATTCCACTTGGTTGGAGGGTGTGAAAGGAGGGTGTGAAAGGCCCTTGAGCAGGGCCCTTAACCTCGGTATGACATTAATCTGCATCCATCCCTGCAAGCCGGTCCTCCAACTTGCAGGGGAAAACACTGGGGTTGGTCGCAGGATTGGCACTCCAGCCACTGTAAAAAAAAAACTCACAGTGTTCAGTGTGGTGCTGAGGTGTCACCCGTCGCATGGCTGCACTCGGGTCCTAATTTAGAATCCTGAGGTGGTTTGTGGTGTGGTGGGGTGTGGCAATGCGCTTTTATCAGTGGATGCTACCCACCTCCTCCTCCACCTCCTTGGGAATCCTGTAACAGTTCACGTGCATGTACAAAGTTGACTGTGCAGGTAGACTACTTTAGGCTACTATAATTCCATAAACTCTGAATTCACTACTGGGAGACTGCATCTGAAGTGTCTGCCGGAAAATGTGGCATTTGATGGCTGAAGGTTTAAGTCGGGTGTACCGACGATTCACCAATTAAAACACAGCACTCGGCAGAGCCCGCCTTCTACACTTTGACGATTGAAAGTGACAGTTTTTTCAAGTTGTACTTCATGTTGCATTTGGAGGAATATTACATAAAACACATTCTGGGACAGATTTATTTATTTACACTCATACAGGCACTATTTCTTTATTTATTGTCACATTTCACAGTACTTTTATTTATCTGCATATTTATTACTTTATTCAGTTTTGTCCAGAATATTCCTGGTACCCAGACTCTTAAAATAACAATTATAAAATGGCACTTTCCTGGGTTGTGTGGTTCCTCGTAAGACCGCTGCTTGACAAAGAACCATTTAATTCTAGGAAGGCTTCTTTGCATATAAAGTTGGTTCTTTGGGCTTTGAAAAGGTTTGTGGACAAAGCAGAAATCTTTAATGTTTTAAATGCTACCCAGCAGGATACTAACAGGTCAAGAAAACTGGAACTTTAGCCCGTGTCATTGTACGCAGCAAGAGTCCATAAATGTAAGTCGCCTTGGATAAAGAAAGTAAACGTAATGTAATGTGAGTCCCTTTGAAATCAGGAGCCCATTGGTGTTTTATAAATCTGTTACCTTCTATTTTTAGCTTTTTATGGATCAGTGATTCTTAACCTTTTTTGAGACACGGACTCCTTTAAAAATCTGAAGAAAGCTATGGACCCCCTTTCCCCAGAAATATTCACATAAACACAAATTTGTATGCAATTAATATAATATATTTTATTTATCGATATTTGATTGTCTCATACTATTATTATTAGACTTTAAAGTAAACAATCTAAAAAAACACTTTTTTATACAAAAAGTAATGGCCGCTTATTATATTTATGAAATACAATCCTCTTGTGTAAATTAAAACAGATCTACTACTACATTTTCTACTACCATTACTAATACTACTGCTACTACATCTACTCTAAATCAACAGTACTGGGCTGTAGAGTGAATATAAATGTTCATTTTTATCTGACCCTCACGGACGCCCTGAAACCCCCTGATCTAAATGAAAGGTTCTTTCCGGACCCTTCCTATGGATGGTTCTTTAGGGAACAGTAATGGCGCCTCAATAGCATTGGTCTGAAGAACTGTTCTGGCACTGTCATGCCACCTCGGTCTTACTTGATTAAAGAAAGTCAAGACCCAAACGGGTTACTGAATGCAATGCACATTTTTTATTACTCAAACCAACTACTCCCCAAATCACCCATCACTCCCACAGTCCCCGTATGTCCTGTCTGAAAGCATCATGGGAACTGCAGTGCTTATTATCTAATTATATACAATTTATTTAT
>JANRMT010062850.1:5189904-5254358 GCA_026402145.1 Polypterus bichir lapradei | reverse complement strand
AAATGTTTCCTTTTCTTTTTCATAACTTCTTTAACACACGACTTCTCCGCTGCGAAGCGTGGGTATTTTGCTATATATATATATATATATGACAGCAACACTCATAACAGTGACAAAACAATTACATTGACAATCATGTTACGTTAATTTTAAAATGTTTCCTTTTCTTTTTCTTTACTTCTTTAACACACTACTTCTCCACTGCGAAGCGCGGGTATTTTGCTAGTGTTTGAATATGGTTGATAGGAGGGTGTGACTTGAAACAATCTCATGTCAAAATTCTCGTCTCACGGGACTAGAAAAAGATCTCTTCAAAAAAGTCTCGTCTCATTGCAGGATTTTTTTTATATAATAGAGAAGTAACTAAACACCCCAATTCCCTACTCTTACAACACTGGTTTACTGTGTCTGTACTTCTATGTCTGTATCCCCAGACCAGTAGATGGAGTACCAGAACAGGCAGGAGAGAAAGTTACAAATTTATTAATTTGTTATAGATAATTTTATGCCCAAAACAATAAACAAAGTAAAAATGTGATTGTTTGCCAAGTAATACAACCTGATATTAAGCTACTAGGTGGCTGGCTGTCTTATGTTGGTTAGTCTCTGGTCGAGCCTGGCCTTGATCCGGTGTGCCGTCTGCATGGATGAAACAGAGAGACCGAGAGAGGGCCTTTCTTTAGGCAGGAAAACAACAGAGAGATGACCTTTGGCCTCCACTAAGGGCTGGTTTACAGTTCATGATCAGAAAGCATACGCACACACATCATGGCTACCTCACATTCCCAGCGTTCATTTGACACGTCCTCATCAAACTTAAATGTTGACATGCAAATGTATTCGTGGTGCTTTCCTTCATCAATTTCTTGCATAGACAATACAAACCTTGTATATTCCCCATTGTAATGACACAATACTTTTGAAGATCTCACATACCATCTTCTGTGCCGTCTTTTTTTTATATTTTGCACCTTTACAACAGCAACAGAATGCACGGAATGGGCACAGTGAAGAAATAAAAGGTCTATTTCATTATAAAAGTGGAAATTTTGAGATTTTTTAATCTCATAATTTATTTTGTAATTAAAGTAGAACGTTGTAAATGTCATCCTAAAACTGACCAAGCTGGTAATCGCTAATGCTTCTGGGGCCTTCACCTGTGCCCCAGTGGCAGTAGCAGGAAGTGACTGCCACACAAGACACATTAAATTTATGATATTCCAACTCTCTTCATATTTATAATCCTTAGATTTATACTCAATATCACTTTCATGATGAAATGTGTTAAAGCATGTATGTTGCATTTTACACAGATAAGTCGTTAACTTCATTTAAATAATTACTACTTTTAATAATTACACATGTGAGGGTGGCATGGTAGTGGAGCATTGGTGCTGCTGCCTCACAGTAGGGAGTCACATCCCGGGATTCCCTGCCTGGAGTTTGCATGTTTTCCTGGTGGGTTTCCACAGTGTGCTTCGGTTTCCTTTCAAGGACATGCAGGTTTGGAGATTTGGTGAGGCTAAAATGACGCTAGTGTACATGTATGCTTATATTCACCTTGTGCTCAGGTGATGCCATGTCCAGGGATTGTTTCTCTACCTCGAACCTGATCGTAGCTGGAATGAGCGTGTCCCTGTATTGATGGATGTAATCATTAAACATCCATCCTTTTCAGAGATATTGTGGCAAGGTGTCCTGGGAATTCAATGGATGTTTTGGGCAATTCACAACACAGCGAAGCTAAACATTGTTTTTCTCACCATGATGATATCTCACACTGCCACCTGGTGGAATCCTCCAGATTTATGTAAAGCATGTGTGCAAGTGTACACAATACACCACTTGTGTAGCAGCAGCATCCACAGGAGCATGTGTTGCATTGTGTTGTGTTGCGTTGCATTTTGTGAAGTATAAACACAAGCCTTATTGTTGATCTGTAGTCCCTGACACACCAAGAAAACAGCTCAGTTACATCTCCACCCACTCCAGTTCAGACCTGTCACTATTTTCTCCAATTTCAAAGAACGCAAGAATGTATTTTTAAACAAACAACAAAAAGAGTATATGCAAGTAAATAAGTCGTAAACTCGTCCACTCTGGGTAATTCTTCCCCTCCCTGTCACAAATGGCTAGAGCAAGAAATTCATATAAGTAATCACATTGATAAAAATTTTGGGAGTTACAATGGCTTATTTTTTAGAAAGCTGCTTCTTTCTTTAAGTCACCAATTTAAATATCTTAGATGATATATAAATGATTATCAAAATATTAAAGCTTAATGTACATTGCATTCATTTACAAGTTTTTTTACTGTGAGGGACGGCTGGCATCCTTACCCAACTGGGACACCCCCAGGATGGAAGAACCTGGGGAGAGAGAGTGCACAGGGCATTATCTTCCCCGGACTGCTAGATGGCATGCAGCGATACCTCGGATTCCCACAGGGCATCATGGGACATGGAGTTCTTTGACTCCACCCTCTTGGGTTCCATGGGTGCCGCCAGGGAGTGCTGAAGGGACTGGGGATCCCTACTTCACGGGGCTTCTGTCTCACCTGGAAATGCTTTCAGACCACGTGTACAGAGCACCGGTGGTAGATAAAAGGAGCTGCCTGCCTCACATCAATGAGCCAGAGTCAAGGGGCAGGAGGACAAAGCTTTCTAGGAGGAGTGGTGGAGACCGTGATGAAGAGAAGAAGAGAGAAAGAGCAAGTATTGCTGTGCTTTATTGCTGTACTTGTACTTCGTACTGTGGGAAAAACTTACAGAAAAGGGTTTCCCACAAATAAACTCTTTTGTGCTTTTATACTTGTGTCTGAGCCTATCTGTGTTGGGTATTTGGGGAGCTGCAGTGCCCCCTGGTGTCCACATTACATATAAGGACCCTTTGGCCGGTCTTTCACTGGGCATCCTTAGCACACTGGGTCAATGAAGAGTTTTCTAAACACACAAGGAAGGTACACATAAAGGCAGAATACAAAATATAAAGGTTCATCAGTTAACATGCATGTCTTTCGTAGTGGGCAGAAACCCGAAAGTCTAAAGAAAACCAATGAAGACAAGAGGCCAGCACAGGACAAGGTAGGGTACTAAAGCCAGGTCACCCAGTTTGTATAACTCCACATCATTGTACCATGGTTTAAAGTTACCTCGAAAATATCAGGTCACTACAAGGCCTTAGAAGTAGGTCAGGTTGTGCTGAGACTCTGCTAATGACTGTTCTCTCCTTTCACTCTTCCATATGCTCGTCCATCTCTTCTTGCAGGTTCAGCATGTTCTCCATGATTTGTTTCTATACAGCTTTGTTAACACATTCTCTGTATGAGGCACTCAAATAGACATTGTGTGCTTGTATAGGGGCTTTCACCATTGACCTGGTGACTTTCATTCTTGACCCCCAGTCTTAGAAGATGGAGCTGGTTTCAGACATTTAGAGAATAAAACATTTGGTGGGCATTTTATTAGCAGCACCTTCTTGTTAAAGCAAAAACCCGCTGAATAAGGAAGTAGCAGAACTTTTCTTGCAATGTTTGAAAGGGTGACTTTATTCCTTCTTTATGCTAAAACAGCTTGCTGTGTTATAAACAAAATATATCTTGTATGTTAGTGCTTTTGTAATTAGATAAGAACTGCTTGAATATTTTAGTAATTAGTTTATGCAGAATGTGTCAAAGACTCTGTGGCACTACATGTGCAGATTTGTTTTTTTAGGAATGCTGTGTAGAGTATTGGTTACAGATAAGAGATAAATGAAATTACTGGTTAGAGTGCAAGTAAGTTGTACAAGCAGATTTCACTGCAATAGCATTGTTCTTAATGTCAGAAGCATAAGTTAGCTTTATGAGCTTTAAAAGGTGAGCCCTGCTCCTTGGAGACAGGAAACCCAGTTGTAAGAGCCCCAGGTGAAAGGCTGGACACAGGCAGGATTTGGAATTATGAGCCCTAGGGAAGCTGGACAAACGACAACTTAGATTAGTTTCATAAGGTCAGTTGATGAGCTGACCAGGGTCATCCACCACCATCATTGGCAAAAAAACATGGCCAGCCGAGAAAACCAGCTTAGCCAGAAGACTACCTGCTGGCTCCTGGCCTAGCAGCCCCCTAAAAGGGCAGCTGGCTCTGAAAGTTTAAAATAACTATAGAAAATATAAAAATAGAGACAGAAACTGTAAAAACTCAGCATAGTAGAAATAAGTCCCACAAAGAAATTTTATAAAGGAAATTATTTATTGCAAAAAACAGCAAAATATAACAAAAAACTCAAAAGAGCAAAGAGAGGCAGAAAGAATTTGCCTACAAAGACAACCCAAGGTTAAACAAGTCCCAATAAGAAATCCACAACCCAAATACAATAACGGAACAAAAAACTCAATAGCCAGAAAAATCAAAAGAAATCATTTTTACTTTTAACTTCTGTTAAACTTAATACTGAAGAATTCTTAAAAAAAAAAAACAGCTCAAAAAGATCCACAACTGGTTCACCATCCAGAGGGAGGCGCCAGCAGCTGTGATGTCAGGGTGGCCCCGTCTCATGGAGCTCCACCCACAAAGTACATGAAATTGCCTCACATTTAAAGACACAGAACATAAATACAAATTCAGCAAAAAATACATTAAAGTTTAAAAAACAATAATTAAAAAATGACAATAAAACATCAAATAAACAAATGCAAATCCATACAAAACAATGACTGAGGGGTGAGACGGTGATGCAGTGGTAGCACTGCTGCCTCGACGTTGGGAGACTTGGGTTCATGTCTTAGATCCTCCCTGCCTGTCTGCATGGGTTTTCTCCGGGTGCTCTTGCTTCCTTCAACAGTCTAAAGACATGCAGGTTAGGTGGATTGGAGATGTTAAATTGGCCCTAGTGTGTGTTTGCCGTGTGTGTGTGTTTGCATTGCGATGAGCTGGTGCCCTGGGTTTGTTCCTGCTTTGTGCCCTGTGCTTGCTGGAATAGACTCTAGCACCACTAGTTGACCCTGTTCAGGGCAAGGTGGGTTACAATATGACTAACTGACAATGACTGAGGCAATGCATGCAACATAGAAAAGTTTAAGGCACTGAACAGCAAAGCAAAAACAGAGCCGCCTAAAAGACTGAACATCTAGCGCTACCAGGTTGAATGATGTGGATTACTGCATCTTGATTTGCTTTTGCTTTGGCATATAAGATTTAAATTATCATATTAAACTGAAAAAGGTGCCTGATTTTCTGGCTTACATTTTTGTATAGTCTTCCACCCAGGGCTAATGGCTTTAGTTAGGTTAGGTTGGGTGTGGAGGAAATTCCAATAGAATTAATACAGTAGCATCTTATAGAATTAATTGTGGGCTGTATACCTGTAACACACCCAAATATATATGTATATTTGTGATTATTTTGGGATTTGGAGCATCCAGATTCTGAATCTGTCATTTGTTTTGTATCATTTGTGTGATAAAACAGTTTAATTTATTAATGTCTTCTTTTCCTGTATATGCCGGAGAGGCAAGACGTTCCACGCTACTACCCGGATGTGCTGACACAAATTGGGCCCGAGTGCTGTCGTGCAGTGGATGACACCTCAGCACCACACCAGTTCTCATCCCGACAGGCCTGACCCCAACAGCCATCAGCAGCATGTCTGTCTGCGGAGAGAGTGTTGACCTTCTCTTGAGGTTTACTTACCTCGGCAGTGACATTCATGTCTCTGGAGACTCTTCCAATGAAGTCAGTAGATGGACTGGGAGAGCATGGGGGGGTCATGAGTTTGCTGGTTTGTGGCGGTCTCGATATCTATGCAAAATGACGAAGGTCCAAGTCTTTATAGTCCTGGTGCTTCCTGTCTTGCTATATGTTTGTGAGACATGGACGCTTTCCAGTGATCTGAGACGAAGACTGGACTGGACTGACCTGACCTTTCCTGTATTTACACATTGCTGTCTGCTGTGATCACATGAAGGTGGATATCGTGCAAGTGGCATCATGGGAGATTTTATATATAGGCAGGTGTCATCCCCTTCTTGTTACAAAAATATCTTTCTTGTTTAATGATAGTTCTTTTCTAATTCAAGTAGGCTCTAGCTCTAGTGCTAGGTTTGTTTTTTGTTGTTTTTTTTTTGGTTTGAACTATTTCTGACTTTAACTTTGTTTTGCCTCTTGATCCTAGTTTCTCAATCTGGTTTAATCTATTGTATTTTTTTGACTCTCGCTATTACTTTTGACCATGATTGCCTGCCTTCTTTTCAACTGCTGGTCATCTTTCTCTCTTGTGATAATCCTGCAGCATGTTATGTGTCTTTAAAAATACCCCAAAGTTCTGTAAAAGGTTCAGATAAGTTGATACTACACTGTGACACCACATTAAAGAAAACTGTGCAGGTAAGTGAAGGTAGATGTTTTGAGGAGACATGTCCTCCAATGTCTTTCTGTGATAAAACACCTGTTTTTCCAAAAAGATAAATTATGTGAGTGCAACGTAATGCATGGAGCATGCAGACCTGGCCAAAACGCTTTGTTGTTGTTTTAGCCGACATTACAATGGATACAACATGTGATGTAGGCAACTTTGACCCTGATCAGGCAGTTGGTACCAACATCTCAGAAACAGTTGACCTCCCACGCCAAAGCCTCTAGAATTTAAAAAGAAAGGTGCCATGAACAAAAGCATCAAGTAAGTGGCAGTTCTGCGGCTAAAGATACCTCATTAATGAGACAGGTGGAGAACAGTCAGAGAAAAGTCAAGAAAACGGTCAAGAAAACAGAAAGGCCAGGACCATTCATATAACAGGTCTTACAAGCACCGATGTGTGAAAGGACATTTAAGATGAGTACAGCACTGTGTGTTTGTGTAGTCCTTTTATTTTCTCATTTAATATTGCAGTAAGAAATGTATCTAGCAAACCATATCGGAGTGAAAGTAGCCATATGCATTTGAAGTGAAAGTGAGGGGGTGCACGATACTGCAGCAGATGGACCTCCAAATCAGGAACTGGCATCCAATTAGGAATGAACCAACACAAAAACTCGCATCCACCCCCTGAACATGACCACGTTAAACTGAACGAGTGTAACAGAAGACTGCAGCATTGTCACATTTTAGGTGACGTCAAGTGAACAGTGAACTTCAGGTGTTCAGGTCACCAAAAGGACAACACTGCCTTTTATCCTTCAGATCAAATCAAATTCTCCTCTCTTCCGGCAAGTGTCACCTAGATGCACATTGCTAGCTTTTGATTTTAATTCTGTTGCTCAGGTTGGCTTCTGAGTGCAAGGTGGACTCATTTACCCAGCACAGTTTGATTATGTAACATTACCCGTTGAGTTGCGAGTTTTTCTTAGAAAGTTACAGAGGGCTAATAGTGAAAGATTTGTTCTGTACACGGCGACTACCGTTCTTGGAAAAAACCAGAACCTCACAGCTTTCATTTAGGTGTTAGATTTCTGTTTCTATTTTAAAAAGTTGTTACATGTCCTTTCTTCCTGTGGTAACCTATTGAAATGAATGTTTTTTTTCCTAGAGGATATGACTAAAATAATAAATACATAAAGTATTAAAAATAATTGTGTTAAAAATATACTGCTATATTAACACAGTACAGTAATAATTCCAAGGATGTCAGAATACAATCCGAGTTGGATATAAAGATGGCTCACTGGTTAGGATTGCTGTCTCCTGGTCCCATCCTGGCCAAGTTCACATCTGTCTGGATTTTCAGTAGTGAATCTACAGTGCATATAAAAAGTGTTCACCCCCTTGGCAGTTTTCAGATTGTATTGTTATACAACATGGAGTGATAGAGGATTTAAATTGGCTTTTTGATACTGATCAACAGAAAAAAGACTATTAAATGTCCAACTGAAAACAAATCTCTGCAAAGGGGTCTAAGGTAATTACAAATATAAACCATAAAGAAATTGTATTCCAAAGAGTAAATACTTTTTTCTTAGACACTGTAACTGTGATAGGCGAGTGCTTGTGTTTGTCTTTGACAAAAACTTTGGCTACCAGCAAGCCTTTAATGCAAAATTAAGAAATAAAACAAGTTCAGGGAATTAATAGACTTTTTCAATGTATAGCTCATTACTGTGAATGCATGTCAATTCAGCCACCTCACAGACCCCACTACATGGATTTGAGTTCCAGATGCACATTCCTTCAGTGCCTCTATGAGCATTTCTATGGATATTCAGGTTTTCATCCCATATCTCCAAAGATCTGGGGATTCGGTTAATATGCCTTCTGTGATTGTGTAGATATGTATGTGAGTGGTTCATATGATGGACTAGTGTTGGCTCTTGCCTTCTTTTTGTTGCTACTATTAAATACTTCAGCTCCTACCTATTGTCATGCATGTGTGCCAGCAGGCTGTTTTCTGGGTTTTATTATGGTAAGCACTATCATGCCAGGATGAGAGGGGGCACTGTTGCTAACAGTATCTTGTACTTTGTCTGCAGTTTTCAGAGAAGACAGCCAGAGAGGTTGACTGACCACACCCCCAATGCTCAGAGCAAGCCCCGCCCCTTCCAGTCTAGGTTCCATAAAAGCAGAAGTCTCCTGGAAGAAGGTGTCTCATTTAAACCTGGCCTTCATGGAGATTCTTAGTGATACCACATGACTCCAGACAGAGACGTTGAAGTCTTTCTTGCTGTCTGTTTGTAATTATTACATTATTTTATTAAACTTACCCTCTCTGTTTTTCTGGGTCAAATTTTGCAATCAATTTTTTACCTACTTTTATGGAACCGCTTTCCTTTAAACACTCGGGTGACAATGTAATATTTAATAAGTTTTGACCCGGGATCTGTACATTAATTACATCAAATTTAAATTTCTTATTTCCTTATACTTTTAGCAAATTAACACATATAGTGCTTTTAGCCAGCACACACATATATGAAAAATAAGTGTTGTTGGTCAAGTGCTTAGCATGACTTTCAATCAAACAGTCAAAGGTTCAAGATCAATGTAAACAAATTGATTTAAAAAAATACAAAAAAAAATTTTGATTAATTGACATTGAAGTTTTGTCAAATTACTGCAATATGACAGTTAAGCAACATTGGTCAAGTAGTTAGCATGTTGGACGTTCCATCAAAGGGTCAAAGGTTTGAGACCAACGTACACTCATTTCTCATTTTTTTTTAATTTTACCAATTTTTCATCATTTATATATTGTGATAGATGGCCGGCTGTCCAATCCGGCTGTGACATCCCAGAACGAGAAGAATGGAAGAAGGCAGGCTTTTCTGAATACTGCCTCCCCCGGGACGCTAGGTGGCAGCTCCCCTGGATGGCAACGGTTCTCCGGATTCCCTCAGGGCATCCTGGGACATGGAGTACGTTTCCTCAGCCCTGTTGGGGGCCATGGGTGCCGCCAGGGGGAGCTCACAAAGAACTTGGTGATTTATATTATTACTACAACCCGGAAGTATTTCAGAGTTAAGAGGATGAAAGCCCGCAGTACTTCCAGACTATTTGAGAACTGAGGATGTGGCATTTACCCGGAAGAAGAGAAGGAGCACTTCCGGGTGACAGAATATTTAAATGACTATGGGAAACCCAGCAAGCTGAGCCGGAGTTGGGAGGTTGGGTGACGAAGGTGCTGGGAGTGGAGGATTGTTTATTGTTATTATATTTGTGATTATTGATTTGAGAATTGTGGAGTGTGCAGTGCTTTGTGCACTGTTATTGAAGAAAAATATTAAAGAAATTATTCTTGGTGCTTTTATACGTGTGTCTTGGACGTCTGTCTGTTGGGTTTCATGGGGCAACAGCGCCTCTGGAGTCCACAATACAAATTTTGGTATATTGGCTCATTGGATAAAGTTTTAATCTTTTCTAAGAAAGATTGGAGGTTCGATTCTCCAATAGAGAAACGCATATTTCCAGTACTGCACACATGTAAGATTTCACCGTGGTTAGGACTTTCTGAAATGAGAAATGAACATGAATGAAAGTTACGTTTCACTTTAAGATCGTAGGTTTGATTCCACTCTGTTGCTAATATCATTTCTGTCAAATCATCTTCCCACCCAAGTTAAGGTTTTTGTAACCTGCCAAGAACTATGTGGCATTAGGGTGGCTAAAAAATATATGAAAACAAGATTTTTAAGTTACACAATTTTGTTCACAAATGCACTAAAAAGTAAAAAATATTTTTTTTTTCTTGTACTAAGATTTTGTTGGTCTTATGTGACTAAAAATAAAATCGTGGGACACCCATAAAATAACTAATTTAATTGAATCAAAATGCTTTGATTCCTTAAATGGTTAAAAAATAACTTACAATTTGAAAATGTCTCCAATTATAACCATTATCCTACATACTTCAAGCAAGGTTTATATGAAGTGTCATTTTCTTTCTAGTCAAGCTTGTTAGAAATTCCACTTTAACAACTCTGTGCATTTTAATTGAATTATTATTGAGTTCCTCACATTTTTAGTTTTAGTCACATATGACCAGCAAAATCTTAGTGCAAGAAAAAAATATTTGTTACTTTTTAGAGCATTTTTGAGTAAAATTGTGCCACTTAAAAATCTTTTTTATATATACAGGGCTATTCAAAATAAAATAGCAGATTTCAAAAATGTATTTCAAACTAACTGTATAAGACAGAAACACATTCCGCACATCACTGAATAGAGGAAAGTTCAAAGTTTAAAAACCCGCCTAAAAGTACCAGTGAGTGCCACCGAGCGCTGTTTCTTGTTTATAGCATAGTCGCATTTCCACTTGGAGGTCTGGAGCTACCTGAACGACACCATTCCAGGACAATGGATTGGAAGAGGTGGATAACAAGATCTTGCTCATCATCTATGGCCTCCCAGGCCTCCACTGTAAATTTTATCTATGGGGGTACATTAAAGAAAGAGTGCCTATGCCCACTAATCTTCAACATTTGCGACATCGAATTGAGCAAGCTGTGAATTCAGTAATTAGGGACCAGTTGACTCGTGTGTGGCAAGAAATGGTCTACCGTTTTGATGTTTGTCACGCTACACATGGTGCTCATGTTGAGTGCATGCAACCTCAAGGACCATATGAGCAAACTTTGAACTTTCCACTATCCAGTTATGTGCAAAATGTGATTCTGTCTTATACAGTTTGTTTGAAATACATTTTTGAAATCTGCTCTTTCATTTTGAATACCCCTGTATATATTTGTTGTGCTGCCACACACTCTGTTTTTTTTCATTCTATATTAAACAAGGACTCCTGGTTGGTGCCCTGATCCTCTTCTTGAATCCCTTCCGAAAATACCACCAGCCACACTATACGCTAATGAAAATTAAATAAGAGGCTCACACAATGGATGGATTGATTTTTCTTGTAATTGGTTATTCTATTCAACACAGAAAGAAATAAACTTGCTTAGTCAAACCTTATTTTATACAGCATCATTCAGAGAGGGCATTAGCAAGAAGTCCTTTGCTCTGAAGTTGTGAAGGTGTTGAACTATAAAACACAAGTCTGCTGGTCTGCGTCTGCCACTGGCCCACATTCTAACGATAAGTAAGTCTGCCACTTCTCCATTTGTGATATTTCTAAATACATATATGTTGGGTCAGCTGCAGACTGTAAACTGGCCTTGTGCCTGATGAGCTGCCTGTGAGTCGAACCGGATTAAATAATGGTTAGTTGGATTCATGGATAGATGGGGATACACTGTCCACTTCCTTCCATCGGTAACACTTTAGTTAAGGTACTGCAAAATGCATTTCTTATATCCATTTACTCTTATTGTGACAACACCTTAACAAAGGCTTCTTTTGGTCTTCATGACCCTCATTAAACATCAGTAGTTCGGTTATTCGTGTCTGTGCAGTGTGGTATATTGACATGATGGCAATGACTTTTTTGTGTGAAGCATTCACAGGTCTTGTAATAAATATGTAATATCAAGAGAAATGTGTCTCAGTTAGACCACCTCAGACCAACTCAAAGTGAAGATTTGTTAGCAGGTTACATTTCAGAGATGAACAAACACTTTACTGATGTTTTGTAAGCATTATGAAGACCCAAAGAAGTGTTTGTTAAGGTCTTGTTACATAAGAGTAGATGACAAATAGTTGCAGTGAGGTGTTACCAATCCATCTCTTTTTCTCTGTGGCTGCTTAGCCCATTTCAGGGCTTCAGAGCCTTTGACCCTATGGAAGCAGCACCTGGCAGAAAGTAGACTTCACACCTTCACGTCCATCACAGTGGCTGGCCGGCCATACTTGGCCAGTTTGTGTTTTCAGTCAGACTGACCTGCAGCTGTGGAACAGAGATTGTCACATCGTGAAGCGCTTAAAATAAAAATGTAACCTTCCAGAAAATATTCATCCTCTTACAGCAGCTCGTGTTATGTGATAAGAAGACCAAGTCTGTTTTATAATTCTTAGAAGGACGATGCACATCAGCAGTGTTTATGTTATGTAATACCTTTTTATAACTAACAACACAAGAAGGGGCTCTGCACATAGACAGCTATTGTATTTTTTATAACTGTGATGCAGACTGGTGAAGTGACTCAGTCAGCATGAGTCAGTGGGGGGCCTGCAGCTTTTGTGGTGTGCAGTAAAACATCTTATCCACTAGGAGGCTACACTACCTGGTTTACAAGTAAAGGACAATTATCTATCTCTCTGTTTGTACATTTGTGAGCACTCTAACAGCTAAGTCGGCACAATGTCGGCCATACCAATACAGTCTAAGCAATAACATATTCCAGCGTTGTGATTTAGTCAGAGATGCACGCCAGGTCATTGGGATTAAATGAACCTAAAACCTTGTGATTTTCATGTCTAGGATTGAACAACTACAGTAGGTTGCAAAGCGTCTTGCCTTATGAGTGCAGTATCATTATTTCCATAAGTCTATAATTTGAACACTGCCAGGCGTAGTGGCTCACTTATATACTGTATGTGTGAGTACAGATTTAAACCTTTGGCACATATTCTTTGAAAATCTCCACACACTGGGAACATTTCTAAAGGTGGGAGGCTAGCAACTATTATGGGATAATGCTGATCCAGATAACTAGAGACCATAAAGCTTAAGAGCCATCACAGGCAAATTGATAGAAGCAAGTAGAAAAAGATTGAGCAGCATATGTCAAGAACGGGTGTGCAAATAGCAAAAGAGTCGTCATGGAAGGGAAGGTCGTGTTTCACTGATGTGCTGGGATTCTATGAGGAAGCAACAAAAAGAGTCAATAAGAGAGGCACATATAATATTATTTATCTTGATTTTAGGAAGGGTTTGTATAAGGTCTCATATGTAAGATTAGTGATCAAACTAAAAGAAGTGGGAATTCAAGACACAGTCTTTAGGTGGGGACAAAAACTGGTTAATACACAGGAAACAAAGGGTTCTGGTGTGAGGAACCTTATCCGAAAATTACAATTTAAAAGTAGCATCCCTCGGAGGCCAGTGATGTGACTGCTGCTCTTTTTAATATACATAAATGATTTGGACAAGAATATAATCAATAAGCTGGATGAGGTTACAAATGATACCAGACTAGATGGAAGGGAAGATAAAGTGGAATCAGCTAAATTGTGACAGAGGGACTGAGACAGAATACAGGCTTGGTCAGGCTTGTGGCAGATGAAATTTGTTCTTAGTATATGTAAAGTATCACACTTAGGAAGTAGAAATGTTAGATCTGAATACACAATGGGAGGTCTCAGAATTGAAAGTGCTGCTAATGAGAAGGATCTAGAAGTTGTAGTGGACTCATCACTATCAACATACAAACAGTTTGTTCAGAAGGCTAAGAGAACGTCAGGTTATACAGTATATCATGATGAGTGGAGTGCAAGACATGGGAGGTTATGCTTATGTTACGGCCTTACTTGGTGTACTGCAGCATTTCTAAACCTTTACATATTTGCAACGCAAGTTTTCATAACAGTTTTAATCGCGCCCCCCTAACGTTTTTTCAAAAGGAGCCCACGAATACCAATTTGTTCCTTTTTAATTAATGATATATCATAGATGCATATTTTATTATACCTACTTAACTTTTATCAACATTTATCTAACTCTATATTTATTTTTCTAGTATCAGAATGTAGTTTAAGTTAATTTGTTTTGGTTTCAATAGTTGTATTTTTCATATTTTTGATTCTTGTTTTCTTTTTTTCACATTTTCGCGCCCCCCTTTTTGTTACTTCGCACCCCCCTAGGGGGTCCGCCCCAAAGGTTGTGAACCACTGGTGTACTGACATAACCGTACTAGAGAAAGTCCAGAGAAGAACAACCAGGCTGATTCTGTGACTGAGAGTTATGAGGAGAGGTTTAAGCTGTTGAACCTTCTCAGTTTAAGCAAACCGAGATTAAGAAATTAAAATGATGAAAATAAAGCACTTACATAAAAACAAAGTCTTGGGCAAGAATACAGGGACACTGTTGGAAACTTGTTAATGGAATATTTGGTGCAAACGTTACAAAGTTTTTTTCATAGACACATAAAATAAACTACCAGATAGTGAGGTGGAGAGTAGGACCTTCTTGACTTGATCTTATTTTGGACAATCTAGGTGAATAGGATGAACAAACTAGTTTGACAGGAATTAGTCTTTTACAGGCAATTACACATATTCGCCTTCCTGTTGGGTACATGTTGTTAAGACAGGTGACGTTTGTTACAAGCGTGTCCTTGGAGGTCGAGACCTGGGTTCTCATATGCAACGGATGTTAAAGATCTTCCAGGGCATCCTTTCCCTCTCTGAGATGTAGATAGGTAAAAAACAGTTCCAACACTGATAAGAATCTTCATGCTTTGTTTGTGTATCGACCTTTTGTTTATGTCCTTCACTTTGTTTCTTGCTCTTGGTTTCGGCCTTGACCCACGGTTTTTTTGGATCTCCTTGTTTTGACCTGTTTCCGATTTTATGTCCTTCTCCTAGTTACTCTAAATCTCGTTTTCCCTGCATGCATAGCATTGTTGGGCTGAATCATCTGTTCTCATCACAATTGTTCTAATGTTGTAATTAAATTAGTGGTGAAGACTGACCAGTCAGTCTAATGGTATTCAGTCACTAGAGGGCTACGTTGAATGCTTTACACCTACAATAGAATTATTTACACATTTCTACAATGTACACAGTGGCAAGTGAAGTGACCCACTCAGAGTAACACAGTAAGTTGGAGACTGTACCAACATTAAGATTATTAAAGCACTGTTATTGCCACAAGGCAGCTGCAGCAGTACAGCAGCTGTTATGTTACTTCCATATTGATGCAGTGTGTGCGATTGCAGGTTAAGTGACTGTTAGGGTCTCACAGTGAGTCAGAACCAACACTCTTGTGGTTTACAGTCCAGTGTTTTACCTACGAGAGACCTGAACTAAATGCTTTACACATTCACTGTAGGTGTCTCTATATTTTCAAAGTGTCAACAGTGGCAGGTGAAGTACAGTAGTTGACTCAGGCACAGACACAGACAGCCAATGGTGAGAACTGAACCTGAAACATGATGTTTTTGGTAAAACATCCTAGCCTTGAAGGGGCTAAACAGTCTATTTACTAAGTAGAGTAAAGTAATTTCCAAAATATTTTCATGGGTTCACACATAGTTCTTCAGTAAATGAGTTACTGAACCTGTGATTCAAAGCTTTGGCCACTAGATAGCTGCACCAAATGCTTTAAAACTATACTCCTAAAAAGTGAGCATGTGCAGGGGAAGCAGCAAAGTCTGGGTCAGAGTATGTCAGTGGTGGACATTATACAATATGTGCTGGGATTAACCTCTTTGGCAGAATTCTATGCAAATCTGGTTAAATCTGAGTCATACTTGGGGTGACGTATAATGATACGCTTTATAGTGTTAAGCTTGAATAATTCTTGGGACAGTATTCTTCTGCCATCTAGTGGATGTAGCAACATCTTGCCCCCCTAAAAGATAATGAATATTTCTTTGCTTTCTGTCACTTTATGATAATACTAAAGTAACTCATCAATATTCATAAGTGGGGGCGGAGCATCCACTAAAAAGCACAATGGCCAAATAAAATTCCGTAAAGGCAGTTTTAAAACAAACTGAAACTGAACCATTGCTCAAATCGAGTGTTAGTGATGACAATGTGAATTGGTTATCAGACGTTGACTTTTGAAAGTGAAATTAATGCGTGGGGCTGAATTGCCATGATATACCCAGTAAATCTGGTTGTGTGAAGCTTCAGCATAACATAAAAGGTAATATGATTGGGAACAAGTGCAAGGACAAGAAAGAAGTCTGCCTCTTAAGCACCATTCACAATGCAGCAATTGTCAAGGGGAAATGTGGAAGTCACTAAGCCTTGCATTGTGGTAGCCCACAATAACTCAGGGGGTGTATCAATCGTGTGGATCAAGTGCTGACATTCTAACCTTATGTATGCAAACAACAGAAACAATATAAGAAACACACATCTACTGTGCAACATTGAGCTATGTGGGGTGAATGTCTCAAAACATATCACATGAGGAACGTGTAATAATTCTGCATCAGTATAGCAGTGGACACTAAACAAACATCTTCTACTGTATTCATGTTGATGTTTTGGTATCTACGTGCTTCTGTTACTCATAATAAAAAATTTTCTTGCTGAACAATAATCAATATTTGCCTTGTTTTTAATGGAGTAAACATAACGCTAAGAAGGTTAACTGTTCAATGCCTTGGCCACAGTGGCCACCTTAATAATACAGAACAATTACTTTCCTAATTCTCCTGTGAATTAACTCACTTGGGGTCAGACCGTGACTCTGTGGTCAGGATGGACCTGGAAGTTAATAACCAAAGGCTTAGGCCACTAGAAGGCACTCTTCCTTTATGAGCTCTACAAGCAAGTGTGAGGGGTGGTCTTCATTTTGACACAGCCCACTCTTGCTAGAGCTCCTGTTGTGGCAGTGCATAGTGCAGGATGTTCTGCTGTGTTTTTTATATGTACTGTAATACATCTTTTAAGTTATAAATATAACATTACCGGGTTTGATCGTAATTTTTATTCGTTGATTCTATATAATCTATTAAACAGCATTTGCTGTTATTTGTTGAGGCAGGCTGCCTCCACCGGCTGTTAAGTTTATTATAATTCTTGCAGTGTTTAAAATATGATAAGTGAAAACCTGATGAAAGTTCACGAAGCTCAGTGAGTGTACTTAAATACACTAATTTAACTTATTGAATGAAAAAATTCAAACATATTGGAAAACTGAATTTAGGTGAATGCTTGTTCACAGAGGTGAAGCACAGACCTTTGTGGAGTGGGCATGTTCTCCCTGTGTCTGTATGGCTTTCTTCAAGGTGCCCTGGTTTCCACCCACAATTCAGATATATGCCGCTTTGGTGAATTAGCTTTGCTAAATTGCCGCTGATGTGTTTACCCTGTGATGGATGGGCACCATGTTGAGGTGCTGGGATTGGAAAATGGATAGATGAAAGGATATTAGATTATATAACAGCCAGTTTGTAAGAACTTGCTACCACATCAGGGATCTCGGCTTAGCACAAGTTGCTACAGCTTTTAATTGATTTTTATTTATTTCTCTCAGAATGAACTGTAATTTGAAAAATGTACGAGTGAATGTTGCTTGCTGCTCCATACAGTGCTAATCTCACTGGGTGTTCTGGTTAATGAGATGCACTCATTGGATTCTGCTTTTTCTTATTTAACAAGCTCATTCCATAAATTATTCACTCTGCGAATACCCAGCTGCTGTCTTCAAACACACAAAGTGTCAGAATTCCCTGGCTTTACATCAAAGCATATGCTGTAATACAATATTCTCCCTTTCTTTTTTCCCTCCCTATCTACTTTCATTTGCCATCTTCAAGTTGTCCAAGCCCTTAAAAACATGACATGAATATTATGTAAGGTGGGAGGTAAGGTGGTGCAGTGCATAGCTTTACAATTTCCCTCCTTAATGGGCATCTCTGAAAGTGTTTGCATGTTCTCCCTTTGTCTGCATGTGGTAGTCCAGTTTTATGCTCCAAAACATGTATGTTGGGTTAATTGATGATTCTAAACTGGGCACACAGGGGGTGTGTGTGAGTGACCCCCCACACACACACACACTTACTGTATATCTGGCACCACATCCTGGGTTTTTATCTGCCCTGCTCTTGATGCTGCTAGGCTATGTGCCAGACCCTTTGCATTGCATTGGTTTAAGCTCATTTTAGAATGTTATGTTATTGTTTGATTTCTTATCCCATTTTTATTACTTTGCCAAATTATGCAAAATATTTTCATATTATGTATTGTTGTGAAGTACTTTGAAATGTCTTTATCATTTAATAACACTATATAAATCAGATCTGTTATTGCAATTCATTCATCTACCTATCCATCCATCCATTTCTTCAACCCATTTACTTTAATTCTTAATTTCATCAGTAGAGGGCACAAGTCAGGAACTAAACATGAATGGGGCACTAAGCTGCTAATTTATTCTGCATTATGACAGTAGTCAAAGAGGAAGAAGTCTCATCAAAAAAATACAATGACATACTGATAAAGTATGAGGAACAGAAAACATTTATTCTTTGACTGGTTGCAAACGCATTCATGTGAATGTTACTATGAAATGTACCACCTACCAAAAAATTGTTGCAGACCACATACACCCGTTCTTAGCAAAGGTATTCCTTCATAGCGGTGGCATCTTTCAACAGGAACATTTAAGGAACAGAATTGAAGGTGTTGACTTGCCCTCCAAATTCCCCAGATTTCAGTCTGATTGAGCATCTGTGGGAAATGCTGGAAAAAAAATTTGATTCATGGAGGACTTAAAAGGATCTGCTGCCAGATACCACAGGGCACCTTCAGTGGAGTCAATGCCTTGATGTATTAGAGCTGTTTTGGTGGCACGAGGTGGACTACACAATATTAGGCGGTTGATTATTTGATTTTAATGTTGTGTCTGATTAGTGCATACAGTATATATATAGTGGGTCAGTATATATAAATGATTTGAATAGGAACATCACCAACATGCTGATTAAGTTTGCAGATGATACCAATGCTAGGTGGACTGGCAGATAATCTCAGATCTTTTGAATCATTACACAGGGACTTGGATAGCATACAGGCTTGGGCAGATTTGTGGCAGATGAGATTTAATGTCAGTAAGTGCCATGTATTACACATAGGAAGTAAAAATGTTAAGTTTGAATACACAATGGGATGTCTGACAATCGAAAGTACAACTTACAGTATAAAAAGGAACTAGGAGTTGTATTGGACTCATCACTATCAACATACAGACAATGTGTTCAGAAGGCTAATAGAATGTCAGGTTATACAGTATATCATGATGAGTGGAGCACAAAACATCGAAGGTTATGCTTATGTTAAGGCCTTACTTGGTGTACTGACATAGCAGCACTAGAGAAAGTCCAGAGAAGATTACTAGGCTGATTCTGTGACTCACAGCTATGAGGAGAGTTTTGACATAATTGACTCTACACTTCTAGAGAGTGTTCAGAAGCCATTATGAAGGAAACAGAATTTTAGATTATGTAGCGCCTTGACGTGTAGAGTACAAGTCCAAGGAGGTTATGCTCAAGCTTTATAACATATTGGTTAGACCTCATCTGGAGTACTGTGTGCAGTTTTGATCTCAGTGCTACAGAAAAGGACATAACAGCGCTAGAAACTTTCCAGATTAGAGCAACTAGGCTGAGTCCAGGGCTAAAGGGGATGAATTCTGGTGAAAGATTCAAAGAGCTGAGCCTTTTCAGTTTAAGGAAAAGAGAGGTGACATGATTGAAGCGTTTAAAATTATGAAGGGAATTAGTAGAGTGGATCATGACTGTTATTTTAAAATGAGGTCATCAAGAACAAGGGGACACAATTGGAACCTTGTTAAGGGTAAATTTCAGAGAAACATTAGGAAGTTTTTCTTTACACAAAGAACAATAGACACTTGAAATAAGCTACCAAGTAGTGTGGCAGACAGTAGGACTTTACTGACTTTCAAAACTAGACTTGATATTTCTTTAGAGGAATTAAGTACAGGGTGGTCCAGATCTAATTATGCAGATCCAGATCATCTGGATGACTTTGATTTATGCGGGGATGATTCCAGTTTTGTGCAAAGACGATTCTTCATGTCGTCAGTTCGCACACTTCTCGATGATCTGGGATTTTTCGGGTGATTTTCTGTGTAATAAGCTTAATAAGTTATAGTGTAATGAAAATTGCATAATTAGATCTGGACCACCCTATAGATAGGATTGGTGAGGTTTCCTGGATTGAATGGCAGTTGTCGTCTAGATTGTTCTGATGTTCTAATGTACTGTATGTATATATCTGTTAGATACATTGGTTTGAATACATTGGTTCTGATACATATATTGTATACATATATACAATATACAGTATATATATTAATTTGTAAAGGTTCATTCTGATATATGCACATTGGCTAAGATATACAGTATATATATTGGTTGATATACATTGGTTTAGCTCCATATATTGGTCTAAATAGATCACTTCTTATTAGATATGTTTTATGCATGATCATATTTGTTATTTGTTAATTATATTTAATTAATTTATGATTTCATTTCTACTGCATGTGTGTGACTGTGATTGGCTGTCTTTCTTGTATTTTGTTGGTATATCCCTAAGACACTGGACCACCCTTAACTGTACTGTAAGGGTCCACCCCTTCTCACAGCTTCAAAAGCAGGCTGAGAAAGTGACTTCCTTGCATCTCTCCAGCACTGTGAAGGAGGGCTGCGTCAGTATTTGTTTCTGTTTATTAGATTGGTCTTCTGGACTTGTTTGCTCAGGACTGGTTTTCAGGCAAATAGTTTTAGCACCTTTTTTGAGCCTTGCTTTTTCTTTTTTTTGTAAATAAACATTTTCATTAATAAAGATTTCTTTTTGGGACTTGTGTGTTCAAATTAGACTTTTTCAGTTCTCCCTCTTGTGAAGCATATTTAATAACATTTCTGGTATTCTTGAAATTTCCTGGGGCATTACAAATTTTTTGCCAGTTCCCCTGGTCTGGGGCCTTGTAGGCTGAAGCCTCCTGGTTTCCTAAGCTGGGCCATCTTAACAGCATTATAGACCCTCGGGCAAAGCAGTGCACTGGGGTCTCTACCTACACAACCACTCAGCAAGTCACAGCATACATAGATTAGCATTTGTCCCCTATTCTCTGGGGCCTCGTTGGCAACTGCCCAGCCTGCCCATGTGTTAAGACGGCCCTGTTCCTGAGGTCAGGTTCCCCTGGGGTCAAATCTGTTTTTGGACAGGCCATTTTGTTTTTATTTTTTTGCTTGTTGTGGATATTTTTTAAGGCCTCACTTGTTTTGCTCTCATGTGGTGCTAGAATCACAACAGCAAGCTCCCCATTGTCAGACCTGTATAGGCCAAAGCCTATAGGTGCCAGTTGTGGACTGGCTGGTTTAGCATGAGCCTCTTCTGGGTTGCCCAGTAAAAATCCTGGCCAGTTCTTGTGGCTTATTTTAGAGGCATCACACCCTTTTCCACCAAGTGTGAGTCTCCTTCTCACAACACTGCCTAGAAAGAACCAGGAAACAAGTGGGAATGTATGAGAGCAGAAGTTAAAACATACTCAAAAAACCAAGTCAAAATTCCAAACCTAGGATCTGTCTAATCATTCACCTAAACCCAAACAGAAACCACAATTCATTGTCAACAGTCAAAGCCCAAGTGCAATGTACTAAAAGTCAAACAAAGAAACAAACTCATTAAGACTCAGGTTTTGTCTGTAATCTCAGATAGCCAGGAGGTGCTCTATACCATTACACTAGTGAGTCACAAGTCAGAAACGGGTCACTGTATTATGACAACAAAGGCACTCATTATATATAAAATGGCATGAGAAAAGATGCAAAAATCATTTAAAAACCTTAAAACTATCTCAAAACAAAATATGAATAATGAATTTGAAGTCCCTGGGCATCAAAACACCAGGAATGATGTAAAATGTTATGTATAATCCCAAGGAGACACCAGAAAAGTTAAATTACATTATTATATCCTAACAATAATTTTAACATGAAAAAGTTTGATATACTGACTATAGAAATGACCAAAAAACTTTGTTCACAGAAAATAAATAAAGAGCCGTAACTTCAAAAGAGATGAGTTACCCTTGCCACCCACTTTAATGAATCACTTAGAAAATCAAAACATAAAATAAAGTAACTTTACACTGACCTTAATGCAAAGCAAGTGGACAAGTCTGACACTGGTCATCTCATTTCTTTCTGGCAGTTGATGGACTAGTATCAACTTTCAGGGTGGTCACAGGCTTTCTTTAATCATCTGAATGCAGGGTTCCTTCTGTTCTCTTCTTCTTCTCTCTCACTCTTTTCTTTCAATACAGGTCTCACATACAAATTCAATCAACCGCCAAACTAGAACCTGCCATAGCTGGACGAGGGGGTCCACTTGGTAGGCAGAGTTAAAGCTTTCTGCCAAAATTTCACTTTCCTTCATTGACAGGTGCTGTCTGTGCCAGCCAGAGGCATTATTAATCATCACAAAAGAACATGTGGCTTGACGCTGCTTTAAAGGTACAAAACGTACTCTCAGAGGCTATTAAGGGCAATGAGCTGTTTAACAGACTCCATTAAAGAGGTCAATGAGTTTGTTTAACAAGAACAGGACATTGCTTCTCAAATCCATCAGAAAAATTTTGGAAGCAGCAGGAATTCGAAAGGGTGACTCTGCATTCTGCCTTGGTCTGTATCTCTAAGGAAATGTCATTGTCATTAGCTGTATGTGTCAAGTTAAGAGGAGTACAAAGTGGACAGAAACATTGTGTTTATTCCATCAGCTCCTAACACAGGAGAGGGCTGTGGCATGGGCAGTATAAATGACCACCTGTGGTCACACAGAAACAGTCTTAGCAAGGCATGAGTGGACTACAACAAATCTGACGCCAAGCCACAAAGTTATGGTCTAGCTAGGGTTGTTGCCATGGTCCAAAATTATTTGTTGTTTATTTAGTCTTTTTTGTTATTATTTCAATATCATTTTTCATATTATGTTATTAATTCTGCTTTTGTTTTATATTTACTGTATGTCATATTATGATTTTGTTAATATGGCATTTATTCATTTTGTTATGTTAAAGTCAACTATATACTTAATGTTTTATGTTATCTGTTCCTTCTGCTTATAGCCTAAGGAGGCAGAGCCACTTAATTAGACACCTAAGATGCTGGCCCAGCACCATTAAGCTGAGGGAGGGAGGATCACTCAACAGCTCCACCATTTTGAGTTTGATTCTTTGTTTTGGATTTTGTGCTTCTGTTTTTGAATTATCGGGCTTTTGTCCCCTGCATTCGGTTTAAGGTACTCTTTCTGATTGCTGGATATGCTTGCTTTATAATTATTACTGTAGTCCCCTTTATGTAGGTGTGAGAAAGTTGGCTCTGCCACGATTACAATTGCTTCAGAATGCGGCTGTATGGTAGCTGATTGGCACTACAAAGAGGGAGCACGTCACTCTAGTGTTAGCTTCATTGCACTGGTTTCCAAATCATTTTTGGATGCAGTTCAGTCTTATTGATGGTTTTTAAAGCTTTTAATGGCTTGATAGATAGATAGATAGATAGATAGATAGATAGATAGATAGATAGATAGATAGATAGATAGATAGATAGATAGATAGATAGACACCATTGTCTATAAATAAAATAAAAAAACTTACTTGGTCATTACAGTTCCAGTGAGGCATTATTTACATTGGTATAAAGGACCCCCAGTCATGTTTCTTGACACACTTCTGCTGAATGATTTGTTGGCTGAAAGTCCTCTGTGTTGGTGTGTCAGAGAGAGGATGTGCAGCATTGTTCATAATGGCACTCAGTTTTGTTTTAATTTTATTTGCTTCGACCTCCATAGGATCCAGAGTGCGTCCTGTAACTGAGCTTGACCTTTAAATTAGCTTGTTGATTTGGTGGGCCTCTCTTGAAGTGATGTTAACAGCTCGGCACACCGCAGTGTTTAAAACTGCACTGGCCAACACAGAGCTGTGAAGATATAGAGGATGTCGCTTCCCACATTAAAGGAACACAGTTTCCTATGAATAAACAGCTTGCTCTGCCCTTTCTTCTATAGCTCCTCTGTGTTACAACTCCAGTCCAGCCTATTATTGATGTGGACCCCCAGGTTCTTGCAGCAACGCATCTCCTCTTATCCACTGTCTAAACAGTGACCGGACGTAGAGACCCTTTGATGTGGTGAAAGTCAAAAAGCAGTTCCTTGATTTAGTTGAGGTTAAGTTGCAGACAATTTTTTCTCTACCAATAAACAAGCTATTCTTCCTGAATCCCATCCATTCTCCCCCCACTTATCAATAAACCCCCATAAGTGTAGAATCATGAGACAATTTCAGCCAGTGACGTGACCTGGTGTTATATTTATAGTCGGAGTTGTTGTAGGAGTTGTTCACCTCTATGTCAATATCAGTGGACTCCATGATATTAAGAGTTTCTTGGCTATCTTCAAGGTCACTCTCATTAGTCTCAACTGCAGTGTTTGCTTGCTCAAATCATCATTTTGGTTTACATTTGAAAATGTAGGATTGTCTTCAGCAAAACAGTGTCTTCAGGTTCTATATTTGTTTTGTTTTCTTTATTCTATACCACTGGGCTCTCGTTTTGAATAACCATCCGTGTCAGCTTTTTCCTTTTTGCAGCACAGTAACACATCCAATGTCCAATCTCATAAAAGTAATCCATGAGACACCTACTCTGATCGTGACCCATATCAACTAAGTCATATTTTTCTTTAAAAGCTTTCTATGCATTTGGACTGTTGAGATGAATAGGATGGGCAAGATTGTTTGGCTGAATGGCCCGTTTTCATCCTAGTTGCTCTAATGTTCTAATGTCTGGTTTATAATCATGAGGACTGAAGTGGTGTTGGGGTGTGATGGATAATTATTTGGTGCCAATGAATGAACTGATTGTGAAAAAGTTTTCTTGTTATTAGGGTTTCTCTCTCTCTCGTATATGTGAAGGCCTCTTTGCTACCAGGGCGTGCACCAAAGTCACTGAGATTCCTGCCATGTACTTACGGATGTGTGCTCCAAAGTGCTCCTTCTACAACAACTTGAATGCTGGTCTGTAAATGAACTTAGACATGACACATGTCTAAAACAGAGGGGCAAATGAGGATATTTTAAAAAAAATAAACCAGAACACACAAATTGGCCAAGAAATACATGACTGCCCCCGAAAATACTGGGTATCTTGTAATCCTAATCACTAATGGACAATTTATCTTCACTAGTTAACCTAACGTGCTCAACCTTTGGAACATGGGAGGAAAATCAGACTCTCCTGAGAAAAGACCCACAAAGACATGGAGAGAAACTCGACATAGACATGGAACAACATTTAAACCCAGGACCTTGGTTCTGTAAAGCAGCAGCTGCTACCACTGCAGTGGAACATTCGAGTTAGTTCTGACTGAAACCATAAAAGAATCTCGTATCTGACCTTCAGCTTGTCTTTCTTAAGCTGCTGTATTCTTTACACTTGAAAATGGCCTTCTCTTTGGTTTCTTTTCATGCATTGGGCCCGAATTTAAAGGCTTTTCTAGCACAAAGCTAGACATTTCTATGCAAATGAATGCAAGCTAAATTTATATGGTAAGGTGTAGAAAAAAGCATAAAATACTGAATACATAACATAGTTGTTATGATATGTTTGAAAGAGAATTTCTGAAAGGATAGAAGATGTTCTTATTTATTAACTTGGGAAAGACAGACTTTCATAGGGAAAAACGAAAAGAACAGTCAGTTATAAGTATGAACAAATCTGATTAACAAATCACCAAAGCCAAAACCAAACCAAAACGTTTAGTCAAAAAGAAAACTTTTCTTTAACTGAAGCTGTCATTTGCTTGTTATTATTTCTTTGTTCCAAAGTTTGGACAAATCAACATGTACAACACCATTTTATATAATGGCTGCATGATGACGTCACACTTAAGTTGGCATCATGTCACAAGACTGGCAATGGATATCATTATACAGAACATTATGGGGGAGCTTGTGAGATGATGTCATAACAATAATAAAAATAAAAAATAAATAAAAATACTAACTATAGCCTGTTCATAGAAAATATTACAAAGACACAATTTGACTTCTTCAGTAAAGCCATTTAAAGCACAGATCTCAGTGATATATTAGCTATTGATAACTTCTTGCTCTTGCCCATAGGGGCATATTTAAATAGAAATTCTTATTAGGATTTCAGGGTCGTTCCATGGACCTCAGCGGTTCTGAGGTGAGGAGAATATCCAATGAGGCATCCATAATTCTTAAACATCTCCTCCAGAGTGTCACCTGTATTCTTGTGACCACCTAATCTTATAAGATGCAGAGCAGTAGTCACAGGCTATCTTATGAAATGAGTGACAATACTGTTAAAAACCTGCACATTGAAAAGTGGTTGTGGTGACGCACTGAGAATAAAAGAGCAACCTTGAACTTTCTTATGGATGTATTCAGGTTATAACTAATAATTAATTGTCTTCTGTATACTCAATACTAAACATTAACTGTTCAGGCATATTGATAATCTACAACCTCTCTTTGTTACAAAATTAGTTGCTTTTTTGATGATATGATTCATTTCAGTTTAAATTCATTTGAATTGCTGTTAAGTGAAACAGCAGCTCAGTCAATAATATTCCTGCCGTGCAGTTCGTGAATTTGATTTTGAGTCTTAGCCAGGTTACCATCTGTGTGGTGTCTACATGAAGACCCTGCGCCCTTGTGGCTTTTCTCTGGGTATTCTGATTTCCTTTCACATCTCAAAGCCATTCAAATAAGGTTTTTCTCTAAGTATTGTATTTGCATTAAGTTGTAGTTAGTTATTGCCAAATGGCCTGTTTTGACCACATTTATGAATGACCATGACCTCTGATTGACTGATGTTCTGTCTGTGGGTGCTTAGATCTTTGTGGCTGATGTTCATGGGAGAGCTCCTCTCTCCTTGGGACCATGTCATGGAAAAGGAGGGGGCTCAGAAAATGGATGAATGAATTAAAATGATACTCTATTTAATATACAGGTATATATTCCATTTTATTATTTTTAACAAATATATTTAATTGTAAAATTAAAATGGCAAATGTATCCACTTAAAATTAAATCTACTGCACAATAAAGTGTGCAGAAAGCAAAGGGGTCTGAATACTCTGTGGATCCATTGTACCATGCCAGTCTATTTCTGGGCACAGTCACACACCAAGGCTCATTCAGTAGAGTCATCAACTGACCTTATAAATGTCTCCTTTGTCATAAGTCACTGGAATATGGTACCAAATAAAACATAACATAGGGTGCTGTGAACAGACTGGTCAGACATAGATTCAAGATTTGAGGTACCACCCTGATAACTCCATTTAAATGCCACAAAACAAAGAAAAAAGGTATAAAGCATAAGAATCAGTCACATTATGCACTATGGCTGTGTAATGCTGGAGAGGGTCTCATCCTATCACTTTGTTGCTTGAGGATCAAATAATAATAAATAAATATATCTGTTGTGGAGGTTCGAGTATACCTCTGAGCCTGAAAGGGGCGTGGCTTGGGATGTCTGCAGGGGCGTGGTCATGGATTGTCTGGCTGCGGCTGGAAAGACAAGGCTGTGAGCAACAGCGCCCCCTCTTGTCCCAGGGTGGTAGTGCTTACCTTATCAGAGCCTTGAAGGAGCCTCCTATGCATACATCATTTAATTCAATTCAAGGTTTCATCAGAGACAGAGCTTATCCTGAAATCATCAGATAAGATAAGACAGGAACCAGTGCTGGATGGGGTGCCAGTTCATTGCAGGGCACACACATCCACATTTATTCACACCAGGCCAATTTAGAGTCACTACTTAACTTAACACACACACACACTCACACACACACTTCTTGTCCATCATTTAAGGTCTTCACCCACTAATATGTACAACCAAATGCGCAAAACTGATTAATTCTTCATAAAACATAATCAGAGATAACAATGTGATGCATTTAATTGTATTGTATCTGTAATAAATAAGAATGGTATATGCATTTATTTTTTTAAATTGAGAGTTGACTTGAATAACACAGCTAGAGTGAGAAAAAGCTGAACAATGAAGTGAATATATCACCGCAGAGCCAAGAAGACTACCAAGTGAGAGCCATGCCTTCATCACTGGCCCTTGTTAGTTCACATCCTCGTGAACTACTGCAGCATTTCAGTCATTTCCAAGACTCAAACCCCTGGCGCCGAGCTTTAATCACCCACACAGCGGTTTCCTCACTCTATTATGCTAATAACTGGAATATAAATATCTCACTGAAGATGTTTATTTGAAACCTAAATTGATGCGCCTTATTAATTTACTTGCCTTTTATTTTTGGAACTTGAGAGTTTAGTCTTGAGAGTTTGTGAACCCTTAATAAAAGCATATAACAGATCATATGATTAAAATAATATAAATAGAGAGACAAACTGAGTTGTGCCAGTCAATGTGGCTTACTGTATACTGACTCAATAATGCTGGGAAAACATGGAGGAAACTTCTTTCTGTCAGACGCTGTGATTTGATGTTTGTGTGTATTAATTAATGAGGTCAATGTGTGAATTTTGCTTGACTGGATTAGTGGGTGCTATATCAAATACATTATTTGGCTTGTTCATCTCCCCTCTCTGACTCCATGTTTATCCTGCAGGAAGTCATTTCATCTTCTCATGCTCATATTATTGGGACAGCAGGGGGTGAAAATCCCACCTAGTCAGATGTAAAACATGCCAACTCCTAGCAGAAGATGATGGATTAAGGATTCACCCACAAGCTTCAAGGCAGCAGTGCTAACCACTCTCTCCTCATCTTTAACAAAGTTATTGCCTTTAAAAATGTAAGGTATGGCATTTGGGTAATATCCATCCATCCATCCATTTTCCAACCCGCTGAATCCGAACACAGAGTCATGGGGGTCTGCTGGAGCCAATCCCAGCCAACACAGGGCACAAGGCAGGAACCAATCCCGGGCAGGGTGCCAACCCACCACAGGACACACACAAACACACCCACACACCAAGCACACACTAGGGCCAATTTAGAATCGCCAATCCACCTAAGCTGCATTTGGGTAATAAGACATCTCTAAATCATTAAGAGTGTGTCGGACTGCTGGTGAGTTTGTGATTGTGAAGATTTGGTCTTGGTTACAAAGATATTCTACAAAGGACCATGTGTCAAATTTTGCAGTAAGGGAGTCTAACTTTGTACTGGGATTGGTATTTGTAGTGCCTGACTGAGGTGAGGCGAAAAGATAATATCGAAAAAGATCAGGAGACAGAAGAGGCAGAAACCTGTACTGCCAGCACTAACAGACTGAGCAGTCTGAATTATGGAAAGACAAAGAGATGAAAGGAAGTCTTTAAACGGAGTGAAAGTCAAAACCAGGAGATCGAGAACTCAGTTGCTGAAACCAACATGCTAATCCAAACTTGTAGTCTTCATTGTGACGAAGAAGAGTTTGAAACCAAGCACACAGCTAACTCTTGCACAAATTTGTTTTGTTCATGTCCACAATGTTATATGCATAAACACACACAGTGCCAGCTATTTATGACTTCCATACACACTCTTCTGCGGTGGGCTGGTGCCCTGCCTGGGGATTGTTTCCTGCCTTACGCCCTGTGTTGGCTGGGATTGGCTCCAGCAGACCCCCGTGACCCTGTAGTTAGGATATAGTGGGTTGGATAATGGATGGGTGGATACACACTCCTCTCACATCCCTGCGATTATTGTGAGAAATTAAAAGTTAATCAGGTGCTGTTTAACAAAGACAGTCAGACAAGGCCGAAGTCAAATCAAAAGCAGAATCAAGCATCCAGGATCAAAAGGGTGAGACGTCAATCAGTAATCCAAAAAACAAAAGAAAGTTAATGCAGAAATTCAAACTTGGCACTAACTACGCAAAGAGAACTTTGAGCATGTTGAGTATCCACCAAAGGACAATGTGTGTTGTGACCATTGTGAATTAACAGTGTCACTCTCATAATGTCACTGGTGTTTTAAATGTGGTCATGTGATATCACATAAAAAAAGAAAAACATGATATAAATGAAAATAAACTTTGGAAAACTAAATCAAAAAACAAAATTAATCTTAGAAACACAATTCTCACATAGAAAAACACAAAAAGGCATAAATTGAAAAGTTTTAACATAACACATCAGACAGACCGTAGCAAGGGTTCCACAAAGTAGTGGCTCCCATCAGAAAATGAATACATAATAATGGAAACATTTACTGAATTTCAGAAGCTTTATAGGAACTATGTAATCAGGCCTAATTAACCTTCAAAAATAATAATGAACCTAGCAGACAAAAGGCAAATTATAAAGAATTCTCAAACACAACAGTGTTATTTGAAGCTGAATATCCTGACAGTAACTTATAAGTTTGGATGTAAACACGCTGAAGGCTGATCTCACATTATACAACATTTACGTAGTAGTAGGATGTCGTCAACAGACCATGTCAGATTACAGGATTAAAAATCGCCAGCCATATCACACTTAGCGACTACCTGTACATGCTGACCTTCAGACACAGTTCTGATTGCCCCTTGCTGTAATGGCCAAAAATGCACTGCCTGACAGAGCCCGTTTGTACAAAGGGTTAACAGGTATGGTGAGTTCAGTGGCAAACTCTGCCTTTCTTTTTATATTTTGTTTTTTCCATTCTGTTTTGGTATGTAAAACATGGGACATCAGACCGATGAGCTTATCTTGTGATTGTGAGGTCCAACACACCTGTGTTCCTTATTCCTCATCGCTGTATTATATACAGGCAGGCAGTGTGGTATCGTGATTAAGGCTTTGGAACTCAAACCCGGAGGTGGTGGGTTCAGATCCCACCACTGACACGTTGTGGCCCTGAGCAAGTCACTTCACCTGCCTGTGCTCCAATTGGAAAAACAAAAGAACTGTAATTGTATCTCAAATGTTGTAAGTCACCTGGGACAAAGGTGTCAGCCAAATAAATACATGTACATTGTATTTCCTGATGAGCGTTCATGGGTTGTCAGCTCTCGTGCACAGAGATCTCACTCTTACAACTAAAGATTTTGATTTTGTTGGGCGGAGTCATTGTCTAATCGGAGAAAGTCACTGTGGATGACACATTACACAACCGACTTCATGGGCGCGCACCACAGACTTCTTCAGACTCGCTAAGATTATGTAAATAAATGCTATAACAGAAAATCACTGGAAAAGTCATCAAATGTGACAAGATAAGGATGTCACAAAGTCTGGCACATGACAAAAAAAATCGAAAATATAGTGTCTTAATTTTTCTAACATGTATGTCCCACTCGGTTTTTTAAAATATGGACACTGGATTCACAGGTTTATTATGAATTTTGAATTGTGCCTTTTGGAGGCTCCTCTTGTATTTCAGTCAGAATATACTGTAGATTGAATTAACTGGTGACTTGCCAGTGTTATGCATTCTGTTCACTCTGATGACACTGCACACGCTCACATTAAGATGCCCCTTAAACCAGGTGAATTCTTGCCAATTAAGAAAGCCTAGAAACTGTGAATGATGGGCGTGGCTAAGGCCAGAAAACGCACATGGGTGTGTTTAAAAGAGGCAGGTTGATGAGGGGCGGAGTCTAAGAGGTGGCTTCTTTTAGTGCAGAAGTTTAGTGAGCCGTGTGACGGACTTACGATTTTCCTGAGCTGCTGCTTGTGTTGTACTCATTTCTGGGCTTCACCAAAAAGAGAAGGTAATGAAAATGAAATAATGAAAGGATTAAAATGCAATATAAATAAATTCAAAGTAGTGTGGGAGAATGGATTAAACTTGCAGTGAGTTGATTGACAGTAAGAATAGCTAGGTGTTTCCAGCCCAGTAAATTTTATGCAAATGGTTTATTTTTTTTTTAATTTTGAATTTATTTGAAGAAAATAACATTCTATACAATCATGTCAAACTTAACAAATCAGAATTCAACCACCGTCCGAGAAAATGAGGGGAGAGCCCACAGCACAAGCATATTTTTAAAAACAAAGGAAGGAGATTGCCCTTTTCCCCTGATATAAAGGCTTATTCTAAAATTTGATTAATTAGATCTTGCCATATTTAAAAAAAAGTTTAGGACAAATCCTTAAAGTGAGAATAGAAAGTTTTCCAATTTCAAATAGTACAGAACATCAGTTACTCATTGACTTACAACACGTGGGCTGGGATTCTGCTAGTCGAGCAAAATAAACTGATTTCAAAGAAATAAAAAAGCAGTTTTCAAATTTATGAGAAGAGTGGGGTTTACAAAAAGAAAAGTCATCAGAGGTCTGTGACAGTTTACAGCACAGCTCAGAAAGGCTTATATCATATTAGGTCAAACCTCATTATTCAAGCTGATAACATTACAAAATCCAGGTTGTTACCATCGTACTAATAATTACATTAATGGGGTAAAATTAGGAACATTGAGAAAATGGCTTTGAACTTAAGGTGGGCAAGCTGATTGACTTCATTTATCTGATCTGGTCTTTTTACTGAATGTAAAATGTTATTTTTGGAAATGAATGTACTTAATGCAAAAACCTTTTAGCTTGTAAAATAGACTTTGGATTTATTGCATGGAGTAATTGCGTACTGATTGAAGGCAGGCAACACCTGGACCCTGTCCCAATTCACAAAACTGCAGCCAATACCAGATTGTTAATGGCAGAGACAGAATTGAAGTGCCAGGGTGACCATATAAAGCAGCCTATAAGCCAGGGGTAAAAACCATTTTCTCTAGGTTGCAACTATCTTTATAAAAAGGGAGTATTAAATGGAACAATAAATCAAACTGCTGGCACAGGAAAACAACAAAAATATCTAAAAACCTCCAAGCCATATTCTGAACTCACATACTGCTATGTGGGGTGGGTGCCTATTCATATTGGGCACAACTGACCCCAAACAGAACATCATTCCATCATAGGGTTAATATCTTATTAGGGGCATGAATGAGGAATATGTTTAGAGGAACAAGCATGAACATTTGCTTTTCATATTTATTTTTTATACTTTATCTGACATCTCAGATATTGCCTTAAAAGATGGTAATTGTAGAAGGGGATGTTTGCACTTTTTTGGCAAATAAGCACATTATAACATCTACCAGACCCATTGTTTTATTATTCTATTCTTTGGAGTATTACAAAATTATATTTTTCCTCCAAAACAAACCTCATATGTGGAAGATGATTTACAGAATGTCTCAACCTGTTCACCATCATGTTCAACACACAAAAACCAACGAGCAACAGTACCATTTAAAGCCCGGACACACATTTCGCAGGGAATAGATGATACCACAGTCCGTATTCTGTCCTTCAGGTCATTGATTTCATCAACTTTTCTGCTATACACGGGCTCCTTCACCATACTCCATAACCAGAAATCACAGGCTGTCAAATCAGGGGAGTGTGGAGGCCATGGCAATGGACCTGGAAAGGTGTGATCGAGATAAATAGAATCCATTAGTGTCAATATAATTTTAACTCACCCTGTATGTATATGTATATGTATATATATATATATATATATATATATATATATATATATAGTAAATATATTGTCACATATGTGATAGTAGAAGGCAGCTAAAGGGTCTGAGTAATTGTAATAAAACATCTGACCAAGGGATGGCGGAGTGCGCTGACTGTCTTTCTCAGTTCCCTACAGACCTTTCCCAGGAAATCCTGCAAGGTTCCGGCGCCTCAGAAGACATCACTTCCAGAGCCAGCCCTTTTGCTGACGTCGCTTCCGGCACCGGGCCCTTTGCTGATGTCACCTCCGGCACCGGCCCCTTTGCTGACATTAGTTCCGGTCCAGACTACATCACTTCTGATTCTGGCCCTTTTGGTGACATCACTTCCTATATGGGCCTTTAAAGCCTCCATCTTTGTCTATTGTGATCAGTTCTGTTTTGGACTCTGTTCTATGTACATCATGCTACTTATTTCAACTTTTGCAGCCGGGAAAAACAATATATGGGTGGCTGCCCCAAACCTTTATGATGTGTTGGACTCTTACTTGTTACAATATATATATATATATTAATGGTGAACAGGTTGGACGATGACTGACCTTCTGACTGACTGACTATATATATGGTAGCAAAACATTTGGAGCTCCGGTCACATGCATTTGTTCTTACATTCTGCATCTTTCACTTAATGCTCAATAGATGGCACTGCTCTTCTTTCTATTATGGTTTTCTTTGTCACATCAGCAGCCTCTGTGATTTGTTTGATGCTCAGCAGATGTTGCTGACAGTGGTTGATATGGAACCAAGTTACTGATGATACTCTTTTTAATGGCAATACAGTGACATTCAATCAAAGAGTTTCTTGGGGACATTCTTCTGTAAAAATACATTAAGAAAAGGTGCCAGTATGGTGAAACTTTGATTGTTTAGATACACTGATAGTTGATCAAAATGTTGGGGCCCCCAGTGACACTCTGAGCTTTGGGATAACTGTACATCAACATTTGTCAGGAGACCGTGGTATTCGGATGCCGGTACTCTATGTTGAAATTGCAGAATGTGCGAGTACTGAGTAATAGTGAGTATCAGCCCGCTTCAAGCACTGGTTGCTGGCCTTCTTGGTCTTTCAGCCAAGTCACTTGGTTGCCAATCACTGTGCCATAATAAACCTATGAGCACAGGTCAGTTTGCCAAAGTTAACACTACCTCAATTTTTTTATTAATTTCCAGAACGTATCAGGTCATAAACTTTCTATTAATACCAAGATCAAGGTTCTAGTCTCAGTAGAACATGAGCCGTCATGTGACAAAAGGACAGACCTTAGCATTTTATATAAATAGACTAGTGAAACATGGCAATGTACAGTCCTGAAATGAAGGTGGTTCATGCAAAGCAAGCTGAATTTTGTCATGTTGGCAAGAAAATCTTTTGTTTTCACCATTAAAAAAACAGCTTCACGGTGGTCACATTGGTGATCTAACTTTATAAGTAGTGTTCTTCAAATAAACATTGATCTAAGGATGTAAAAGCAATGCCTGCATGTGGTTGGAGGTTTTGAGTATTTGACGATCGATCTCTTCTTTTGGGAACACATGCTTCTGTTTTCAGCATTAAAATTGTCAGTGTGATCAGATCACTGATATAACTTTCCTAAGTAGTGGTCTTCAAAGAGAGATTGATGGAAGGATGTAAAAACAATGTTTTCATATGGTCAGAAGTTCTGACTATTTGATATTGTTCTCGATTGTTGCTGTGCGTATATCAAATTAAAGCTGAGCATGTTATTTTAAGATGGTAAAGTAAGGAGCCTTTCGTGTTAGGGTTGGGTTGTGTGACACGTTAAAAGGTTTGATATAAATAGCAGTAAACTCTACCCCACTTGAGTACATACATACAAATACATGCTTCCTTCCAGATTCAAATCATCTATGTGATGATTGCATGTACTTCTCCATCTTCATTCTTGCTTTTTGAATCTCACACTTGATGTTTTGATGATTGTACACATTTCTCTGTGTTTGTCATTCCTCCTTTCTGTATCCCACACTTGATGTTCAGCAGATGGTGCTGTTCTTCTTCTTCTTCTTTTTCCTACTATGGTGCTCTTCATCATGCCATTGGCCATCCACAATCTACTTGATACTCAGCAGATGTCACCGGTGTTCTTTTTCTTTCCACAGTGTCACTTTATTTGACAATCACTTTGCTGTAATAAACCCACAAGCAGAGGTCACTTTCCAAAGTTGCTATTCCTTCAGATGTTTTGTATTTCCAGTATGTATTGGGACATAAATTTTTGATCAAGACCAAGATCAAGGGTTTAGCCCCAATAGTAATCATACGATAGATGGACAATCCTTAGCATTTTATATAAAAAATGCTGTTAACAGTGTTTCAAACGCCCGCATTACATTCCAAAAATAATGTTTTTAAATGTTAGCATATTAATAAAATTACAAAGACCATCTTTTTACCTTACAAGTCTGCCATGTCTTGGTTCCCCATCCTATTTGAGGGTCCCGGGGGAAGGATAATATAGCTTCTTTGAATTTAGATCTTCATACAAGACATGAGAAGGAAACTGTTACTGTGAAACACAATGAATTGGACTATGTGAGTTTGGCCAAAATAGTCTTCAGCCACCATAAGAGTTGAAAATCATGAAGGATGCTGCATCTAAAATGATACCTACTATCAAATCTACAACGGCATTGCATCATATTTAAATATTCTTGAATACCTTTGTAATTAGTGATGAGCAAAACAAATCACATAAAACTAAATTCACAACAAAATTTATTAAATTAATTATACTTCCCCTTCAAGTGAAACGTGTGCCATTCTGGAGGCATTTTCAACGGTCCTGTATGGATCTGACTGTCATTTAGTATTTAGGTAAAGATCTCTAGTGAAAAAAGAAAATCATCTGTGTTTTGTCTTGGTAGAGTAATATATTACTCTACTGTCCCCTTTTGTATAATAAGTAGCCTTTGTCAGAATTCCTCAAATCTCCCAGACTTACCACTGTTTATAAGGTATTATAGTATATAACTTCTCCCCACCTTCCCTTCTACATCTATAATCTCAGGCAATTAGGTGTAGTAAAGATAAGCAGGAGTTAAGATACAATTTAAACAATGTATTGTTAATAATATTCATAAATAATAACAAAATGTAAAGTATATTTGAATATAGGCAACCATACAACCTGATAAATGTTGATGTGTAGTTACAGGCGGCACACAGACTTGTTACTTACTTAAAATGTCTCTAGTTATGGCATCATTTTGTGGTCAGCTTTCTTCAGAACAGGCCGCATGCCAGTCTCAATATGGCTGCCGAGCTGTGCTCTTCATTGTGTGGTCTTTTTCAGTTCATGGTGTGAGATGGTCTTTCATCATTTGGTAAGAGAGAGAGTGAGGGAGTGAGCAAATGTATAGGTTTTCTGTCCAACCACCCCTAGAGCCAATAGGATGTCATGGTACTTAAAGGCTTCTGATACAAGCCAGTTCCAAACAGCCATACTTCAGACCAATGGGGGAATAGAACATCTTCACACCTGCCACCAAACCATATGTTAAGGTAAAGCTTGGCAGTTAGGCAGCCTGGCTTTGTGTGGGGGTTGAGAGACAGACTTTAGCAGAGAAACATTTGCCAAACTGGTCTGAGGCACTTCCTGCCCAACCCTATCATAAAATTCAAAGAGACCCATTCCTAAAAGTTGGGAGGTAAACATGAATGCTTCTCACTAATGTAACACCAACATTACATTGCTTTGCCTAAGTTACAAATAAAGACATACAAAATATTTATCAAGTTGTATGCAAAATTTCACATCACAACAATCGGACTCATTTTTTGTCATATGTAGACATTTTCTAGGACTATGATCCCCAGTTTGTCAAGTATGATCTCAATCATAAAGAAAAGGAACTCAGTGCTTGAAGTGGGCATGTCGTCAATGTCTTCTGCAGGAGTCAAGAAACAAAGAAGGGCAGATGGTGTCTAATGAAGCGACAGGTCTGTGGGGTCGGGGAATAGGGTGCAGCTTCCTCTGTAGTGAAATTTTCCTGTGTATTTTTCACAATGGGACATTGTGGTGTGTCTTTGTGTGGAAAAAATGCATCAGGTCACATTTTAAAAACTGCACTGCGTGTTGATGTGATAGAATGTGTTAGAATTAATTGTCAGGTGTTCAAGAGATTAAATGCATTGCAGAGCTGCAGAAAATACCACAGGTAAACACAGAAGGACGAATGAGGCTTTACACAGCAATTGTTATCTACCACAAAAAAAAAACTTTCGAAACCATCAAAGATTTTAGTAAATTTCATATTTTGCAACTTTGACTTTGCCTGCAAAACTGTATACAAGTTGAAATTTGCCTGTTTGGCTCATCACTGTTTGTCATATTTAAGGACTGTAGAATGCCCTCTTGTCTGTCAGTGTTTTGGCCTTGCAACCACCAGATGTGACCTGCTGTGGCAACCCCTAATGGAAGAAGAAGATCAAATAGTTTTACTCTTGTCCCTAGTCATTGATCTTTGTCACTGTAACCTTTACAGACTTTTGTCTTTCTATTGTTATTTGTAAAGCACGTTGAAATACACATCTGTATGATAATTTGTTTTATAAATAAATGTTGCTCTTCTTTTTTGGTTGTAGATGGTGTTACACATGCATGAGTAGGTGGTATCTTAATGGTTTTTACTGTAGTTGTAATTTCACCCCAAGTTGCAGGTTGTGCTGTCATGTACATTTTTCTGTCTTTTGAAATCAGAAATGAAGAGCGGAGGCTCGATGAACAATGACGTCACCTCCACTTCTACAAGGAACTCCAGCGCTCCCTTTCCCAGGGTATTTATCATCCAGCCTTACTGAAAGTCACCAGTCACTCCAATTCTCATGTGTAAAAAGACAACATTACCTCCAGTATGCTGGCTGAAAACTTTCTTTTTCTACTTTCTATTTATTTTGTGGCTTTTCTGTCTTGCCAGTTAAATGGGGTTCACTGGGTGGTGCCCCAACTCTTTATCTTTGATTTCTCTAATTATTACAATGGTGTAGTTGGCAGAACCTGGACTGGAAATGAGCAATCCAGTGTCAATGCTGAGTGAACAACTCCAGATCCTTCATGTTCTGTTCACAAAACAGCAACATCTTGCAGAAGCAGAAGTGACGCCATTGTTCACCGAGCCTCCAGTCTTCATTTCTGAGGGCAAAAGAGAAAAAGGTGTAAATAACAGTGCCAGCCAGTGACTCGGGTGGCATTAAAACTAGCATAACAGCACTGAGGATGCGCCCTACTCATTTGTGTGACAATGGATAACTTGTTGATGTGAAAATTATTCCCAGATAACATGGCCACACTTGCAGTTATTCATTAAGATGTTGCTTCTTCATGTGTTTCAAATTTTAAATGACTGAAGATGTAATTAACTTTTGAACTACTAAAATCATTTATTAAAAGAAATCTGCCAACACTTTACTGAAAAGAACTACTAATGCCATGGGACGGAGAAGGGTGTTATATTGTACGGCAAGGGAGAACTTTAAGCTTATTAAAGTAAATAATTTTGTTCAAGCAACACACATGAAAATGGTCAAGACATTCACACTGGCCCTAGCATGTTTTGTGAGCTCATAAATGTAAAAAGGGTGGCAATTAAGTCACTTAAAAGTCTGGAAATCACCTTTTGTATTTTTCATATCCTCTGCAGAGGTTTCATTTGTGGTCTACTCTGAGAAAATGAATGGACCTCTGCTAAAGATAATGATGACGATGATTTACTTTATTAATCCCCGAGGAGAAATGTAATATTGTCATATCTGCTTAAGTCAATTCAAAGGTATGGGGGTTGGAACACATTTTGGCTGGAGTTCCAGGCCATCAAGCACATAGCATGAGGTCAATGTACACACACATTTGAGATGTAAGAGGAATTGACAGCTGGAGAATAGCCAGTCAGACACAGGGAGAACATGCAAACTCCATATAGACAGCAACTAGGTGTATGATCCAAACTCAGGGTACTTAATCCACGAGGGAGCAGCAATTGAAACTTTTCCACCCCTAAAACCGACTAGAAAAATTTGTTTATATGCTAAGTAACCTTTAAGCATCAGGCAGTGGAGGGACTGTGAGATTTCAGAATCTTTCTCTCTGGGTGACTATTCTTAATTCTTTTTGCTTAACTTCCTCTTCCATATTGTGACATGTTGAGAAGAACATATATGGCTTGATTTGCTGCTCCCACTTCATTTCTGCTTTTGTATTTTATGATTATAATAGATACGGACATTAATTTTTAAGCATGCCAAACATGGTCCCAAAAGAGACAGTCCTGTCACTTGCTGGCTAGTAAGGCATTGTAATAATAATATGGTTTATATATGGAGTGCCTTTCACATGCTCAAAGAACTTTATAAATATTAGAAGTAATGCAATAGGAATAGAAGCACAGAAAAACCCCAAGGTATAACACTGGATTGAAACTATTATGAAAGTGTTAACTCCAAATAAAAGAAAATTAATGAAACATAAAATTCTTGGTTAGAACAAGGCATTGGTGAACTTGAATAACAGTTTGAGTAAAGCCTCGTTTATACTTACCACGTGAAGCCCACGTGCAGACCGCACCACCAAACAGTGAGCGACCAAAACACATTTCTACTTGTTGTGGACCGTTCGAGCGGCGCTTGATATTCTCCTTGTCAATAAATGACAGTGTGTCACAAAGCTGTGAATGTCACAGCAGAGAATGTGAGATTATGCTGCCGGCAGAAGATGTGTGCCTGCTGAGTTTAAGAGACAGAGAAGGAGAAGGTGGAGTGTCAAACCTATGGATAGGGTTGCCAGACATGCCTTATATATGTGACATGTCCCATATGTGATAATTTTGTCCCCAGTCCCATACTGGTCTTGCAGGGACACACAATTGTCTCGTTTTTAGTTCATTTTCAAATTTTTTAATAAAAATATATTTTTACTACCTTCTTACGGTACTTAGTTGTTACTTTATAAGTAATTATACTTTTTTTTCTCAGATTCCCTTGATGAAAATAACCCCAATGTAAAGAGGAAACTAGTGTTTGCTGCCTGTTTGCAACGTGTTCAGTTGCTATGGTTGGCTGAGGACAGTGACACTCTCACCGTTTTGTTCTCCAGCCGCGCTGCTATGCAGTTCTGTATCAGCATTGCAATATACAGTGTCAACAAAGTGTGTTGTTACTTGCCACGGCCTACTTTTTTTTATAACTGCCTATATTAAATAATGATATTTCTCTGTTTTTACCAAATTTTTTGGGCTTGTATTAAATCATTCTCAAATGATTTTACTTTTGTTTTCCTCATAACCCTTTAAAATCCTTGCTTTATGTTGTTAACTTATGTCTCTATAATACAGCATATTGGCCTGGGTGTGTAGGGGGCATGTATAAATTTATATATATAGTAATATAGAAAGAGATTTTAAGAGTTTCCCGTATTTTTAATTTTCTAATCTGGCAACCCTACCTATGGACCAAATGCGGTGAAGGACTGGCGAGTGAGTGGGGGTCCTACATGCTGAGCAGATTCATTTCAAATGTTTTTGCATGTTGTCCTTGCGTTTTGATGACCAGTTACGTCCCATTCTGCCCATTCCGGCACTCACCTAACCAGCCCCTAAATTCACTATTTGCTATACATAGCTGCCGCGCGTGACTGGGGTGGGGAGATGGAGTTTGTCTTCAGATCTTTATGCCGCCCTCGCGCCAATCGCATTACAATTCCATCAAAACTATTCCATCTTCAGGCTCTGGTGTAGAAAAAAATTGAATAACTTAAATCACTTGCACAGTTCACTGCGTTAATAATTCACAGTTTAAGTGACATGTTTGCACCATTGCCAGACAGGTCCAATCCAATCCATGATAGTACGTATTCCGCAGGCCTACCGTTTACACGAATTTAGACTTCGGGAGTTCGGAGGCTCGGTGCCTAATCGGAGGCACAACACGTCCTAATCCACTTTACAGAGAAGTGGACATTCCCAAATTTGGCGACGTTTGGCGTGCTATAGCGGACGTGAACGGAAGACGTTTTGAAGGACGTCACACGAATAATGTAAAAATACATTATTATCGTAAATAATTGTCACTTTTGTACTTTGATTTGATGTCAACAGTTGTCGAATTTCGAACTCGTAAACGGTTAATCATAGCAATTCTGTTAAGTTATGGTCCCCTTTAGTCGGCAAACGCCGAATATTTGAACAATATGACGCTTTTTATACTCTCGCCAAACGACACCATGTCTGCCAGTAGCAGCGGATCCGGCAAACATTATAAGAGTGGTGCTGCTAAACGTCTATGGCACGTCAGCAACAGGAATGGAAGAACGCTAAATTTACCAAGATTTCTAACCTTCTCAAAACTGAGCAAGGGCCAGCGGTGGTAACTGAAAATGCTGATGCTGACGATAGGCGCAATGGCCGCAGACAGCGCAGGGAGTGAAATGGTTGCTAGTACCGAGTATGGAAGTATAGCTACAACTGCTTCAGATGTGGTGCTATCTGCTAAAACCGTTAAAAACAGAGAAACTACTAAAGACAAACAAGCAATATATATGACCAAGCAATTTCCTACCGACAAGGCAAATTTCTTGGAACAATTGACACCTCACTTTATGATGTCCATTTTCTCAGAACTTGTGTAAAACGGATCGATTGTGTAGTAGTATCCTGTCAGCCGGTGTTGTCGTTTTAAGTTGTAACTAATTGAAATTGTTTCATTTTATAGCACAGAACAGTTTCTACTTTCTAGCTTACGTTACATTTTAATCATCTTCCTTCACAAAGTTGTCCACATCATACATATATTTATGTATTACTACTACTCACACCTCCCACATTCCAGTCCCACAATTTATTTTTGCTAACTAACAGCTGCCATAATAAAAGGATTAAAAAAGTTATTACAGATTTCATTTAGAGAGTCTGTTTGTTTGTCACCAGCACACTACTGCCCAGCCGGCCCCTAGGGTCTAGTTGCGAATAAATTACTAAGAGTTATGCTAGACAGGAGGGGCATACCTCAGGGTGCTGCACAAGGGCCTTCAGCAGGCTAGCTACTCCACTGCTCAGACTGTAAGAGATGGTAAAAATGTCAGCGTTAATTAAATGCCTTCCTGAGCAGTTGGATTTTAAGTTGCTTTTTAAAAGATTGGGTTGGAATCAGTAGATCTAATCATTTTAGGGAGGCCATTGCAAAGTCTGGGTGCAATAAAGCTGAATGCCCAGATACCAACAGAGCCTATGTTCGAGTAGTTTGGGGTTCAGTAATATTTCCAATATAGAAGTGGATTAACAATGCAGGAAGCTACTTATGTAGTTCAATCCAAGGCCATTTTTGGGTTAGCAACTGGATCAATGGTGCAACTGTATAGCTAGGCCCAAGTAAAAGCCATGTCACATTATGTGAGTTTTCTAGTGATTTTCAGTCATAGACTCCATCTACATGAGGTGGTGGCACGTTCCTGTGAAGATTAGTCAATAAATGTGAAGTGCCCAGTAACTCACTCCCAACTAATCCTCTACTCACCCTAACTAAATTACACATATTTGATTTTGTCTTTAGTCACAGAGGAGCAGGTTCTGTTTGCATGAGAGCTCACAGCCTATAAATGTTCATCTGGAAGTACGATGCATAGAATGCAGTGACAAGAAATAAGAAACTCAGGTATTTTGAACCTTACAAAAATAAGGTAAGCTTGTCTGTCTTATGTCTAGTGTTTTATGTACCGTAACAGACTGTTAACTCTTTGTACAGCACTGTCTCTGCCAGGCAGCACGTTACTGGCTGACACAAAAAGGGGCGGACACAACTGTGGTGGAAGGTCAGCATGCAGTCCCTAAATCTGACAAGCCGAGCAATTTTCAGTCGTGTAAACTCACATGGTCTGACAACAAGATCTGTAACTGCAGTTGACAAATCTGACCTACCCTAGGGCTAGATGTTGAGTTATGTAACTTCAACACCCTCTGTTCCTTATAAAATGTGATGATGTGAAAGAAGTATAAATAAATATTGGGTGTTACTTGCTTCTATTGATCGATAGATAAAATTGCCCCTTTTTTAAAGACTATAGCTGAGCTAATTTAATTGAATATTTTTGTTTGCTGTCAAATGCATCATTCATCTCTCCATCCACTCTCTTGTTCTATTTGTCCTGTACCTGGTTATGTAATGTTCAGTGCAATTCCCAATAAGGTGAAAGCAGAGAGCAGTCACTTGCTCGTGGTCACACAGTGCAGTCAAGGTGTCTTTCACTTGAGGACCACCCAGCTCATAAGTCACTCTACCACTCTGCTGCCATTTTATTACGCTAGCTCTCAAACACATCAGGTAATCATCATCAACCAAGCATTAATCCATATGGCATGCTTAATGGAGCCGTGAAGAGCAATATCTAACTGGAAAGCATTTTAACTTGCATGTTTTCATCATGCCTCGAAGGTTGTGCATTACTGTCTGAAAAGCGCTACAGATTCTATAAAACAGCAGGCTTGCATAACACTGAGTTTCTGCCTGTTAAAACGTCCTTTGCCTTTTTTCTGGATGAATATTGCATGCTGCTGAAGGCTATAGGATGAAAAATTGATTTTTCTTTTTCTTTTCGTTTTATCGTCTGGCTTGAAAGGACTTGGACTCTGAGTTTAGCAGAGGGATGACGTCGCCTACATTTATTTTTAGCTTACTAATTTAAGTGACTTGAAAGCTGGAGCCAGATGCTGTTTTTGGGATTCAGAATGCATACTTCTTGACTCTTCCTTCACATTCCAGAATTTGGCCACTGTAGAGTTTATCTCTTTTGGTGTGTTCAATTCAGTTAATCTTTGTGTAATACTAATCATTAATTCCAGGCTCAGAGGGCTTTCTTAGATATGTAAATGTGACCATACCAGAGCAAAGTATATAGTTTCTCTATTATAAAAGAAAATCTTGAGACAAGACTATTGCCAAGAGATTTTTTCAAGTCCTGCCCTCCTCTCAACCATATTCAACCACGCCCCCAGTCCTCTCACCTCTCATTTGTGTGAATGCTTTTGTCAGACACAGTTCCTGAACTCTCAGCTCTTATAAATTTTTACATTTTTCTCACTTTAAGCTTCCAATAAAAGAAGACTTATGATGTCCAAATCTTATTGAAGAATTTCATCCTGAAGGGTTATCAAAAGAAGAAATGAGCACATGGGCAATCGTAGCACTGAGAAACAATGAAGTCAAACGAATTAATGCGAAAATTGTCAATCGGTTACACGGCAATGACATGTAAAAGTTTAACAGGCGACAAGAAAGGTAATGTAGTACATCTTCCGCGGATAACACACCAAAGGAGATCTTGATATGCCATTCGTATTAAAACATTTGCAGTTTCCAGTTAGAATAGCTTTTGCTATGACGATTAAGAAATCACAGGGACAAACATTCCAAAAAGTCGGTTTATTTATTAGAGAGAAAGAAACGATATTCACTCACGGGCAGTTGCACGTTGTGTTGTCACGATGTAAGTCCAAACATGGAATCAAAATTCAATGCGATATTGATGAAAGGTTAATTCAAAAAATTGTTTTTACTGAAGTTTTACAGTGAAAGTGTAAGTTTAAAAAGTATTTGCATGTTAATTTGAAAGCCAAACAGAACAAAAATGTATAACGCAATGAATACCTGTAACGCAACATGAAACATACAATACTTTACTTTCAATTTATTACTATTTTTCAATATGGTTAATTACTCACTGCAATGTAAAATACTTCATTCTTTTATGCTTATGTAACAATTCCCATGCAAATAACTATCTGTTTAAATTATACATCTGCTTCCTTATACGTGAGCGGCTGGGCCGCGAAGTGGCTAGCTCTTAGCACCACCCCGGGGGGGGTGAGCGAAGCGAGCAGGGGGCAGAGCCCCCTATTCATACAAAATATAAATACATATGATAAGAACTAGACATGTTCATTCAACTTATGCAGTCCTGATTTATCTGGTCATCCATTTTCAAAATTTACTTTATCTTGTTCAATGCATCTATTCTTTGTCCTGCTTAACTAATTTAGAACTAATGAGCCACCACAGAACCAATGTGCACCATGGAGCAAACTGCTCTGTGCAGCTTAAAAGTCAAAAATCCATAAGGAGTCACTTCTTATGCTATATCCACTCTACTGTGTTTTTATTTAAATGCTGTGTTTTTAAATGAAAGCAATCTCCACCCATGTTGGCATTTTCACATCATTTATGAAAGTATTTCCAAACACACTAAAATGGATGAAAATGCACATGATGTAGATGTTCACCTACACTGGGCATGCACACATTGGTGGAAAAATTATTTAAGGGATAGTAATGCTGTCAGCCATGGGATTTATCACAAAACTGTATGAACTGGTAAATGATGTGCCTTTTGCACATGTATGCAGCATTCAAACGGTACAAATGCAATTTAGAAGCCTACAGGTGAGCAACATAACAATTCCCGTAGAAGCAACTCTTCTATGTTCTCTATGTGGGAATATGATCTTCTTCTGTGGAGGGTGAACAGTCCCAGAATGAGAAGCTGTAATGACCAGGATCCAATCAGGCAAGGGCTACATAATAAGCACGGACCAATCAGAGCACAATTAGTCTGCATTATTAAATGTTTAAACTTTCCTCTGTCCACACTGCAATGCCAAGTCAACATTTTCAGGCGTACAAGGCTCTGTGTAATGTTTTCAAAAGTCTCCATTTTCAAGGGTTAACAATGCCAAGGTAGTGTTGAGAAAAGGCGAAAACTGAGAGTAATGTCTGTGCTTTTAAATGAAAATCTAATAGTGTGGACATGGCCTTGGAACACAGTTTCTGGTTTTTTTTTACAATTAAATTTTCATTAATGAAATAGAAATCATGAAGGATCATGGCAGACCACATTCTAATATGACAAAACGACCACCACCCACCCCATGACAACTGAGAATAGAATTTTTGAATTAAACATTATTATTGTTACATTACAGCCAACTGTGTATTTTCCTTTCTATTGTATTTTTCATGTTTGTTATGTCATTTTTGTTGTCTTTATTTATTATTTGATATTAATGTGCTGTATCTTTAAGTGTTCAACACAATATTTGCATCTCTACAAAGCTGAAAATTTGCAGAGCTGTTGTTAGCCCCTCTCTCCCATATGGAAGTGGGTCTCAGGTTCTGTACCATTGACAAATCAAATATCCGTAGTATTTACTGGCAAGACTGTGTCTCCAATCTGGAAGTCTTGAAATCGTGCAAAGTCCTCCATCATTGAGTCCTTGATTATCACTGTCCAAATGCGGAGGGTGGGACATGACATCAGAATGGGTGACCACCATATGCCTCGCCAGTTGATCTATGGTAAACAGGAGACTCGGAGGAGACTTTAAGGTCATCCACGTAAGTGCTATTAAAGTTGTTGTGAAGGCAACTCTATGCTACTGTGACATCCAAACAAGGGACATTGAAGCTGTGGCTGCTGATGGAACTCTCTGGCGAGCCTTGTGCTACAAAGATATAGATGGAAAACTGTGAGGGGCACCATAGAATAACACCCACAGCTGCTATAACAACAAATTTCCATTGCCCCTATTGTGATAGATTACTCTGAGCTTCCAGACTGGGACTGCACAGTCATCGTTATGTCCACAGATGAACTGCAAGAGAGAGTGTCTTCTTCAAATCCAAAGGACTACTGACCATTTCTTATGTTTTGTGAGTGAAACGAACCAAGGATGGGCCCATGTGATGTCAATGCTGAAGGATTACCCTCATTCTATATATCGTTTGGAGGAGGAGGAGTCCCTCTGTGGTTCATTGATGTTCAAACAGTGTAGTATTGTAAGTACTGAGTTTCTACTTTCTGGATTTTTGTTGTTCTTGTCTTAGTTTTTCGAGTATTGAATTTAATTTGTTGTCTGTTTGCTTTGGGTTGTCTTTTTAGGAAAAACCTTGCTGCTTTGTTTTTGCCTTTTTTGCTTTACCAATAAATATTTCTTCATTTTTAAATATTTTTGCACTGAACTTGTCACTCAGGCTATAGGTTGTATAGTTCCTCTACCTTGTGGGACAGTTTTGGTGTTTTTGACACATTTAAAGGTATATATTTGAAGTTTAAGAGTCAGGACCCCATTTTTAGGCCAAAGCATGCTTGTGGAGTTTAGGGAATGGATGTCTGGGGAGAGGCTGCATCTGAGCAAGTTGGTGGACGTCCTAGCCTGCTTTGTTGGACCTTTATGAACCCTCATAACAATTGTTGCCAGTTTTTTTAAATCATTTTACAAATAAGTCACCAGTAGCAGTACTTTTATTGTTACATGTATTTGGTGATACTTCACATAATAAGAAAATCAATCAGCAGCTAACCCAAAGTCATATCAGTTAGAGGAAGCATCACTGTGCCATGTTGCCAAGTCATTATCCAAGTAAGCAAGAAATTGTTTGTTTTTATTCAAAAGGACATTGCACAGCATAGTCTTATTAAATCTGTCAGGTCAGCTGTTCATATTGCAGAAATGGCTGTTGAAAACGTTTACTTACCATCAGTTACATCTGCTACTGACCCTTTCCCATCTAATTGTTCTCAGTATTCTATGGTGGCAGTTGGTGATAAGGCCACCTTGACCAAACTTCTTCATCCTGGATATGGATCAAGATGAGTGGATGAGAGTATTTGGTACCTGCATCCGATATAACTTCAGACCATAATAATAATTGTAGCCCTGTAATGACCTTCAGCAAGTACCACATTGTAATATATCTTAGTTAACAGTGGGTTATGGAAAAGGACCATTGAGGTTTACGGATTCTCACAAAGTTATTAACAGGAGTTCTTACTTTCCTCTTCCCTTGTGCCAACTTTCCATATCCTACCTTAGCCTTCCCTTCAGTTAGTGGCATTTATTCATGTAAATGTAAGTAAAATGTCTCATACATTTGCAAATTTCTAGTCCATCTTCATAAAAGAATAAGTGTCTTTGTGTCTGTCCAGTTGCTCAGTCTCTATCATTGCAACAGATGACCCATCACAAACATTTTTAGCAATAAAATGATTGAATTTGTCATTCCAATAAATGGCACATCACAAACATTTGTGGTAATAATATGCATTGTATTTGTTATTCCGACAGATGACACATCTCAAACTTTAACACTTCTTTTACGAATGCCATAGCAAATGGCATGTAACAGAGACACAAGCATTGCTTATGTTATTCCAACAGATGGTGCATCACAAACATTTGTGGTAATGCACATCATTTCTAAAAACGTGTGATGAGTCATCTGTTGGAATGACAAATGCAATACATTTTATTACCAATAAGTGCATTACAAATGCTAGTGCTGAGGTCTATGTTGATTATTTACATTTCAACCCATCCTAGATGGGTAGCACAGCTAGTACCTTTTTATATTTTTATAACTGTGAGCCTGCCTTCATTGAAATGCACTATGTAACTATTAGCTAAACTGATTACCCATCAATTATCTCATCATATTAATTAGACAAGAGTGTGACAGGAAAATAGGGTGTATGCTGACAGCTCTAGGAACAAGGCAAGAACTAACACTAGATATGATATTAGTCTATTGAATATTATTTTACTGTATATACAGCCTTTCAAGTTGCTGGATATCATGGCCGGCCTGTACACTGGACTGTGAGTACTGTGCAGAGTGGAGGCTGAACCCTTGCATTTTTCCCAGTTGATTGCTGAGGTCCATCAGGGGTGTATTCTGCTCCTACTCTGTTCAATGCTTGTATGGACTGGGTGTTGGGCAAGGTTTTGGGGTCCAGCGGCTGTGGGGAATCTGTTGGTGAAGAGAGATTCAGTGATCTTGGCTTTGCTGACGATACTGTGATCTTCGCCGAGTCAATTGAGGCTCTGATCAGGGCTATCTAGAGACTGAGCAAGGGGTCTGAGTGTCTGCGCTTGTGAGTGTCCTGGACAAAAACCAAGACCCAGGCCCTTAATGACCTCTTAGGCGCAGCCATTAGCAGTGTGTCTGTCTGCAGAGAGAATGTCAACCTCGTCAAGAGGTTTACTTAACACGGCAATGACGTTCATGTCTCTGGTGACTCTTCCTTTGAAGTCAATAGACGGATTGGGAGAGCATGGGGGAGCATGGGGGGTCATGAGGTCACTGGAAAGAAGTGCGTGGCGCTTCTGATATCTCTGCAAAGGGATGAATGTCCAAGTCTTTAGAGTTCTGCTGCTCCCTGTTTTGTTATCTGGTTGCAAGATCCAGTGACCTGAAATGAAGACTTGGACTCCTTTGGTACTGTGTCTGCTTGGAGAATCCTTGGGTACCACTGGTTTGACTTTGTCAAATGAGAGGTTGCTCATGGAGTCCTGAATGAGGCACATTACCTGCATTGTGAGGGAGCGTCAGTTATGGCACTACGGCTATGTGGTGTGATTCCCTGAGGGTGATCCTGCTCACAGGATGTTCATTTTTGAGGACCTGAGTGGCTGGACCAGGCCAAGGGGGCTCGGAGTACACAGAAAGAACAAATCTGCATAAGGCTCCAGTCCATTACTGGGCCCACTTATGCTGTGTTCATGTCCTCTCAGAGTATTCTGAGCTCCAAGTTGTAATGGTTCACTTTCCCACTTAAGTGCATTCATGAAATTTTCCAGTCAGGCTATTCAGAGGTTGCTGTTGATTTGTTACTTGGTCTTAAAAAATGCAGTTAAAGTTAAATTTGTTTTTGTTTTCCATTAAAACTAAGAGCAAACTTAATGTATTAAATGTGCATCACTTCGTTCCAAAATGCAAATTAGCATCTATCCGATAGCATGTGAAGGCAACATCACTTAATTCAGAATGACCAATTAAAGCAATATGTACATCATTAAGATGTATAAGTAAAATTTAATCCAGAGAAAAAGTGCAAATATAGACTGTGGCGGACAGCCAGGACCCATGCCCGGCCAGGACGCCCCTTTGTCACTAGATCCAGGGGAGCAGTCATGGGAGCCACGCTACATCTCTCGGAACCTTTGATGGCAGCCCCCCTGGGTTGCGTCTGGGCCACTTTTGTGTAACACCGGAGCTCATCTTGGTTGGGCTCCGTGGCCTCCACCAGGGGCAGCTGCATAGAGCTGCACGGCTTAACGAGCCCGTCTGGGCGGGAGCGCAGCCACACCCAGAAGTGCAGCCAGAAGTAGGTCAATGAGCACCTGCAGCACTTCCGGGTGGGCTATAAGAGGAGCCTGCAGCCACTACTCAGGGAGCCAGAGTCAGGACAACGATGACGACGACGACGACGACGACGACAACGACGACGACAACGACGACGAAGCAGCAGCAGCAGCAGCAGCAGCAGCAGCAGCAGCAGCAGCAGCTACCCAGGGAGGAGTGGAAGACAAAGAGTGTGATTTGAGGTGATTTTTCTTTCTTTGTGTTTTGGGACTGTGTTGTGCCTGTGGGGTTCACAGGGAAGACGTGCCCCACAGGTGAAGAAAAAAGAAATCTTTTTGTTTATTTTACACGTGCCTCCATTGTGAGTCTGCGTTGGGTCGGCGCCAACCTAGAGCCTATATCACAAGACTCAATCAGACAATGCAGATTTCAGCACAGTGCATTGGGCTGGGGTACCAATCAGGCAGTGACATCTCTTATTTACAAAGAAAACTGGGCAGCACCATAAAGTGTGAGGTGGACAACACAACAAAAGTACAGTATGCATGTGTGGAAGTTCTGCATATGCGTGACACAATTCGGCAAATATTGGTGAGTGGCTAGTGACATTGCCATCCGACATTGGCTGCTACAGCTCTGTGATGTCACACTGGCCTTGGAAAACATCATGGGGTGCTGGGAAAAAAGTAGCTGACAAATTACTAGGGAAAAAAAAATTCACCAAACAAAGTCATAGGCAAATTCGCTATGAAAAATGCTTTTGTGAATTTTCACCGATCAGCCCTACTCAGGAGTATAAAATGTTATGGTCCAATGTATAACTATGATTTTAATTCAGGAAAACAGGCTGAGGTGCTCTCATTCTCATTTTGTTCTCCCTCATCCCTTGAATGCTGTTCCATATGTATTGTCTATGTTGAGTGTATGGAGTCGAATCTGTAATTGAGCTCAACAATATTTCGTATCTATCTTTGCACTGTTCTTTATCCTTCTGAAGACATGTGTGTCAATTTAAATGGCAGCTCTAAACTGGCTTAATGTTTGTGTAGGTGTACCCAGTGTCTGAAGGCCACACGGCTGAATCACACTATGCTTCTGGTAGTCATATTTCTTTTCATGAAAACAAATCACCTCTCACCGAACCTTTTTTTCCTGGTTATGTCTTCGTTTCAGGGTCCTTCCTGTAGTTTGCAATAATATAACAAAAATTCTGGGACAATCTTTAATACTCCTGTCACATAAGGTCCAGGAGCCAGGAATCAAATTGCCGCCTGGTCATCATTTGTGTGGAGTTTATATGTCCTCCCTATGTGTGAGGTAATCCAATTTGTCACTGACATCCCTAAAAGTACTTGTGTTAGGTTAACCACTGACACTTAACTGGCCCCATATGAGTGAAAGTTGGTACAAGTGTGATTGGGTCCCACTCAGGTGGGTTCTTGCCTTACTCCACATGCTCTACCCTTACTATGACATCCCTAAATCACCACTGGTGCAGCCAATTGGTTTTTGAAGTCACATCATTAATTCAATGGAGATCACCTGTCAGGGGTTTCAGTTGATTTCAGTATAAATGCTCCTGTATCTGAAAGGCCCAACTTGGGGTAAGTCAGTATGGTGGCATGACCTACACAATGAAGACAAAAGAACACTTTTAGCATCTACCTGAAAAGGAGATTAGAAAGCACACATCAGTGGTTGGAGACAATAAAATATCCAAGTCACTGAATATCACTGGAAGTCCAGTTAAATCAATCAGAATAAGAAATGGAAAGAGCATGGCACAGCTGTAAGTCTGCCTAGAGAAGGCCTCCCAAACAAGCCTGTGTGATTGTGTAAGAAGACAAGTAGTGAAGGAGGCCACCAAGAGACCTGTGAGAACTCTGAAAGAGTCACAAGCTACAGTGGGCCAGACTGGAGAGACTGTGCATACAGCAGCTGTTGCCAGGATGTTTCTTCTAGATTAGAGATGCTGGGGCTATTGAGAGAACAAACAAATGATTTATACTGTGCTGCATCACTTGCTTTATTCTCTTTAGATGAGTCTCTGTAAAGGGCTCTTGATGATCACATTGTCCACAACTGATTCTCTGTATTACACAGTCAAATCATGCTGACAGACAGTAATCCTTAACATGCAAAAGAATGGTTAAAAATGGAAAAAAATCAATATTTTTGAATAGCCTTGTCATCGTTTGGACCATAGAACCTTTGAGATGTAGACCAAGAACTTAAACAGCAAAGTCTATGCATTACTATTCTGAATCACTATGAAGTTACAGCAGTTTGCTGTGCAAGGCTCATGTAGAATCCTTCCATTCCATTCCATCCAAGGTGCTATATCAAGCTACAGAATACAAGATGGGGCAATAATATGTGAACATGTAAAGATCAGATTTGGAGAAATTTAATTACAGTACAATGTAAATATCACCCTTGGGGAAACGCGCCACATGGCCGTAGTACCGTAACTGATGCTTCCTCACAATGCAGGTAATGTGCCTCATTTGGGACTCCATGAGTAACCGCTCATTCGACACACAGTCAAACCAGCGGTACCCAAGGATTTTCCGGAGAGACACAGTACCAAAGGACGTCCAGTCTTCGTCTCAGGTCACAGGATAACGTCCATGTCTCGCAACCATATAGCAAGACAGGAAGCACTAGGTCTCTAAGGACTTGGACCTTCGTCCTTTTGCATAGATATCGGGAGCGTCACAGCACTGTACCAGTATATGCTCCACAACTTGACTTGACTTGAATGTAAATATTCATCATGAACGAATGAAATGGAAGAGAAAGGGAAATTATAGTGGTAAATTGATGTGCACCATACCCAAGCTGTACCACCCCTAAATGAAAAACAGCAAACTGTCAAACTAGAAAGAAAGAAAGACATTGGTGGGCATAGATAATCCACTAGTTAGGTGAAAATCTGACATTACATTTCTGCATCAGAGGCAGGAAGTTATGGCATTATTGGATTTTTTGTCAAAATCAAAGTGAATATCATTCAGTTTCTAATCTGCTTAAACCTGAATAGGGTTGCAGGGGTTGCTTGAGCTAACCCGGCTAGCACAGGGCATAAGGCAGGAACAATTCTCTGGACAGGGTGCTAGACTAACACAGGGAAAACACACAAACACACAGACACAGACACACACACACTCACTCACACATAAACACACCAGGTCCAAATTAGTATCACCAATGCACCTAACCTGCATGTCTTTGGACTGTGGGAGGTTGACAGGGAGAATGCAAACCCTGGTTTCCCTACTGCATGACAGCAGCACTAACAATGTGCCACCATGCCACTCCAAGGTGAATGCGTCCCTTAATAAACCACCCAAATCATTACTGACTCAAATGCTCTCAGACTATGGCTTTTTAAAATTCTTTATTGGAAAACTAATCTCAGAAAATGGATGGGTGGATATATTTGAAAGAAAGAAAGAAAGAAAGAAAGAAAGAAAGAAAGAAAGAAAGAAAGAAAGACATCCTTGGTTTTTGTAAGCCATCTGCAGACTGAGACTGAGGAGGAGGCTTAGATATGTGCAGCCTTTAAAAGCCTCACCGACAGATGGTGGCAATTAATGCCCTCTGCCAAATGGTGTAGTTACCACACTTATGCAGTCTCACCTTTTCAGATTGGAAGGGAGACAGTGAAACATATTGAAAGTTACAAAAATGGCTGGAAGATCTTACAAAAATAAAATGCTGATCAGAAAATGTACACTCTGAAATTACAGATCAGCCCTGCGATGGATTGGCTGCCCATCCAGCCCTCGTCCCCACTTTGCACGTGAAGCGGCCACAATCAACTATGGCCCCCCCACGACACTAAACTGGGTTAAGCAGGTTTGAGAATGTTAAGTTCTGCTCCCATTACTGTTTACTGCTGTTGTTATTATTAGAAGCTCTAAGAATCGAATTAAGGGATGGTGTTTTCAAAAGAATATCTGAGAAATGCTAACAGATAATGGAAGTGTGCACACTGCTCAGCCGTCATGATTTAAAGTCCGTTATATGCTGTTCTTCAGGCAGTGCCAATATGATGACAAAATTGTTAAAGAAGAGGATCCAGTAGAGACGTGCTTGACTGCCCTGCAGAGTCATATAATCATACATTACAGTAACGTGACAGCACTAATGAAGCCAATTAGAATGTTTCTGCTTTGGTGCGCCGCATTTGTTTTGCAGCCTCACACTCCATTTGCGATCGCCTCTGAACATTTTGAAAAGCAGCCTGCCATGTCACGTGTTACCTCCTGTGATGTGAATTCTGCAGTGACTTGCTTGGCTTTTTTAGTAGGCAGAGGGGTGGGGGGATGGGGGACCACGTTGGGTGAAGTGTGCACGTCCATGTGAGCTACTGCAAGAAATCCTGAGTGAAATCTTAAAGAACAACGTCGCTGGAGCAGAGCAAGTAGAGGATGACAGGTGAATAAAAAGCACGAGTCTAAGGACCCTGTAAACACTGAGACTGACCTTACACAGTGAAGGGCACCTTCTTTTTTTTCCACCAAGTGTTGTCCCCACCTCCTACCTGCTATTGGAGGTTTGAAAACATTTCAGCTACGGCAGCCCCAGATGAAACATTTCAAAGTGCACATTCATCACCACATCATGAGAGAGTCATGCTTGACCTCCATTCTAGCTAGCGAGGGGGCTTTAGATTTGACTCACAAATTACAAGAGCATGCACAGGTGACCATATAAGGGCCAGCTAAAGGTGCAACGTGAATTACTCAGGTACTTGCTAAGCACAACAAAATTACAAGACAAGCAGAGGGCTTTCATTTGAATAGAATTTCAAGAAAAGAGTCCAAGGGTTTAACGTCAGACATGGTTAGGAGGTTCAAGCCATGGATGGCTGAACAAACAGCAGCCAAAGAGCTGGACTTTCAAAAATTACACTGGGGTGCTGTTATTACCAGCAACAGTATCAAGCAATCTGCAGTGAAGTCCATCTTGAAAAGATAATGGCTGTGATCTAAGGAGACCCCTTTAAAGATGTAATGGCCATGACTTTCTACGTATTTGAAAGGGTCATGGGCAGGCATTTAATGCTGCCTTTTAAGAGGGAATGACACAATGGAGGAGAGAAGATGGGAATAGCATTTTTATTTTTTTAATTTTACCATAGCATGGCACTTGGATGAGTGATTAATTACGATTGATATTACAAATCCTTTTTTCTAAAGTCATTGTCCCAAGTCGTTCCCTAAAGGGCAGGTTAGGTACAGCTGGGGAGCTTGCACCAGTACAGCACGTTGCTGCACCCACCACTTGACGAAACAGCTCAGGATCCTGGTTAGCAACCCCCCAAGGCAAACACACGATCCAGTCCCACACTCCGGAAATGACCCTCTATCTGCCGCAGCCAGGTGTTACATGGGCATCCCCCTGGCCTGGTCCAGCCACTCTGGTCCTCAACAATAAGGATCCTATGAGCCGGATCACTCTCGGGGAAATGCGTCACATGGCCATAGTGCCATAACTGACGCTCCCTCACAATGCAGGTAATGTGGCTCATTCGGGACTCCATGAGCAACCCTAAAGGCCCAGCTATAAAGATAGTCACAAAAAATCTACAGTGCAGGTAAAATTTAGGGTTTTACAGAAATTTGGGGATTTGTTTCCAGGAGGAGACTCAACTATTCTATTTATAATGGGTATGTTATTCAGTTATTCTATCCATGGATCCATTTTCAAATCCTGTTTTGTCAGTTGTGGGTGGCGCAGTGGTTAACACTGCCACCTCTGACACCCAAGACCTTGGGTTCAAATTCCAAACCCAGTTGTCGTCTATGTGGAGTTGCCTTGTCATCTGCATGATTATATGGTTTTCTTTCCCTCATCCCCAAACACACTGTGCTAAACTGACCCTGTGTGAGTAGCTGAGTGGGCCTTGTGATGGACTGCTGTCCTTTCCAGGCTTGCTTCGTCTTTGGCTGGGACTGTTGGGATAGGCTTTGTCCATCCATAACCCTCAACTTGATTAAGCAACTCTGAGAAACGTGACTCTAGATCAAGTGCAATACTAATAAAGCTCATGTCTACTTAACATCCAACACCCTATGCACTATTACAAGTAAACACAAAATGGCATAAAAATGAAAAGGGGTAAACATTCAGATTAGTGGCATCTCAGCAAAGGTAACATTAAGTGACCACAGAGACTAATTGTTGAGGCCCAGCTGGTTTCTCTGGAGTATCCGATCTCTGAAGGCTAGTAAGACCAGTTAGCCAGCACATGGATTTTGAATGTGATGTGTTTTGTTTCTGTTAGTCAGTGTGGGAAAATCAGGAAGCATTTAGCATTTTGTAGAAAAAGCAACGGCTGCTTTATGAATGCTGCCAAGAGGGAATTACAGCAGTCCAGCCGAGACTGCATGGCATTCAAGCTGCTCTACGGCTCTGCTTAGGCATAGGCAAATTATCCAGATAAAGGGAAACTGCACGATGTTCATCATTAATGATAATGCGTACATTTTTCAAAATCTACAAGAGTGCAGTTATATCTATATTCATGGAGAGGCTGTAGAGCAGTTCAGGCTTCAAGGGCCAAGCTGGAGGAGATATTCAAGTTCAAATTTATTGTCATATATGCTGTATAGAGTGTATATACATATTATTAAGAACACCTGCTTATCCGAGCAATTTCCAAATCAGCCAATTACGTGGCAGCAGCACAATGCATAAAAATTATGCAATTACGGGTCTGGAGTTTCAGTTAATGTTCACATCAAACACCAGAATGGGAGGATCTCAGTGATTTCGACCTTGACATGATTGTTGGTGCCAGATGAGCTACTTAGAGCATTTCTGTAACTGCTGATGTCCTAACAATTTTCCCCCACATCAGTCTCTAGAATTAACACAGAATTATGCAAAAACAACACCCAATGAGCATCAGTTCTGCAGACAGAAACAGCTTGTTGATCGAGATCAGAGGACAATGGCCAGACTGGTTCAAGCTGACAGAAAGTGTACAGTAACTCAGATAACCACTCTGTACAACTGTGGTGAGCAGAAAAGCATCTCATCGTACACATTAAACCTTGAGGTGGATGAGCTACAACAGCAGGAGACCGAGAACGAAAAACTGAGGCTGCAGTGGACACAGGCTCACCAAGCTGGACAGCAGAAGACTGGAAAAACATAGCCTGCTCTGATGAATCTCAACTTCTGCTGAAACACTCAGATGGTAGGGTCAGAATTTGGCATCAACAGCATGAATCCATGCACCTAAACTGCCTTGTGACAACAGTCCAGGCTGGTAGTGGTCTAATAATGTGGAGAATGTCTTCTTGGCACACTTCATGCCCATTAATACCATTCACCTATCTGAGTATTGTTGCTGACCATCTACATCCCTTCATGACCACAATTTACACATCTTCTAAAGGCTTTTCAGCATGAAAAAGTAATGATCATTTCAAACTGGTTTCATCAGTATGCCCATGAGTTCAGTGCTCTTCAGTGGCTACCAGGTCACCAGATCTGAATCCAAAACAACAACTTTGGGATGAGGTAGAACAGGAGATTAACAGCATGAATTGTCTGAAAAAAAAAACAGCATCATGCAATGATGTCAACATGGACCAGAATCTGATAGGAATGTCTGACACATCTAATGGAATTCATGCCATGAAGAATTGAGGCTGTATTGAAAGCAAAAGTAATGCCTGTCCATAGGCATATATAATACACTCACTGGCTGCTTTATTAGGTACACCTTGCTAGTCCTTTTGCTTCAGAACTGCCATAATTCTTTATGGCAGAGATTCAACAAGGTGCTGGAAACATTCCTCAAAGTTTTTGGTCCATATTAACATGATGACTTCATGCAGTCACTGCAGATTTGTCAGCTGCACTTCCATGATGTGAATCTCCTGTTCCACCACATCCCAAAGGTGCTCTAATAGATTGAGATCGGGGCCATTTGAGTACCATGAACTCATTGGCGTGTTCAAGAAACCAGTTTGAGATGATTTGAGCTGTGTGACATGGTACACTATTCTGATGGAAGGAGCCATCAGAAGATGGGTACACTGTGGTCATAAAGGAAAGGACATGGTCAGCAACACGACTATGGTAGGCTGTGGTATTTAAATGATGCTGAATTGGTACTAAAGGGCCCAAAGTGTGCCAAGAAAATATCCCCACACCATTACACCACCAACAACAGCCTGAATCACTGATACATGCTTTCATGTTGTTGACACCAAATTCTGACCCTGCCATCTGAAAGTTGCACCAGAAATCAAGACTCATCAGACCAGGCAATGTTTTCCAATTTTCTATTGTCCAATTTTGGTGAGCCTGTGGCAAATTGCAGCCTCAGTTACTTGTTCTTAGCTGCCATCTGGTTTAAGAGATATGTTGTGCTTTCAGAGATGCTCTTCTGCACACCTTGGTTGGAACGAGTGGTTATTTGAATTACTGTTGCCTTTCTATCACCTTGAGCCAGTCTGACAATTCTCCTCTGACCTCTGGCCTTAGTAAAGCATTTTCGCTCTGAGAACTGCTACTCACTGGATATTTTTCCTTTTTCAGACCATTCTTTGTAAACACTAGAGATGATTGTGCACGAAAATCCCAGTAGATCAGCAGTTTCTGAAATACTAAGACCAGCCTGTCTGGCATCAACAACCATGCCATATTCAGAGTCACTTAAATCACCTTTCTTCTAATACTTTGAACTTCAGCAGGTCATCTTGACTAAAGCATTGAGCTGATTGCTGATTGACCTGATTGGCTGATTAGATATTTGCATTAACAAGCAGTTGAACAGGCATACCTAATAAACTGGCTGGTGAGTGTATATATGTTTTTATTTATTTTTATATATGTATATATATAAAATACAATGAAATTATTACGTTCATGTCTTCAACAGAATAGTACAATAGATGACAAGATAGTAGATACAACATCATACATTAAATTAAACATCATAAGATATATACTGTACAGTTTCATGATATATACAATGTCTCTGAATGTAATGGTGGAAGTGCTAAAGGTCCTATACCATTTGCAGGAATGGTAGAGAGAGGTCTTTAATAATGCTGTTGGTCTTCTACAGTAGTAAATGTTATACATGACCCAGACAGAAGGGGGCAGTGTGCCAGTAATACTGCTGAGTTGGATTCACCACCCTGGTGCTTTACAGTGCTTAGCAGGTGTTTGTTATGCAGATGGTGTGCTTGCACTGGGCTGCGCACGTGTACAAACTGGTGGGCATAGATAGAGGATCCACCAGTCAAACAAAAATCTGAGAGGTTGCATTTCTGCATCACGGGGAGGAATTTTGAACATATTAACAAGTGCATTTACTCCAAATAATAGTCCAAATAGACGAGTCCAGATCATTCTTTCCCCAAACGCTCTCAGTCGCGAACACTTTAAAAGTCTGTATTGGAAAACTGGGATCAGAAAATAGATGAATGGATATAGCTTAAATTCATTACGTACAGCGTTCAAAAATAAGACTTTTAACTTTTAAGTTTGATTTATCTTCACATTATTGAACAACCAGCTTATCTAATCATTTTCTAAGCTGGCTTTTTCCATTGCAGAGTTTCCAGTCTGGGCTGCAAAGGGGCTGATAGGCAGGTTTCCCGAATGACAGTTATAAGATGCGGACATGCACGTCTACCAATCTATACTCTCCCAAGATGCACACTAGATAATTTTAAAAATCCTAAATGCAAATCTTTAATGCTTGGAAATTGGGAACCTAATTTTCTTAAACTCTTGCTAAATGCTTCAGATTAGCCGATGGCCGTGGTATTCGTTGCTTAAATGTTCGTCCTTTTTTACATCTAATCCATTATTGTTTATTACCTGCTACTAAAAAAATCTTTTTCTTTTTTTAACCATCAAATCTAGAAAAAGAGCGACGCCAGGCCCGCGGAGCCCAGCCAGAACGCTGGCGGACTGAAGCAGCGCAGCTTGGTTGCCGTAGCAACAAGCAATACGCTCCGCTGGCTCGTGTTTTTCTCTCTCTCTCTCTCTCTCTCTCTCTCTCTCTCTCTCTCCCACTCCGCCGCTCGCTCTTTGCCAGCTTGCAATTTGTATTTTCCGAATGCTTTTCGCTTACTGCTATTACTCATTCTTTTTCCAGCAAGGGTCTTTATCTGATGCCTACTTTGATGCTCTTTTTTAGGTTTCTCCCTCTATCTTTTTGCTCTCCAAATGAGTCTGATGAAAGGATTTGTGCTTTTGAGAAAACAAAAGCATTCAGACTGGACCAATATTTCTCAGTACCCACACTGTAAGCACTCTACGTGGACCCACACGTGAACCTTTCAGGATGAATGTGACAATATTTCACAACAGCACATCTTACTGGAATTGTGTCATTTTCTTTTCCTTTTTAAACCTTATATATTATACGTATAATTCATCCACTAAAACACATTTAGATATTGTACAGTAGATAGATAGATAGATAGATTGGCATCAGCTTTGTTAAACGACAGTATGAATACTATAGTTCACATCAACCCATTTCACGATTGCAGACCAATATTATAGGAAATCATTTTAATAAGAAAACATTCGTGGGTTTATTACATGTAGGTGTTTATTATGATACGAGTATAAAATCATTGCGCTGAAAGATTTTGATTGTATATACAGTTTGATTGAAACAAACGCTCGATTTCTTTTCTTTTTTTTAAACAAGCGGTGCTTTGGCGCCCTCATGTGGTAGCTGCCAAGATTGAAAGGAAAGTGGAAAGTGTTCTCAACCTTTCCTATCCTTAAATCTTTAAATCCAAAAATAATTCTGGAAAAAATAAAATTGAACATGTTCTTCTTTAATGATGAGTTAGTTGAAAATTCATGAAAATAAAGAACTAGCCTGTATGTAAATTAAAGCAACTGAGTGAAAAAGTATTCTTCCAGAATGCATAGTGATCCCTGATATTAATATATCACCCCTATTTTCCAATAGATTCTACAGTCTGTTAGTGTGAAATTGAATATATCTGCCTCATATAACTTATCTTGCTATTTGTATGTGCTTAAAGCCTTTCTGTGGTGTCTTAACCAATAAGCTCCAATAATATGTTGCAGAGGGTGTCCATCCATTCATTTCCTGAGCCTCTTTTTTCAATTAGTGCATGAGATCCAAGTAGATTAAAAGGAGCCCTAATTGAATGTCATTTATTTTGTGTATACTGGTATATACAAATATGGTGGCTTGGTGATACAGTCCTTACTTCTGCTGCATCGGTGCTGTAGAAGATGTCTAAAGAAATCGTTGCCTGTGTCGAGTTTGCTCTTTCTCTCCATGTCTTTTGTCTGGGCTTCCGAAAGATGACATTAGGCTCATTGGCACCCTAAACTACTCTGTGATGAGTGTGTGTGTGTGTGTGTGTGTGTGGATGCTGTCTTAGTGTTAGTCTACTCTGCCTGAAACAAAAATAAAAGGTTTTGAGCTTTGATGGGTGAATAATTTGTATTACATAAATGTCAGAGTCACCTGTACCAAATTATCTGTGCATACATAGCTTCTTACAAGTTTCCCAGGCAAGGCCAAATCCTTTGCCCTCCTGTCAAAGTAAAATGTTTTGTCCTTCCATTTTCTGAATCCACGTTTTCATGGGTAACAGTAATGTATTGAAACAGCAGTACAGGCAGGGTACAAACCAACTCTATGACATGGTGGACTCTCACACCTCTCACACAAACACACCATAGGCAGGTTAGGAGATGCAGAGAAGCCTAACTGTACATTTTAAGACAGCAGGATGATAATTAAATCTCCAGATAAAATTCACGTGAAGAACACTCCTAAAAATAAAAGTGCCAGAGATGTTCTTCAGCTTGATTTTATTGTGGAACTAAAATGAACCATCCATATGAGGTACCAGAAAGAATCTTTATTTATTTAGAACCATAACAGGCCCCATAAATAACATGAATAGATGATAACAGATTTGTGAGAAACCTGAATTTTAAAGGGGCTCAGCATATATAATATCACAGGCTAACTTCAGGTTTTCTCAATTCTTGGTAGCCTTTTACACCTTAAAGCTTTCTCTTTTGTCCAATTTTAGGAACCTTTTCAAAGCCTAAAGACTAAAGGAGCCTTTCCCATAATTAATTTTTTTTTTTGTCAAGCAACAGTTCAATGAGGAACCACAGAAACCAGCAAAGTGCCATTTTAGAGCAATTAATTTTAGAGCAAAGGGGTAAAATATAAAAATTCACCACAATCATTATTAATTAGAATAGGGCATTTTTATTGTATATAGCACTATCAACAGCATGCTCCATCACAACACACTATACAAAGCCAACAAAACTATAACCAACAACATGAGGAGGAAGACAGAAAAGAGCTGACATCAAGAAGAGAGGACAATGCACTACATCTGACCATCAACAGAACCTTCTTGATCTGCTTTTAAAGATTAAGGGAAATATAGAACCTACCCAGGTAGCTTTTGGTTCAAAGTAACAACCCAACTTGAACGGGATGTCATTTTCTCACAACAATGTACTACAACTGAATTATTCAAAACAAGAGCTAGTGTCACACAATAATATTAATGTGAGCCCAGTGAGGAAGGCCAGTTTTAAAATGCAACAAAGAAGATTCAGGTCTTCATATTCAATAATAATTAACAACTGAGGAAGGCACAAAAGCAGAACTAAAGAAAGTAGTTTCATGGGAATGAAGCAAAAATATAAAATATCACGACCGTTGTTTTACTAATTTCATCATCCATTTATTGGAATACAATGAATGTGTCCTATTTGACTGATTGTTTTTTATCTTTGTGTTTTGAGGTTTAATTTTGAGTTACCTTCGGAAACAACAGGCGCCAGAGTTAGTGGTAACCATGCCGACCGCACGGATTGAGGGTTTGGAAAGTGTGAGCTGCCTTCGGCTATAAACCCAGAGACACTGCACCAAGTGGCACTTTAGCTGTAATATCGAGCAGCCTGTTCTAGTGCAAGTGCTCTGCCATTACCAAAGGCCTGAAAAGAGCACATATGAGATTATGGACTGCACTTACTAAATAAACCGCTTTGAAAAATGTGGAACCAGTGGCAGCAGTACGCTTTTATTCATCTGTTCAGTTCTAAAGCCAAACAAGCTCTATGGATATCAATCTATGGACAATATGGACATGTGAAAAATACTGAATGCTTTATGAATCTATTGTGACATGATAAATACATGCAACATACAATACAGATAGATAGATAGATAGATAGATAGATAGATAGATAGATATGACACACACTATATAAGAGATAGTTACATACATAGATATGAAAGGCACTTTATAATATATAGAAAATGAACTACAGGTATAGCATATATATGAAAGGAACTATATGATAGATACAGGGAGGTCCAGATCTAATTATGCAGATCCAGATCGTCTGGATGACTTATGCGGGGACGATTCCAGTTCGGTGCGAAGACGATTCTTCATGTCGTCAGTTCGCACACTTCTCAATGGTCTGGGATTTTTCGGGTGATTTTCTATGTAATAAACTTAATAAGTTATAGCGTAATGAAAATTGCATAATTAGATCTGGACCACCCTATAGATAGATAGATATGGCACACACTATATAAGAGATAGATACACAGATATGAAGGGCACTATATAATATATATGAAATGAACTATAAAATAGATATGAAAGTAACTATATGATAGATAGATAGATAGATAGATAGATAGATAGATAGATAGATAGAT
>JANRMT010062850.1:5174670-5189894 GCA_026402145.1 Polypterus bichir lapradei | reverse complement strand
AGATAGATAGATAGATAGATAGATAGATAGATAGATAGATAGATAGAAAAATGGAAAGCTAAAAAAGAATGAAAAATATCTGACTTGACAATCTCAGCCTCAGTGAGACATTATGCTGTTCGTATAGAGGAACCTCCATAGTGTTTCTTAACACAATTCTCCTGTGTAATTCTTTGGCTAGATAGATAGTTAGATAGATATGACACACACTATATAAGAGATAGATACATAGATAGATATGAAAGGCACTATATAATATATATGAAATGAACTATAACATAGATATGAAAGGAACTATATGATAGATAGATAGATAGATAGATAGATAGATAGATAGATAGATAGATAGATAGATAGATAGATATGACACACACTATATAAGAGATAGACACATAGATAGATATGAAAGGCATTATATAATATATATGAAACTGTAACATAGATGTGCAAGGAACTATATGATAGATAGATAGAAAAAAGGAAAGCTAAAAAGAATGAAAATTTTTTGACTTGACAATCTCAGCCCCAGTGAGACATTATGCTATTAGTATAAAGGAACCTCCATAGTGTTTCTTAACACAATTCTCCTGTGCAATTCTTTGACTGAAAGTTCTCAGTGTTGGTGTGTCAAAGAGAGGATGTGCAGCATTGTTTATAAAGGCAGTCATTTTTGTTTCCATTCTCTCTATTGCTATGACCTCCTGAGGGTCCCGAGTGTGTGTTATAACTGGGCCTACCTACCCTTTAATTAGTTTGCTGATTTGGTGGGCCTCTCTTGAACTTCTGTTACCCAATACATCACAGCACAGAAAATTGCACTGCCCATCAAAGAGTTGTAGAAGATATGAAGGATGTCATTACCTATATTAAAGGAATGTAGTCTCCTAAAAAAAAGAGTCTGCTGTGCCCTTTCTTATAGTTCATCTGTGTTATGAGATCAGTTGAACCTGCCATTGATGTGAATCCCCAAGTTCTTGTAGGAGCACACCACCTCTACATTCACTCCCCAGATAGTGAACAAAAATACAGTTCAGGCTGTATGAGGTCATTCTACATAACACAAATGATCTAAATCAGTCCTCATTGTTTTCAGGCTTCACATGGAAGAATTAGATGATGATGATCATGTGGACATCTGGCCTTCAATCCATCATTGTAGGGACTGCATGGTGCTTTGATCAAGTGGTGATGGTGCAGTTCACCACCACAGAAAACCAGAAAAAGAACAACAGAGAAAGTAGGGGTTAGTACAGATTGCAGAGCCATGGTAAAATAATTAAATGCCTATACAGAATATCAGGGTTATACTAAAATGAAGCTATAAGAAAGCCATATTAAAATAATGGGTTTTTAGCAGTTTTGTAAAATGCTCCACTGTATTAGCCTGGCGAATTTCTATTGGTAAGCTATTCCAGATTTCAGGTGCATAACAGCAGAAGGCCGCCTCACCACTTCTTTTAAGTTTAGCTCTTGGAATTCTAAGCAGGTACTCATTTGAAGATCTAAGGTTACGATTTGGAGTGTAAGGTGAGAGGCATTCCGAAATATAGGATATATTATATAATATAAATACATTAGTTTACAAGTCTGACTTGCTCCTCCTTATTTAGCTGGGTGTTTAAAATTTCCATTCCAGTTCATAAGTATGTCATTAGTATTCTATAAAGTAAATGTCTATACTGTATGTATTATTACTCACATGATAACTGTGTTGTCCATGAAATGGCTTGCTAAGGGACAGCTTCTTCTCACTTAACACAACAGGCTTTTGTTCCTGCATCTTTAGGACACTCTTGTAAAGATTGACCTGACTGAACACATTGACAGACTCAGGGATCTCTCTTACAGGCAACAGTGCTTGAAGCTTCAAGTGACCATTTGAAGTCTCATGTTGTCTTTATCAGACCTGTAGCCTGACTTGTTGTGGATCTCTGGTCTTAATCTTTGATTGAATTGTGGCCACTCCAATTAAGACACTCTGCTCAATTTGAGATTGCAATAAGAAATTAAACACAAGCGTTGAAGATTCCCATTACACTTTAGACCAACAAAGAAAACAATTTCCCCCCTTTGTGGTTTAGCGGTAGAGATCTTGGGGATCATGTTTTTTGGGGGCGGTTCCCCCTTTGGGTTCTGCGCCAGGTGAAGGGGTTCGGGGGTCTTCCATGGAGTTTTGCGCCAGTCCATGAGAGGAGGGGGAGGTCACCCGTGGGGTTTATTAAAATAAAGAACAATATATTGAGGGGCCCCTTAAACTACATAGTCGGCAATGAGGTTTTTGCAGACGTAATGGACAATTTGAGGCGCTTACCGTTTTGTTCCTCCTCCGATATATAACATTTTCAAAAATGCTGTAAAAATGGTAAGCTGAGCTCTGCTCTGTCTGATCAGGTCTGGTGCGATTTATTTCGACCCCACGACGCTCTCATACCGTACCTACCCAAGAGCTTATTAAGACGCACTGCGTGTATTTCATAAATACACTTTTGAAGAAACATGGAAATCCATTCTTGAGAATTCCGAGCAGATGAACAGCAGCTCATTCAGCGACGTTAAGAGATTGGGTCCGTAGACAAGGTTGCAATTGTTAAGTCTTCTAAAGAATCACTTTGCGCATGCGCCAGATGAGGGTTGCAGTGTCAGGAGGAGTTGTGTGTGTGTGTGCGCGCGCGCGCGTGTGTGTGTGTGGCAAGGCCCCCTCTTTGCTTTCTTCACTTGATACACACAGATAGATCACGTTGGACCTCCGTTTCGGTTGACCGATCAGCTATCAATTACAGGCTGGTGTGACGGCCAGTCCCGTAGAACAGCCAATAAAGAGACAGTGCACACCTGGACTTTTCGGTCCTTTTCTTGCGCATGTCGCTCTAGTTCTATTTATTTGAAAAACTTGTAGTAAGAGCCTCTTTAAACTCTTTCACTGCTCTTGTATCTGTCGCTTGCACTATTGCTGATAACCTGACGGCATATAATTGCTTATCCTGCGCAACTGTGTGGAAAAGATGAGTTCTTTGAGAATCGTCTTTGGAGCTGCTGTAATCGCGACGGTGATGCAGAGCAGTTATTGCCAATCGACAGGTAAGTCTTTAGTTGTGGAATAGCATGAGCCAGTTGACATTTTCAGCAGCTCCTTAAGCTGCACGCACAGCTGCCTTCAGCTGATGTGCGGTTTGCGACCGTGCAGGTGCGCGCTTTTTTCAGCTTTTTTCATCAGGATGTACCTGATGTTATCTAAACATCGCATTTAAGAAAATGTCCATTTACTAAGGGTCAATTTAGCAACGCCAATCCAACTAACCTCAAAGTCTTTGGAATGATTTAAGAATATCTTAATCTGATCTGGCGTCTTTTCAAGTCTTGGACAGTCACTTTCTATCCTGAAGCTCAGGAATCGGATACTTTCGCCTTTAAATTTCAAAAACCGTGAAAATGCAAAACTGCTGTCAGGGTGAAATTCTTCACATTGAAAGGGACTATTTTAAAGAGTCTGTAGTCATTATGACAGTCGGTTATATTTATTTGTACCGACATATCTAGTTGTTGGACTTTGCAAACATTGTTGAGGTAAAAGAAAAATACTGTATAGACGTTCCGTTTACCCAGACATCTCTTTACAATCTGTGGTATAATTTTGCATTGTAAAGTGAGGGAGGATTTACAATTCAGTGGTATCTTGTTTCGTTAGTAGCCTCAGCTGTTAATCCCCCATATAAACCATTAAAACCGGGCTTAAACAGCTGACTAAATAGATGGTGGCAGTATGTCTGTGTTTGAATGTTAACCAAGATGGCTAATTTTACTTCCACAAATACTTGCCAGTGCTCAATTGCTCCTCAAAGTAATCTGATTTTTTAAGTTATTTTGAGGAATAACAAGCTTCATCCTATCAATTGGGTAACATTCACAATGTTAGATGGTCTCATGCTAAGAGTTTGAAATCTTTATAACTTGTGTCCCACAGGGAGCTGTGTGCAGCTGAACACGTGCGATAAGTGCATTTCAGGGGATGCCTCTCTGAACATTACCAAGTGTCTGTGGCTTCAGTGTGATTCAGGTAAGACATTCTGTGGAATCATTCGATTTGAATTAACACAAGAGGCCTTTGTGACATTTACATTTGTGTCAGCATTGTACATTAATAGCTGTATTGTATGGTGGCAATGTGGTTAGCAGTATTCCCCAACAATTCTGGTTCAAATACAAACTAGGATGCTTTCTGTGTGGAGAATAAATGTCCTCCCCATATCTGTGTGGGGTATTTTTTTGGCTTCCTCCTACCTTCCAGAGATATTCAGGTTTGGTTATCTGACAAATCCAAACAGGTCACATATGAATAAGCATGTCCAGCAGCTGGCAAGTCCGACCAAGCTTGGCTCCCAGAACACAATTTGTCTCCTTCTAACTGTGAACGGGATTAAACTGAATCAAAAACTGGAAGGGCTGATGTTCTTCTACTGGTGTGTGCTGACCCTGTCCTGGTTTAGAAATTTAGTTGATCTGAGCCCAAATTAAATTCATCGTTACTTGTTCCTGTGTTTAGTGTACTAGAACCTGGCAGGCTGAACGCTGTTCACTTCTTTTTTTTCTACAAACATCACTTCATATTGGTATTGTTTTTGAGATCACATGAAGTTCATTGTGCTTATTTTTCATTTTTTTACTTTTTAAAATAGGTTGAATTTGACAAGTGCAGACTAGTGTGAATGACAGGTGCTAATCAATAATTTATCACCTAGTGCTTTGTGGTCAGCTGTTTAAATTATGCTTCTTTATTGGAACATATTTTATAAAAAAAAAAGAAAGTGGTCTGATTAAAGTGGCAGAGAGTAAATGCAAACAAGCAGCCTCATCAATAAGATAAGTATATATTAAAATTCAGACAATTAAAATAGACAAAAACACAGCTAACAAGGAGCCAAGTAAGAAATAGGGGCGCACCTGCAACTGAAGTTTAGCATCCACCCATCCATGTTTCAAAGCTACCTTTCCAGAGCAGGGTTATGAGGAACCTGGAGCAAACATGGGGCACAAGGCAGGAACTACCAGGCACCAGTCCATCACAGGGTGAACAAAAACACACACTAGAGCCAATGTAGCATCGCCAACTCAGCTAACCTGCATGTCTTTGGACTGTGGGAAGAAACTCTCATGGATGTGGAGAGAACATGCAAACTCCATACAGGCGGTATGCAAGACAAGAGGCATGGTCTCCTTCTTGTCAGGCAGCAGTGGCACCGCTGTACCACTTCAGATTTAAAAATTAATCAATGATTGTGCCAGATGGAGAATTTGCACCTAATTTCACCCATCCGAGACACATTTTTGCACTTTTTAAAATATAAAGTGAATCATATCATTAGCATTAGTATCCATTAATTCTTTTATTTATATATTTATTTTTAAAGAGAGGGTCATCTCATCTTTGGCTTCAAAATTTTCAGATTTATTCTAGTAGGGTTTTTTTTTTAGTTACTTAATCAATACTTAAATAAGATGAATAAATTTGAAGAAAAACATGCAAATTAGTTCTTCCCATAAATTCTTGAGGGAAATAGGAACCAATTCTTCAGCAACATCATTTTTTACCTGGATCATTTATTAGGAAGATCAAGTTGACTCAGTAATTCGTGAATGTTCTCACTTTCAGTGTGTCAGACTCCATAAAGTGTGCTTTACAAGTGTTTGTGCTCTGCTACTTTAATCATTCATTTTGTGGTCTTGGCTGCTCTAATACTGGGTCACTTTGGGTCTGCACCTGAGAACAAAGTATAGAGTTTAAAAAGTAACATTTACTTCAGTAAAACAACAGGTATGAATTATGAGGCAGGAACTCTTCCCATTTATTGAAGACTCATTTTCTTGTGTCCCAAATTAACTAAGTGTCCTAATTAGAATGCAGTTTTTTCTTTGTTAATGAGGTTGCCTCATGACGTAAGTTTCAGTCCAGTAAACTGTGTTCAGAGCTGCATCACCAGCAAAACCAAGGAACTGGTTATTGACTTTCACCTCACCAAAGAGCCTCTGTGTCCTGTTAGTATTCAAGGAGTGGGTGTAGAAGTGGTCCACTTATATAAATATTTGGGAGTCCACATCAACTACATGTTGGACTGGTCTCAGAACACGGAGGAATTATATAAGAAAGGGTAGAGCAGTTTCCTTTTTCTTACTAGACTGCATTCCTTTAATGTGGAAAGTGACATCCTTCAAATCTTCTGTAAGTCTCTGGTGACCAGTGCAATCTTGGTCTGGTAACATCACTTCAAGAGAGGCTAGCAAAATCAACAAGCTAATTAAAAGGGCAAACTCTGTTTTGGGTCACACTCTGGACCCCCTGGAAGTCATAGCAAAGAAGATAATTAAAACAGAACTGAGTGCCTTTATGAACAATGCTGCACATCCTCTCTGTGACACACCAGCACTGAGGCCTTTCAGCCGACAAATCATTGAGCAGAAATGTATCAGAAAATCCTACAGGGGCTCCTTAATGCCAACAGCAATATGTCTGCATAATGCCTCACTGCGACCATGTCTGACAAATTAGACGTGTGTGTTCAGACCATAATGTGTCTGTCTGTCTGCCCACATCAAAAAGATTGTAAGACTACCCAGGTTTTATTCCTGCATTGTGCCCAACAGGCAGAACCCCATACAAGACTCTGAACTGCATAAGCAGGTTAGAAAATAAACAGACTGATGGAAGATATTTATCTTAGCAGAAAAGATTCATTTGCTGCTTCAAAGTTCTGTTCATCTTCCATTGACATTCAGTTGCAGTTTTAAATGGGGTGGTGAGTGGAAGTAATGTCCCTTTACAAGTGCAGTATTTGAGGATCCACATAGTTCCCAGATCCCTTCGGTTTATTTAAAGTTGCACATTGCTGATTTTCTTGAACAGGGTGGACATTCCTGTTTATTTTCCTCATGTCTAAATGTGACTGCATGTGACTCGGTTGCCTAATCGTATTATTTCCCATGTGACCTGCATTGGCCTGGCACATAATTTAATCTTCTATTTTTCCCCATTTTAAATGGTTTGTAATTCAGTAGCACTATTTGAACATGTGACCCTCAGGACCACCTCTGTGACTCTAAGAAAGTCACTTCATTGTCTAGAGTTCCAAATAAAAGCCATGTGTTACTATTTATTGGTACATTCTGCAGGAGGAAAGCTGCTCATTCTGATAGGTGCTACATACAATAAAGTGAAAAAGATAATTTTGCATAAACAAAGCATGTTTTCTTTGTAACTCATTTGACAAGCTTTCTCCTACTTTCAGTTCCTTTGCTCCTTCATCATCTCGATTATCCTTGAAACAAACACATTCCTGCATTTTTTATGACTTGCCATACTACCACTTCATTTTCCCTATTTGTCTTGTTTTTTGTGTGCTGTTTCTACTTTTGCTTCTTCTGATCTCCTATCATTGTTTACCTAATGTAATTCATACTGTAGCAGTTATCATTATAAAGAGTTCATATACACATTCATTAAATTACATCTGTCAGCATTTGGAAAGGTCACATATGACTTTTTTAATCACTTTTGGTGCATGAATTCTTTTAAGTCTGCTGGGACTTTTAGTCACCACAGATGTCCCTGACTGGACTCCATCTTGTTCACAATGTTGTCCTCCTCTTTTCATTCTGTGCAGCTTCTCTTAACAGTTAAGGCAAGGCGCAGAGGTTGTCAGTCTTTCCATATTTTCTCCTTCGTCTGTTATGGTCACTCGGCTAACTTTCACTTCTTTCTTCTTAGAATACTTTTCCTGGCAGGCTGCAGTGGGTGCTGTTTTTATTCCTCCTTACCACCTACTTATTGATTATAACTCTGTTATAATGACAGCAGGATTGTTTTCATTAGGCAGACATAAGTCAACTAAAATCAAGCTTATTGTCTTATGTAGTCAGTACAATGAAATTCTTACTTGCATGTCTTTTTGGAAAGTTGGCAAAGTACAATAATTAAATAAGCAAGTAAGCAAATTTTATTTATAAGCCACTTTTAAAACCACATTGTGTTGACCAAAATGCTGTACACATAAGAGATAAAAGGCAAGGAAAAGGACAGCAAAGTTACAAATCACATAATCACTAGCACAGACTCTTAAAGACATAAAATAAAGGCCAGCTGTATAAACATGTATCCAGATGGACTCAAAAGCCAACAAAAATATGTGTTTAGAGTCTACATTTAAAATCAATAATGGAGGGAGCAGTTCAGACATCGAGGGGTGGGCTGTTCTACAGTCTTGCGGCAGCTATTGCAAAGGTACAGTCCCCCTCGAGTTTTAATCAGGATCGAGGCACAACTAACAACAGCTGACACGATTTCCTTAATGGCAATATAAGATGGGACCAAACCATTTAAAGGTTTAAAAAGAGAAAGTAGTACTGTACTTCAGAATGAATCCTAAACCAAAATGGGAACCAATGATGGGAAGCTAAAACTAAACTGAATCTAAAACTAGCACCTTAGTGCTAGCTAATAATCCCACCTCAGCATTCTGTACCAATTGCAGATGTAACAAAGGCGATTGATTAACTGATACCCTTATAAATCAATAAAGAAATAAAATGTATACATAGCTTGCAAAATATATACAATATTTCAGTTGTTATGATTGAGTGTCGGTAGCCATACCACATGCACTTCAGAACAGGTCATCCACCTGAAGCTAAGTATGTTCAGACCCAGCCAGTACTTGGATGGGAGACCCTATAGGAAAAGCTTGGATTGCTGCAGGGGGCGCCTACCCTGTGCTCTGAATGTGGATTCCAATGCACCAGCTGTAAAAATAGCGCCATCCTTTGAATGAGACATAAAACCGAGGTCCTCACTCTCTGTGGACATTAAAGATCTCTGGGCATCCTTTGTAAAAAGTGGGGTGTACACCAATGTCCTGCCCACCATGGCCTGGTCATTCTGGCCTCCTAATTATCATCTGTCTCTAATTGGCTAACTACTTCTCAACCCTAACAGCTAGCATGTGGTGAGTATACTGGCATAATAATGGATGCCATTGCATCATCTAAGTGGGTGCTGCACATTAATGGTGGTTGAGGTGCTTCCCTACTCACTGTGTAAAGCACATTAAGTAGTGAGAAAAGAACTATATAAATGTAAAGATTATTAGTATTATTATTAATCCTATGACTGAACATAACTGCATGTGACTTTACTTTCATCAAAACCCAGTGGCATATACTGAGGCCAGAGAGCAAAGTGAGGTGCCATGCTTTTGTAAATGACAGAATAGACTGAGTCATGAGAAAGAAATTCGTTTTTCAAGGCTGTAAAGCCACTGTCTGTAGATAAAACAGACAAAAGGATGTGGCAGTTGTGGAAGTAAACTAGAGAGTGTGACCACCACAGTGCCTCGATATCAGACAAAACTCGAAGACAGACAGTTCCAAGTTCACTTAAACTGTCATTTTTTTAACAACAGTTCCTTTTCAGGCTTTAATCCACCAAACAATCACCAAACAGCACACCAGCATCTTCCGTCATCTTCCTGTCCTTCTCTTTGAGCGTCATCTAACTTTCTCCCAACTCTGGCTCTCCAATGCAGTGAGTGATACAGCTCCCTTTCATCTTGAGCCAGGGAGTGCCCCTGGAATTGAGATGTTAACTTGCAGAAGCATTTCTGGGTCACATGGAAGCTGCATGATATCCACAAGGTCCTTTTCCATCACACCCTCTGGTGACACTCAAGGACCCCTACAGGGTCACCCCTCTGGACTCCAACTCCCAGGCAACCCATCAGGTTTCTGAATTGGGACCCAGTCAAAAGGAACATACTCATCTCTCATGTGGGGGGTTTGGTAAATTGTCCATAAAAAGCTATTTCATCCGGTGTTTCCATTACTTGTCCCTGATACTAATTGGGTCACCACTCCAGTGGTCCTTCTATTACATGCTAGACCATCCTCTCTGGTATTTACAAGAGGTAATGTGAAAAGGTTGGGGTAGCACAAGTAACTGTGGTTAATAGATGTATGTTAGGCTGAGCTGATGAAGTCAAAAGCACAAAATAGTAGGGCTAACATTGTTGCTTCCTTCCTGTGTCAGTCAGCACAGGAGGTGTGAGCAGAGACATGGTCAGAAGTGGAGTCAGTGGTCTTTGTCCAGGTCTTTTTCTTCTAATTTGTGCAATAAAGTCTAGCTGCAGACCTCCAGAGCTCTGCTCCATTGACAAGCCAATCAATTTCATATATCCGATGATGTTTAACTGCCTTCACATTATATGTCAGTCATGTTACATGACACACCCAGTATTTTGCATCTTTCTCAACATATCCATTTCAAGATGCACCTTTCCCATCATCCTTACTAAACATCCTTACACTATGGTTAAATTAGGGTTGTGGGAGGGTTAACTTAATGATGACTGTTGAGCAGGAGTGTTTTATTGTGAACATGTTGTGTAGCTGGAATGGTGTGTAGTGCTGTGGACCATAGTCAGACCATTCTTGTGCGAATCATGTGACATAAACATGCACTCACATTAGCTGTTGAGCAGAGCTTCTGAATCTCTGAGCTCTGCAGGTCTGCAGCTAGATCCTTTCCTTCCCCGTGCACTCTTCTGATCAGTCCCTAAAGGCCGAACTGTTGCATGGGACCCTGTATAATCATTAATTTCTGAACATCTTAAACTGTGTGTCTGAAACATTGTGAAAATGGTAACTGAAGGGTCTTAAGTGTGTCATATTTAGTTCCACATTTCTTCTAAGTTCTACATACCTAATCTTACCCTTGTGAAAAAACATGCCTTCAAACATTTTCATTATGTTTACTCTTAACTAGAGTCCATCTGTGCTACAGAGTATTTACAAAAGACTTTATTGTAATGTCTGACGTCAGCCGAGCTCAACCATCTATTTTTGGAACCTACGTTTTCCATTACAAGGTCACGGATAACTAGAGCCTATCCTTAGGTGAAAAGATAAAACTAACATTGGGTGGGTCACCTGTAAGTCACAAACACTCACTCTTACCAGGCAAATGTGCCTCTGTCATGTGAGAGAATAGCCCCTTTGAGATGAGGAGAACATTCAAACTCCATTCATATAGTAACTGTTTTGGAGCTGAATAAGTTTTGTGAAGATATCAGGCAGCAGCTTTAACCACTGAGTTCTATGCCATACTTGCTTCCTTTCAAAAGTCACAGACTTCTGTGTTATCCCCTTTTAGTGTTTCCATTGCTTTAAGATAAACAGATTGACTGCCTTCCACTTCAAACTATTTAACCTGCATGTTATTTATAATGCTGCCTGCCCTTCTTATAATATGGAGACACAAACTGCATATGCAGTATTTCAAAGATGTTGCCATTAGTGTGTTATGTAAATAAGTATTACTATTCTAAATGGCGACCATTTATATACTATATCCCAGCATCCTATTAGTATTTTAATTGATTTGGGACTGTCTGAAGGTGGACAGTGACATATCCTTTAGGACCACCAATTCTTTTTCATGTGGTCTAGTTTCCACCTTTAGACCATGTATTTTTGTCTACTCAGCCTGTCTCACTTTTAGAACACCCTGCCTAGACCTGCTGGGTTTCACTATAGCTTTAAGTAAGAGGCCAGTTTCATCCATTAATTTTCTCTTAATGCTAAAAGAAATATGAAGTGAGACACAAAAATAACTGGATTGGTAAAAAGAGAAATATTTATTGATGAATTACAGCATTCTAAACATTGTCACCTTCTATATATTCCACCTCCTGATCTCTACACCACTCCATACATGTCTTCCATTGATTGAAACAGTGCTGGAAGTCTTCTTTTTTGAGGGTCTTCAACAGGCTTGCCGTTTTTGTCTTCACTTCATTGAAGAAAAATCACAGGGAGCTAAATCGGGCGAATAGGGAGGATGATCGAGGATAGGAATGTTTTTGTCAGTCAAAAACTGTTTTACGGAAAAAGAGAAAATTTGTGAGAAGTCGGATGTTGAATTGCTGTTCGATGTTTTCACCCGACATTATCGCGGCAACACATGTGCAAATACTCACTGGGCTATTGGCAGGATATACTTTGCTGGTTGGCGGTTTGAGAGGGCATGTAGAAGGAGATCTAGTTCTATGATTCATGTCCAGACGACCTCCAGATGGTTACCAGGAAAGCCACAAGTCCAGTCTGGCCACCAAAAAATGATATTTTTTTCCTTATATTTTACTTACCCCATGTAGTTTGTAGTGGCAGCTGAGAAAATTTTTTAATCTCGTGTTTTTGCTGAGAAAGGACGTAACAAAGATTCAAACCGAAAAGGAGCCAGTAGCTTTTGAAATGATGATCCACCTGTCCCTCTCACTGGTTAAGAACCCTGTCTTCAAATCAAAAGCACAGTTTGATGGGAATGTGCCTTTCCTTTTTATAGTTTTCTGGATGTAAGCATTAAGAATAATTTAGCGAAAAATGCATTCATTTTGCATGTTTTAAGCATGCCATTGGATAACGGACATGTGGATTATGCAACACAAGTTACATGAATTTATTTTTTTCCTGTGGATGTTTTTCATATTGTTTGTTGTTGTCCAATGTTGGTGACTATTGGGTCCTTTTCTGTTAGAAGTTTTGTTATTTACTTTCTCCATGAAAGTACAAAATTAAAAATTTTGGTAACACTTTAGTTTAGGTACTGCAGAAAAGCATGTATTGCATATTTACTCAAAAGTAGTAAGACCCAAACTAAGGATTCATTTGGTTTTAATTACCCTTATAAAACCCAAATAAACAAGCTATTAATCTTTGTGCAGTGTGGCATATTAGGAGCCTTTGATACACCAGAACAATTACTTATGAATGTGAAAGATTAATGATCTCATGTTGAAATTTTACAATACTAGGGGGCTTTGCCCCCTGCTTGCTTCACTCACCAACCCCCAGGCTGGTGCTACGTGCTAGCCACTTTGCGGTTCAGCCAGTCACGTATGGGGATGCAGATGTGCAATTTAAACAGATTATTATTTTCATGGGAATTGTTACATATGCATAATAGAACTAACTATTTTACATTACAGCAAGTAATTAACCATATTAAAAAACAGTAAAACGTAATAATTTGAAAGCAAATTATATTTCATGTTGCATTAGAGTTATTCGTTGTGTTATACGATTCATTCTGTTTGGCTTTGAAATTAACACACAAATACATTTTAAACACTTGTACTGTAAAACTTCAGTAAAAACAGTTTTTTGAATTAAATTTTCATCAATATCGCATTGAATTTTGATTCTGTGTTTGGACTTACATCGTGACAATGCAACGTATAACTGCCCCTGAGTGAATTTCATTTCTTTCTCTCTAATAAATAAACTTTTTTGAATGTTTTTCTCTGTAATTTGTCAATTGTCTTTGCAAAAGCTATTCTAAAGGGAAACTTTTAATGTTTTAATATGAATGGCATATCAAGAGCTTCTTTCGTGTCTGTTATCCGTGGGAGTACTACATTACCTTTCCTGGATACATCCTTCTTTCAATTTGGGTGGTGGAAGACTGTAGGGTGTTAACGGTTGTAGATATTCTTCAGGATATTATAAGATGATGTTTTCGTCTTCCACACGATCACCACCAACTGTTTCAGCATAGTCTATTGATACGCATTTAACCAATTTGCCGTATAACCGATCATCAATTTATCTTTAATTCATTTGACTTCATCATTTCTCAGTGCTAGGATTGCCCGTGTACTCATTTCTTCAGCTGATAACCCTTTGGGATGAAATTCTTCAATAAGTTTTGGAAATCATAAGTCTTCTTTTATTGGGAACTTAAAGTGAGGAAAATGTAAAAATTTATAAGAGCTAAGACAGCAGGAACTGTGTCTGTCAAAAGCATTCACACGAATGAGAAGTGATTGGACCGTGTGTGTGGCTGAATGTGGTTGAGAGGAGGGCCTGATTTGAAAAAAATCTCATGGCCAAAGTCTTGTCTCGCAGGACTTGAAATTATCTCTTTGAAAAAGTCTCATCTCAGAATTCCCTTTTATAATAGAGAGATTTAAAGAAATATGTCTTTGTTAACTTCACTTTAGAATGGTCAGAAGGGGCTTATTTTACTCCTCTACTCCTCTAGATGAAAAATCATTAACGCCAAAAGACGCCTTTTCTAAGGTCTTGTTTCTTAGCAGTAAATAAGTAAAATGTAGTACCTCAACTCCAATACAAACTACAAGGGGTAAGTAATATATAAAAAAATGTAATTTTTGGGTGGAGTATTCCTTTAATCCAGTTCAGGGTGTTGGGGACTGTGGGTACAAAGTTGGTGTGTCAGAGGGCACACTCTACCACAAAGTCGCACATTGCACAACGGTTCAGAGATGCCAGTTAACATAACACAGATATCAAATTCAAACTACATAATGAAAAGGTCATGCAGACATAAGGTGGGGTGTGGATTGAACACAGCGTCCTGGAGCTGCCAGGCAGCAGAAGTAACCATTGTGGTTAGAGGTCAGCGTCACCTTTGAATTGAGGTCATTGTATTCCTCTAGAGTAAGACAAACGCCTCCGTTTGTAGACTGTGTTCATGATGAAATCCATAGAGCTTTCAGGGCATATGTGTCTGTTCATTGTCTGTTTTTTCTTTATCAAATTTAATTTAATTTGGTGTTAAGAGCTTGCATCAGAATGGTTTCCATGCTGTCTCCTTTGAACCCAGCAAAATAAATTATAAATTAAAGCGAATCCTGCCAAGGACTATCTTGGCCAGTATCAGTAGCCCCCATCAAATCAGTGTTTCAATTTTCATTTATTTCAAATAGAAAGTAAAGAGAAAAATCCACCAGTTCTCTTTGAGATACTTTAAAATTTTTTGGTAGCCAGATACAAGTTTAAAACGTGGATAATTCCAACCAATCTTGTTTTACTTTAATGGTGACATTGGTTAGTGCTTCTGCCTCAAAGGTCTAAAAATCTGGATTCAGTTCTTGGTTCAGGCCTTCGTTATTGACTGCTACCATAACTGTTTTTCATTCTTTGATTTTTTTAAAAAAAATTCAATTCTAGATCATTCAGAAATGTCTCCTCAACATTTCTCACATACTCTATTGGGAGGCACAGTACTCATGGGGTTAATTCTAGTGACATAAGGCTTTAGAGCAGGGGTGCCCACACTTTTTCGGCTTGCGAGCTACTTTTAAAATGACCAGGTCGAAATGATCTACCTACATTAAAAATTATATATATATATATATATATATATATATATATATATATAT
>JANRMT010062850.1:5159035-5174570 GCA_026402145.1 Polypterus bichir lapradei | reverse complement strand
ATATATATATATAGTGACAGATAGGGGCCGTATAGCTCCCTTGAACCCTCCGATCAAACGTCTGACACCAAATAAAAGTCCAATAATTGACTTTATTGTCACAGTACAGTGCACAAAGCACCCTCTCCACCACAATACTCATACACTACAATATACACTATATACATACACAATACTCATACACTATATATATATATATATATATAAGTACAGTACAGGCCAAAAGTTTGGACACACCTCCTCATTCAATGTGTTTTCTTTATTTTCATGACCATTTACAGCACTCCATCACTCTCCTTCTTGGTCAAATAGCCCTTACACAGCCTGGAGGTGTGTTTGGGGTCATTGTCCTGTTGAAAAATAAATGATCATCCAACTAACCTGACTTCTGCACAACACAACTGCTGGTCCCAACCCCATTGATAAAGCAAGAAATTCCACTAAATAACCCTGATAAGGCACACCTGTGAAGTGAAAACCATTTCAGGTGACTACCTGTTGAAGTTCATCGAGAGAATGCCAAGAGTGTGCAAAGCAGTAATCAGAGCAAAGGGTGGCTATTTTGAAGAAACTAGAATATAAAACATGTTTTCAGTTATTTCACCTTTTTTTGTTAAGTACATAACTCCACATGTGTTCATTCATAGTTTTGATGCCTTCAGTCATGAAAATAAAGAAAACACATTGAATGAGGAGGTGTGTCCAAACTTTTGGCCTGTACTGTATACTGAGTATACTTCATACATAAAATATATGTTGTTGTACCTTGCATAACTGAATAACCTTTATGGCACAATAACAATTGAATACATTTATGGTCACTACAGTATTTGGATTTCATAATCTTCATATGGGAAAAGGCTGACTCGCATAAATAAGTAGAGCCGAATAATGCAGTCAAGGAGCTTTTGAATTCAGCCTAGTGAAAAATGACGGCCGTCCGATTAACTGCGATTTTCTCAGATCGCTTTTTGGAAGAACGTCAGTTTCGTAGTTTTTATGAACAGCTCAAAAGTGCCTTTCCACATTTTCCTTCTTTGGAATAGCAATGATAGATTGACAGATCAGACAAACGCACTTCGATTGTGACATTGTGAGAAAAAAAATCCTCTTCCAATTCCACATCCAGCCCATACCCTCCCCAAACACAATTTTTTTTTAAATCCTTTCTTTACTCGATATAAATTGGAAGGCTAACTAGATCACAGCCGGAGTTTTGCAGTAGCTCGCGCGTTTGATCGTGCGTGCGAGATGACCACTGTGTTAGAAGAGAAGAGATCTCAGACTGGCTGCCCTGTATGTCAATCAAGTGGCAAACGCCATAGGGAGGATATATAGACTAGCGTTTAAAAAATAGTGCGATCTACCTGCACTACTTTGGCAATCTTCCGGTTGATCGCGAACAAAGCATTGGGCACCCCAGCTTTAGAGTCTCAGGTTCAAAACCCACATACTTTTGTCATATACCCCACTTATTGTCCATCTACTCCAGTTTCCTCCCACTTCCCAAACTTATTTAAATTAAGATAATTAGTGTCTCTGAATTGGCTCTTGTTTAAGAGATTATGGACATGTGTGCCCTGCAATCAAATGGCTTCTTGTCCACCACAGGATGCATGTATATACACATTTAAATATCACTTTTACCAGGTCAGTTTAGAGTTCCAAATCAACTGAATCCGCATGTGTTCATGATGTGGGAGAAAGGTGGAGACACATAGAGGACTCCTCACAGGCCGTGACCAAGCTAGAATTCAAAATTGAGGCTACAACATACTAGTGCATTTTCATTTAAAAATGGTGTCTTTAAAAGGAAAGCAATGTTCGTCCTCAATAGCATTTTCACATTGTTTATGAAAGTATCCTTGCCTACTATAAAACCATTGAAAATGCACATGATGTAGCCATTCACCAGCACTGGTCATACATGCATCAGCGAAACAGGAAGAGAAAGTGTGTCCTCCTTGAAGAAACAGTTATGCCATTATTGCAAAATTGTAATGACTGGTAACTTACTTGCATTTGTATATTAATAAGGCATTCAAACTGTACAAAGCACTATTTACGTAGAAGCATACAGGTAAGCCACAAAACAATCGCCATGAATAGCAACTCCTCTACAGTATGTCTGCTATGGTGGAATATCCATCCATCCATTATCCAACCCGCTGAATCCGAACACAGGGTCACGAGGGTCTGCTGGAGCCAATCCCAGCCAACACAGTGCACAAGGCAGGAACTAATCCCAGGCAGGGTGCCAACCCAGCGCAGGACACACACAAACACACCAAGCACACACTAGGGCCAATTTAGAATCGCCAATCCACCTAACCTGCATGTCTTTGGACTGTGGGAGGAAACCAGAGCGCCCAGAGGAAGCCCACACAGACATGGGGAGAACATGCAAACTCCACGCAGGGAGGACCCAGGAAGCGAACCCGGGTCTCCTAACTGCGAGGCAGCAGCGCTACAACTGCGATGGTGGAATATGGTTTTCTATAATGAAGGGTGACCAATTGGGGTATGAGACATTGTCTTTTAAAATGTGTACTGGTCCCAAAGCAACGTCACCCACATGAGATTGATTGATTCACCCAACCCACAGACAGGGCACATATAGGTATTCATAATGGTTAATATTCTATAAATGAATTGATTTGAAACCTAGATTTTTAATTGGCTTTCTCCACCATTCCAGCAATTTTAGTGCTTCTTTTGTCCCCTGAACTGATCTGGTGAATGCTGGCTATTAATATAACTGCACCCATTAATAAAGAACTAGGTATCACACAAGATATTGTAGTAGATTTAAACTTTATTGTGAAACCAAACTTTTATGTTTTCTTAATTCAATCCTTTATAATTTATCTTTTGTAGCCCATAGGCTGGTTATGGTGGCCTTGATGCGCACTTAAACAGCTGGTTGATTGCCCCTCAATATTTGAATGCGTAAGCTCTATGACTGGACTGCTGTATTCAGAGAGATTGCTACCCTTAGTCTAAGGATTTTTGGTTAGATTGATTAACCTCTCCAAAAAGACCCAGGCCTGGCATTCCATCTTGAGGGAGATCCAACCTAAGACCTGGTCACTCAGATGTTAAAATGGTCCTAAACAGGAAATTGGGGCTTAAATATGGATTTAGGGTTTGTGTTTTGCACTGTATTCTAAATTAATTTCATGTTTAAACTATGGCACACTTAGGGCCGATTTATACTTCACGCTCAGAACGCGTACGCACCCGCATCATGGCTGCCACGCGTTCCCAGCGTTCATTTCACGCGTCCTCTGAGCAGGTCCTCAGAAATTAACGCGACGCGTGCGCGAGTTGCAGTACCAGCAAATAGTCGGGGGGCGTAGTGTGCTAAAAGTCGGAACGTGACGTCAGAGTCTCTGTTTACTATCTACATGTGACAGAAAGCCTCTATGCAGATCCTACGGGATGAATGCTTCGATGTGGTGAAGCAAAATGCCGACATACAGATGCATTCGTGGTGCTTTTATATTCAAGCATCACATATTCTTGATCATAATGACACGATACATTTTAAAAGTCTCACATACCATCTTTTGCGCCGTCTTTTTTTTTATTTTTTTATTTTTGCAACTTAACAACAGCAACATAATGTATAGCGCTGTATTTGAGCCACTGAGAAAAAAAATAAAGGACACGGTGAAAACGTGTATTTTGTGATTAAAGTGGAAATTTCGGCTTTAATCTCAAAATGTCCACTTTAACCTCGTAGTTTACTTTATCATTAATGCAGACCATTGTAAAAGTCATCCCAGTTTTTAATCGCTACGAACTTCTTGGACCTAACAGCAGCGGCAAGCAGCAATAGATCACCACACAGAACAAATTAAATATATGATATTCCAACTCTCTGCACATTTAGAATCTTTAGATTTGTACTTTATACCACTTTCATGATGAAATGCATTAAAGTGTGTATGTTACATTTTACATATAATTTCATTTAAATAATGAATACTGTTAATAATTACACACATGGGGGGAATAATTACACACATGGGGGTGTCACGGTGGTGGAGTGATAGCACTGCTGTCTCGCAGGGAGTTATTTTGCTGGTATTTCCTGCTTGTATTCCACATTGTGCTCCGGTTTCCTTCCAAAGATATTCAGATTTGGGGATTTGGTGCCGCTAAAATGACGCTAGTGTATGCGAGTGCTTGTATTCACCTTGCGATGAGCTGAGGCCTCGTCCAGGGATTATTTCTCACTCGTGCCCAATGCTTGCTGGAATGGACACATCCCTGGATTGATGTATTTAATCAATAAACATAATTTTCAGAGATATTGCGGTAAGGTGTCATCAAAATTTAATGAGTGTTCTAGGCAATTCACAACACAGAGAAGCCGAACATGTTCTCACCGTGATAATATCTCGCACTGCCACCTGGTGGATTCCTCCAGATTTACGTAAAGTACACGCGAAAGTATGAACACTACAACGCTTGCGTAGCAGGAGCGTCCGCTGCAGCATGCGTCGCGTCGCGTGAAGTATAACTCTGGCCTTATACCCACTAACTGTATAGTCCATATAACATACAGTGCATACGGAAAGTATTCACAGCGCATCACTTTTTCCACATTTTGTTATGTTACAGCCTTATTCTAAAATGGATTAAATTAATTTTTTTCCTCAGAATTGTACACACAACACCTCATATTGACGACGTGAAAAAGTTTACTTGAGATTTTTGTAAATTTATTAAAAATAAAAAAAATTGAGAAGGCACATGTACATAAGTATTTACAGCCTTTGCCATGAAGTTCAAAATTGAGCTCAGGTGCATCCTGTTTCCCATGATCATCCTTGAGATGTTTCTGCAGCTTAATTGGAATCCACCTGTGGTAAATTCAGTTGATTGGACATGATTTGGAAAGGCACACACCTGTCTATATAAGGTCCCACAGTTGACAGTTCATGTAACCTGATGGTCACTCTGTCAGAGCTCCAGAGGTCCTCTGTGGAGAGAGGAGAACTTTCCAGAAGGACAACCATCTCTGCAGCAATCCACCAATCAGGTCTGTATGGTAGAGTGGAGTAAAAGGCACATGGCAGCCCGCCTGGAGTTTGCCAAAAGGCACCTGAAGGACTCTCAGACCATGAGAAACAAAATTCTCTGGTCTGATGAGACATCTTCATCTTTGGTGTGAATGCCAGGAGTCACGTTTGGAGGAAACCAGGCACCGCTCATCACCAGGCTAATACCATCCCTACAGTGAAGCATGGTGGTGGCAGCATCATGCTGTGGGGATGTTTTTCAGCGGAAGGAACTGGGAGACTAGTCAGGATAAAGGGAAAGATGACTGCAGCAAAATACAGAGACATCCTGGATTAAAAACCTGCTCCAGAGCGCTCTTGACCTCAGACTGGGGCGACGGCTCATCTTTCAGCAGGACAACGACCCTAAGCACACAGCCAAGATATCAAAGGAGTGGCTTCAGGACAACTCTGTGATTGTCCTTGAGTGGCCCAGCCAGAGCCCAGACTTGAATCCGATTGAACATCTCTGGAGAGATCTTAAAATGGCTGTGCACCGACGCTTCCCATCCAACCTGATGGAGCTTGAGAGGTGCTGCAAAGAGGAATGGGCAATACTGGCCAAGGGTAGGTGTGCCAAGCTTGTGGCATCATATTCAAAAAGACTTGAGGATGTAATTGCTGCCAAAGGTGCATTGACAAAGTACTGCGCAAAGGCTGTGAATACTTAGGTACATGTGATTTCTCAGTTTTTTTTATTTTTAATAAATTTGCAAAAACTTTAAGTAAACTTTTTTCACGTTGTCATTATGGGGTGTTGCGTGTAGAATTCTGAGGGAAAAAATGAATTTAATCCATTTTGGAATAAGGCTGTAACATAACAAAATGTGGAAAAAGTGATGCGTTGTAAATACTTTCCGGATGCACTGTATATGACTAATAAAAACCATTACCTAGCTGGTAGTTTTGGAATGAGCAGCTGATTGTTATCATGCCATACTAAATCTTGTTCTTTGCCACAGCCTCATCTGATCCCTTAGTGCTGGGAAATGGGGAATATGGGGTAGATGTTTAATGGAGAATAGGATGAAATGCGTAATGATTCTCTATAGAGACTTCTTTTAGTCAAGGTGCAAACTGGGAATCTTTCTCACAGACTGCATTGCAGCAACCTGATACGTTGAGGTTGCTATCTAATTTGCCCTAGAAACTTTAGAGCCACTGAATAATTCACTATGGCAGTGCGGCTTAGGATGTGCCTTTTTGGGAGGTGAAACTTCAGTTCAGTGTTTGTGCTGGTGGCTTATAAATTTTATTCATTCATTAATTTTCCACCACTTATCCAAAACCGTGTCGTGGGGGCAACAGTCTTAGCAGTGAGGCCCAAACGTCCTTTTCCCCAGCTACACTTGACAACTCATACTGTGGGATCCCAATGTGTTCTAAGGCCATCTGGGAGATGTAATCCTCCCGGTGAGCCTTGGATCTTCCCTGGGGTCTCCTCCCAGCTGGCTGTGCCCATAAAACCTCTGCAGGGAGGCATCCTGGAGGCATCCGAATCAGATGCCTGAACCACCTCAATCAGCAACTCTCGATGCAGAGGGTCAGCGATTCTACTCCGAGCTTCTCACCCTATCTCTAAGGGAAAGCCCAGCCACTCTGCAGAGAAAGCTTATTTCAGCCTCTTGTACCCACAATCTCAATCTTTAGGTCTTTATACAAAGCTCATGACCATAGTTGAGTGTAGGTAATGTAGACTGACTGATAAATCAAGAACTTTGCTTTCTGACTCAGCTGTTTCTTCCCAATTATAGACTGATATAGTATTTGATTTCCAACTAGGGCCACTCTCCGCTTAGAATTTTCATGTTCTTCCTGTGTTCATGTGGCCGTTTTCCCTCTTTCTCAAAGATGCATGGGTTGGTGTTTTATCATGAAAATGTGTTTGTGAAAGGCACTTTTACCCCTAAGGTTCTTTTTTATTGGCAGACAAATTAATGGTGAAAATGCCTAACTTATTAGTCTTGATTTACATGTACACCTCAGAATACTTATCTAATTAAAATTCACACACAATTCAGTTCCCAGCTCAACAAACTGCACTTTGTGCTAAATATTCATGAATGGAGAAGCCACTCCACTCACGAGTCGCACTCCTGCCAGAATTCACAGATATGTTGGTCCACCTTTGGATCTCTACACCTGAAGGGGCTAAACTTAATAACAGCTAAACAAAGATGCTTCAAGACCCTTAGTCCTGCTGGGAATCATGGATGTGACACTGTGTGCTTAGACGGCTACCTTTGATAAGGCTTCCCAAACTAACAGAAGAAAAGGGGTTGCTTGAAAGCTGATCCATGGATATGGCCTTCCACACTTGAATCACTACACCTGAAAGAACTTAACCTAAACGAACAGAGCTTGTTAGAGTATATTGACATTCATCAATGTCAAAATGCACCAACGTCTGTGAAGTAATACCAAAGCTTTATTTCAGTCATTACTTATGATTATTTGCATAAATTATAATATGAAAAGCATACAATCTGAATAGTTCAAATCAGGGTTACTCGGGAACCTCATATCAGGTGGCTACAGTTTTAGTTGCTTCACTCTTTTTTCTTCTTAAGTCAGACGTAATGCAGATGACTAAATCTGACAGAGGTGCTATTTCTTTCTGGCAGCTGTGATGTCTCTGAAAATGCTTTTAAAGTCTTTTCCTTTAATAGTGTGCCTTTGATTGCTATTTTATGTATAATCTTGCATCAGCTGAAATCAGACCACTGATAAATTCTCATGGTCTGGTTAGTTGTCAGTAAGGTTATTTTTAAGCTAACTATCAGGAACATGTCCACTTGCAAAGTCCCAAACCCCTGTTTTACATCTTCATAAAAGCATATACACACTGGTTAGTTTTTCTGAGCTTAAACATATACATAGATAAAGTAAGAACAACACTCTTAATATATTTACTTTTACATTTGTCTTCCCAGAATTCTTTAAAATATTTGCCTGCATTTCAAACTCTTATCCTATCATCTGAAAAACATCATATGAGTCATTCTCATGTGCCAGCCTGCTAGGTTCCTGTCAAATATCATGTTAGTTTTAGTCAGTGTATTCATTTACAAGCTACATGTAAGTTTTCCTAAAATAAAAAAAAAATAAAAAAAACACAAATCAATTATTAAGATTCATATTTAGCAAACTGTACGTTTTTATCCTTGTTGCACTTGGTTTACCTGGCCTGGTATTAGTTGGTTTATTTTCGTTGTGTGGGAGGTGAGTCTAGAGTTACACCCTTAATAGCAGTATCAACTCCCACCCCATGCAGCCCTTATATGGAATCAGAAGACGAATGGATGGCAGGGTAAAAGACTTTGAGGGAAACATGCTTCATTGTACATCTCCTTTATAGAGTGACATTCACTTTTTAACCAGTGCTCAACTAACTTAATATTGAAGTTTTAATTAACAGTAGAAACCAACCCCACATATTCCCACATACTCAGACCATGGAAGTAATCATTTCCAGTTGACCGCTTGCCAAGGTGTATGTGCTTAAGAGGTTGCATAGTGCCACACCATGAGGAAATCAGGCTCGTCTGATTTTGTACTTATCTATCCTTGTGCACCTCTCTAGCGTCTGATGTACACCTTAAAGTAAAACATCCTTCCCAGTTTAGGGTGGGGGGCACTTCCTCACTTTACCTCGCATTTGATTGATGCGTAGCTGTTCTAAATCAAGCTGCATTATCTCCCGACGATGCACTCCGCTGAACTGAGTTGGCAGGTGGCTGGCAGTGTTGCCCAGGTAACCAACCTTGTGCTCCAGTTTCCCTGCTTGAACTAGTTGCTAAGTGACATTGACGGGAGTCTGTGAGACAAAGCCTTTTGAAGACTGGCAGGGCTGCTTGGTTAATCATTCTGGATTATATATAGCTCCTTTCAACACCAGCACTATCATAAAATGCTTTGAAAATCATACAGCAAATACTGAGTAAATTGTATATGTACCATGAGTAGATTTCAATAAAAGAAGGAACACGCCATACATCTGAGGCTCTTTAGAGTTTTCTTGCTGGAATTGCCCAACTGCATCTTAAATTTTTTTCTAATTGGATGTCTGCTTTAAAAAAATCCATTTAAATTGGTCACCGTAGCTGCAGTAGAGTCACACAATAGTTAGTCATACAAGTAGTGGGGCTACTTCATGGATCCATTAACTTTGGATCGAATCGCACACCCAGTCACTGTCTGTGTGCAGTTTATCTGTAGTTTTTTTTTTTTCCAGGTGTCCCACTTTTCCCTCACCATCCCAAAGACAGGCATCTTATGTTTACTGACAATTATAATTTGACCCTTAGGAGTGGGTTCATCATTGCGCCTTACAATGAGCTGGAACTCCATACAACCTTGTATCTAATGCCAGTCGGATCATTTTAGCTCCAAACCCTAAGTCAGCTTAAGTAGATTTGATAATGTTATGTTACTGATATGTGGAAGTTGACCTCAGGCAGTAAATTAGGTCTGTGGCCTAATCAAAAGTCATCAGTTACCAAACAACGAGTGCAAACATAATACATTTAGAAGACATTACATGCTGTTGATATAATATTTACAGTTCAAAGCAGACACCATGAATCGATTCATCAGTAATTTGAGCTATTCTTTAATGTGAGGGGTAGGGCACTGCATTGTGTAAGGTTCATCTAAGTCAGAAGAAACATTTTATCAGGTGAGTAAACTTGTTTTTCTATCCAGCAGGCCCCAGTTGTACAAGTTACAACAGTACTCTTTAGGTTCTTTGGTTTGTTGATTTGGAGAGAGCCAGCTTATCAGAGTGGGATGGTGTCACCAGGCTTTAGCAGGCCAGTTCTTGTAATACAAACAAAGCACAGAATTGTTTTATATTAGGTATGCTGTGCCTTCATAAAGTATTCAGACCCTTTTATGTGTTCACATTTTGTTGTGTTGCAGCCTTCTGAAATCATTTCGATTAATTTCTTCTCTCATCAAGAAACACTCAATACCCTAGATTTATAAAAGTAAAATAGGATTTTGGAAATTTTGGTAAATTTATTAAGAATATAAAATTAAAATAGCTCAGTGACACAAGTATTCAGACCCGTAACTCAGTACTTTGTTGAAGCCTTTTGTCAGTAATTACAGCCTGGAGTCTTCTTGTGACTGAAGACTGTAATGAACAAGCTTTGCACGCCTAGAGTTGGGAATTTTCTCCCAGTCTTCTCTGCAGAGCCTCTCAAGCTCTGTCAGGTTGGATGGTAAATGTTGGTGAACAGCTACTTTCAGGTCACTCTTAAGATTTTCAATTGGGTTCAAGTCCTTGATTTGATTGGACCACTCAAGGACACTCCCAGAGTTGTCCCTAAGCCACTCCTCTGTTGTCTCTACTTTGTGCTTAGGGTCATTGTCCAGTTGGAAGGTGAACCTTTGGCCCAGTCTGTGGTCCAAAGTGCTCTGGAGCAGGCTTTCATTATGGATATTTCTGTAATTTGCTCAGTTCAGCTTTTCCTCAACCCTGACCAGTTTCTAAGTGCCCGCCGCTGAAAAGCAATCCACCGCATGATGCTGCCATAACCATTCTTCACTGTTGGAATGGTATTGTGCAGATCACGAGCAGTGCCTGGTTTCCTCCAGACATAATACTTAAAATTTATGCCAAACAGTTCAATCCTGGCTTATTCAGATGAGAGAATTTTTTTCCTCCGTCGTCTTAAAGTTCTTTATGTTCCTTTTTACAGCATTCAAAGAAGCGTTCATGTATCATCTGGCCATTTTGCCATAAAGCTTAGGTTAGTGGAGTATTGCCGTGATGGTTGTCCATCTGGAAGCTTCCCCCATCTTCAGACAGATTTTCTGGAGCTCATCCAGAGTGACCTTTGTGTTCTTGTTCACCACTCTTGCCAAGGCTCTTCTCCTCAGATTGCTCAGTCTGGCCAGCAGCCATCTCCAGAAAGTGTCATACCCGTTCTGAACTTCTTCTATTTAGGAATAGTGGAGGCCACTGCACTCTTTAGAACTTTAAATGCTGCAGAATGTTTTGCACAGCCTTCCCCAGCACAATCCTGTCTCAAAGCCCTGCAGACAATGCGTTTGACCTCATGGCTTGGTTCTGCTCTGATACACATTGTCAGCTTTGGAACTTTCTAGTGACAGGTGTGTGCCTTTCCTAATTCTGCCCAATCAATTGAATTGACCACAGGTGGACTCCTTTGGGAAAACATCTTGATGATGGGCACTAGGATGGGATCCACCTGAGCCAAAGTGTCATAGCAAATGTTCTGAATATTTGTGTCAATGTGATGTTCCAGTTTTTATTTAAAATATATTTTCAGAAATTCCTAAAATCCTGTTTTCATTTAGTCATTCTGGAGTACTGAGTGTTGCTTGATGGGGGAAAAAAAAATTAAATAATTGTAATATAAGGTGTAGCAATATAACAGAATGTGAACAAAGTGAAGGGGTCTGAATACTTTCCAAAGGCACTATTTAGCAGATTGCAGTAAATCATTAGAAATCTAATTTATCAGAAAACCTTTTTCAACTCTCTTTCAAGTTGTTCCTTTACTTCACTAACATATTTCAAACCTGAGGCCTTGGATTATCCTGCTGTCCTGTACAGTCTGAATATGAACATTTAGCTCAATAAGTTAATAGATGTTTTTTAGTCACGTACAGCTGTTCACAAATACTGAAGGACACTCGTATCCATTATTAAGCCAGCTTTTTTGTTTAGTCTGAGTTGGGAGGAATTGCAGCTTTTTCAGGTACAAGGCAGTAATCAACAACAACATTTATTTCTGTAGCACATTTTCATTCAAATGTTGTAGCTCAGAGTACTTTACAAGATATCAAAGAAGCAGTTACATAAAAAGAAAAGCAAATAAAAATAAGAATAATAATGCATATATACTATACTAAACAAATGCACGCTTACATAAGATATATATATGCCCTGTGATGGACTGGAGCCCTGTTAAGGGTTTGTTCTTGCCTTGTGCCCTGTGCTAGATGGGATAGGCCCCAGCACCCTGCCACAACCCTGTTCACAACTAATCTGGTTAGAAAATGACATGATATAAGATATATATATAATTAAGAGTTATTGAGCTCTTAAATATAGAAGTTTCTGAATGACACTCTGGTCAAGGAGGTCTATTGGGCAGGGTGGACGAGATGGCAATCTATCATAGTGCACATTCACAAACTTTTTCAGGAGGAAAATGTCCAGGATACATAATGTACAATTCAATGCATAACACAAATGCAATTTGACAACCATCCAGAGAATTTAATTTTAAAAAGGGGACAGTGTTTCAAAGTTTGACCGGATCAAAATGCCATTGACAAGCTTAAGGGTCTTAGTTTTAGTTGATTATTCATCTTGATTGGGCCATTTATTTAAACTTGCAGTATAATACAAGTTCATATAACTACAGAATACATATCAGAGTAGTTAAAATCTTAGATCTTTTTGCAACCTTAGAGAGTGAGCATACCCAATAGTCCATAACTCCAGGAAGGACACCTGCAATATGGGAGTGGTTGACCCGAATGACAGTAGACTAGAAGATGGCCCAGCACAGATAGACCCATCTCTAGACATAAAGAGTATCTATACTGGACCTGAAAGTGAGAGGACCGGAAACATTTCCCATCATAATCAGATCTCTCCCTAGACAACAGCAGCAAAATGTTACCAGTGTCATCATGTGTAAACTGGATGAAACAACCATCATCTCTAGCCTGGTGCACCCATAAAAGAACATATATGGACTTTGTTGTATAAACTGAAATGCTGAACTGACATTAGTGGATTACTTGGCTTGGTTAAGGTTTAACAGTTTATCTTTGTTTTAGCATTGTCATTTAATTTGGTTAGGGTATGGATTGCTTTTTTATTTAACGAAAGGCTTAATGAGAAATCCATTCGAATGGTACATTTGCTTAGCTCACATGATTGTTTATTGAGTGCTTTTAAGGAAATTAAGGAGGGACGGCTTCACATTCACATGATGGACATGCCAATAAAGATATAAACCAGACAATAACCTAGTTTGGGGTTTTTTACTTCTTTAAATCGGAAATGACATAAGCTGCTGTCGGTCTGCATCTAGAGAGGTTTTGTAACAAAGAATTGTGCCACCTGGAGTGAAAGATCATCTTAAAGCTACTGCGGCTACAAGAGCCCAGGTTGCATATTTTATTGTATTTCTGCCTGTGCTTCTTATAGTATAAGGTCAGGTCGGGTCAGGTTAGGGAACATGCACTGATACAGCGCGTTGGCAACACCCAAAGCAGACACAAGGTCCAGTCCCACCCTCTGGAAATGGCCATCTATCTTCTGCAGCCAGTTGTTATGTGGGCATCCCCTTAGCCTGCTCCAGCCACTTGTTTCCTCAACAATGAGGATCCTGCAAGTCGGATCACCCTTGGGAAAAGTGCCACATGGCCATAGTGCCATACCTGATGCTCCTTCACAGTGCAGGTAATGTGCCTCATTCAGGACTCCGACACAAAGTCAAACTAGTGGTACCCAAGAATTCTCCGAAGACGCACAGTACTGAAGGAGTCCAGTCTTCATCTCAGGTCACGTATACTATATTGAATAAACGAACAGTTGTCTGCAATGCTAATCTACCTGTCAGATGAAGGTGTTATGCTCCCACATAGCAAAAAACCTAAAGTTTAGGACTGGTGTGAAAAGAAAAGTGTTTTCCAAAATAATGCAAGCAGCAACCAAATCCAAGACCAATAATACATAGCAGAGTAGCTAATTGGAACATGGCTGAACTTGGAGAGCCCTGATCATAAACAGACGTCTACCTAGGTATAAGAATGGACCACACCAGTTGTCCCATAACCACAGTATAAAGTGGAAGCGGTTGAGTTGAAAGTAGGTTAAGTACAAGAGGACCCATCACAGACGGATCACCCCCCAGACACACATAGAAAGCATACTGAATTGCTTTAAAACCACAAGTATGTGTAAAAACGTCTGGCTCAATGTGGAGGAGCACTATCAAGACAAACCCATTTCTAGGCATAACTAGCAGTGACTGAGCAGAACATGGATGGACTAGAAGTGATGCTCATGATAGACAGAATACCTTCAAGGCATAAAGAGAGCCCAGGAAAAACAGAAAATGAATGGAAAGGAAGGAGTTTTCTTCACAGGCAGAAAGATCCTTAAATACAGAATCTCAAGAGGCAAGTCATCTTATTTGTTTCTCAATGCAATTGTGTGATTACATCTCTGAGATGCTGACACATTCATTTAAAATCTGAAGATGTTACAAAAAGCTAATTTCAGCTTGCCTGACCATCGTCCTAAGTTGACATTTTTAAACATTGGTGGAACCTCATTCTGCCATCAGCATTGTGTCTCTGTGTTCCATCATTACAACTTAATGTTAGATTTCCAAATATTACATTCTCTGCCTTGGTATTTTTATTATAACCTGTCAAATGAATGTTTTCAAAGGCAGAAGCATACAATAATACATGATATACCTTACAAAAAAACACTGAAACTGTATTGTATAACATATTCTTTAATATCTAGATTTTCACACTTTTAGGATGCAGTAACAGAATGAGTTAACCAGTGTTTTGAAATGCTCCCAACATTACTAATATGAATCCTTCGGTTGGCTACACTCTACCGACTACTTGTGCATATTTGGGTAAATATTTCATTTTTAAAGCCTATGAAATGCTGCTATACAGCCAAAATGTAATATCATGGAGCAAGGTCCCTGTTTTAGCTCCTTACTGTACAAAACCAAAGAGAGACGTCTTAGTTATTTTTAGGGCCCCAGGAAAAATTGTGTTGACTTTTTTCTGTTTTGATATGATATGATCAAAGCGTCATAGCTACGTAGTTAATTATGCTTGCTGCTGTGAATGCGTCAGGAATCTATAAAAAAACTGAAATTAAAACAGTAATTAGAACAGGAAAGGAAGTGCATCATTACCTGCATTGTGTTTGATTGATTTTATTTTATTTTTATGTTATCTTACCATTTCCATTTAAAGTAAATAATGTAATGAGACGGTGATACAGAATGATGTTTGGCTACATTTAGTGTTGTTTCATCCATTGCTTTGCTATGCCTGTGATACAGACTGTAGGTATCAATATTAGTTATCCTTATGAGCTTATAAGCACTCTTTTTGGCTTTACAGCAATTCTCTGTGCCTCTCCACCAATATCCCTATAACCCATTGCTCCTTAACATTCTGAACTTCAATCAGAAGGATGGCGTTAACACCTTATGGGATGTTAGACTACATTCCCAAAGTTGGCTAGTGCCCATGAGGTAGACCAGGTTGGAACTATTAGGTACAGAATGTGTTGTCTATTGGCATGGCATGTTAAAATATAATTCAGAGGGCAGAGAATTTGAAGCTAACCGACACTATAATTTGACTTCTGCAATTCTTTAGAACAGTGTGTAAATGTTATTGAACAATATTTAATGGAAAGTTCATGTTGTAGA
>JANRMT010062850.1:5138817-5149035 GCA_026402145.1 Polypterus bichir lapradei | reverse complement strand
GTTTAAAAGAACCGACCTGTGTCTGTGTCGTTGTGAAGAGAGCTACACAGTGCTTCTCAATCTTTTTAACATTTGGTTGTCACACTTGTCGCAAAGTGTTAGTGTGTTGACTGCTGACTTGTGTGGAATATTGGCAAGATCAGCTCTTCTGCACTTGGGTCCTCTTTTTTATATTTCTCAGTTCGGTGTGCAAAGAGACATTGTCCTGAATGCCTGCTGGCTTGTTATACAAACACACTAAAATATTTGTTTTATCATTTTTATAATTTTTTCATTTAAAAAGTCGGATGACATACTCCTTTTAAGCCTTATTATGATGGGATTAATGTTACATCTTGAGGTAGGGTAAAGTAATTATTACCAGTGGACCTCTGTAATTTTAGTAACATCCAAATCATTCAAATAATTTCGATTTGCACAGTAAAGGGTAATTTTGTTATGGATTTTTATAAGAGGTAAAAGGCTCTGTAACCTCTTCTGAGACATGAACATGCAGTCTGTAAAAAGTTACTAACATGAGTGACTCGAACAGGCCTAAAATTACAGAGATCCTCCAGTAATAATTACTTTGCCCCACTAACTGGTGTAAAACAAATTAAGTAGCAAGCTATGTTTCCAAATGTCTTTACAGCTGAGGCTTCATGCTTTTCATTTTGTAGTACCTCACCACAGATGACACATAATGGCCATTGCTCGGCCCGCTTCACAGTTAACGTAAAGTCTAACCCTCAGAAAATCTGAGTTGTATGTTCTTTAACAACCCTGATTCATGTTTTTGGGATAAATCTTGTCAGGTTGTTATGGATTCAGAAGAGGTCAGAGTAGGTGATGCTACTGGGCATGTTAGGAACTTGTCCATGGTCGTGGATTTTCAAAATGAATCGCATAGAGTACAACAGGCTGTCATCTGCTTATAACTGGACTTATATCAGTCATTTCAGTTCCTCAGGAGCCAAATGTCCCTTTCATTGGGTGTAGAACTGAAATCTACAATTAGAGGCCCACTAAAACAAAGCAATGGGTGATTTCATTTTTTTTATTAACTTAAGGTGACAACCCATCTAGAGCAACATTTCAGTTGAAAAATACTACTTTAGAGGATCGTCCCTCACCACAGTAATAATTCTCAAGATTGCAAAGAAGTGAATTTCAGTTAAGGATTTAAATTTGTTGACACTGTCAGACTGTTTGGAGAAAGGAGATTATTTCTGGAACCCAGCAGTGATGCAGTTCCTGTACTTTTTGAAAGCAGGGGAGTTGAAAAGCATGAATGAAAAGCAAGTCTAGTGAACTGAACACCATTAGTAAATTGAATTTGTATGTACATTGTACTTTTCCAGCAATGTTTCTGTCTCTTCTTATTAAAAAGCCACATTTCCAAGAATATTGCACTGCGGATGAGCAAGATGACTGAATCTTCTCAAGTGGCCATGCACTTATAGAGTGAAGGGCACTAATAACCCTGTAATTAATGCTATTGTAGAAGCACAAAAACAACCTACTGGTGGCAAAGGCTGAACCGTCACGTGTAGCTGTCTGGTTTTTCATGAAATTGCTTACTTCCACCCATATACATAGTGTAAATCTATTTAATTTGAAGAAAAATTTCCTTCCTATATTTTTGGCCTTAAAGGAAGGCATAACGTTAAATTATTGGAGCAATTTCATTGTTAATGGAGTATTGGATTTATACCATTTACTTATTATATACTGTACTGTATACTGTATGTATATGCAGTACATGGAAATTAAGGTCTGTGATGCAGTTTGCATATTTGTAGCTGGAAATCCACAAAGGGAGAAAATTTGCATTCTTAAAATAGTTTTTTTTTTCCTAAGCTTTTAACTTACAGTATATTAGGACTCATCATCAGAGGAAAATGATTAGACGTTTAGGAATCCAAGGTAATATATAGCAAATAAGGAGTGGAGGGGAGATGGATGTGTGTGGGGGGAATTAATGAGGTGGGGTTCAGAGGGTGTTGGTCATAAAGTCTTATTCATTATGTGTATGTTCTTCCTTTCAAGCCAGCATATGCTGGGTTCATGTCCAAATGTCTGTTAATGCCTTTTTCATTGGATAGCCATGTTTCAGCCAGTTCCCTGGCACTTTTAGTATTAGTCTTGAATTTTACTTGCATTTAACTGTGTGTCTGTATATATTATAAAAGAAAATCTTTAGACGAGACTATTACCAAGAGATTTTTTTCAATTCCTGCGAAGCAAGACTATTGCCAGGAGATTTTTTCAAGTTCCGCCCTCCTCTCAACCATTTTCAACCCCACCCACAGTCCTCTCACCTCTCATTCGTGTGAAAGCTTTTGTCAGACACAGTTCCTGCGCTCTCAGCTCTTATAAATTTTTACGTTTTCCTCACTTTAAGTTCCCAATAAAAGTAGACTTAATATGTCCAAATCTTATTGAAGAATTTCATCCCGAAGGGTTATCAACAGAAGAAATGAATAAACGAGCAATCCTAGCACAAAGTCAAATGAATTAATGCAAAAATAGTTGATCGGTTACACAGCAAATTGGTTAAATGTGTATCAATAGACTATGCTGAAACATTTAGTGGTGGTGGTGGTGATGTTGCAGAAGATGAAAAAAATCAACTTACAATATCCTGTAGAATATGTACAACCGTTAACACCATCTGGTCTTCCAAAGGCCGAATTACTGTTGAAAGAAGGATGTATTGTAATGTTATTGCGTAATTTATGTCTGAATGATGGGCTATGCAATAGGACAAGATTAGTTGTATTCAAAATTGGTTGAACAATTCTGACATGTAAAATTTTAACAGGTGACTAGAAAGGTAATGTAGTACATCTTCCGCTGATAACATTAGTCAACAAAGGAAATCTTGATATGCCATTTGTATTAAAACATTTACAGTATCCCATTAGAATAGTTTTTGCTATGATAATTAACAAATCACAGGCACAAACATTCAAAAAAGTCGGTTTATTTATTAGAGAGAAAGAAACGATATTCACTCACGGGCAGTTATACGTTGTGTTGTCACGATGTTAATCCAAACATGGAATCAAAATTCAATGCGATACTGATTGAAAAAAATTGTTTTTACTGAAGTTTTACAGTAAAAGTGTAAGTTTAAAAAGTATTTGCGTTTTAATTTCAAAGTCAAACAGAACGGAAATGTATAATGCAATGAATACCTCTAATGCAATATGAAACATTTTTCTTTCAATTTATTACGTTTTACTATTTTTTAATATGGTAAATTTCTCACTGTAATGTAAAATAGTTAGTTCTATTATGCATATGTAACAATTCCCATGAAAATAACGATCTGTTTAAATTGTATATCCGCTTCCCCATACGCGATCAGCAGTGCTGCATAGAGGCTGGTGTGTAGCACCGCCCGGGGGTTGGCGAGTGAAGCAAGCAGGGGGCAGAGCCCCCTAGTAGTATATATATTACTATGTCTCTTTGTTTATGTGTTTTGCCTTTACATTGCACTTCATTTTTCAAGCTTTACTTGTGATTATAGTATAGTATAGTATTATATTATAGTATAGTGTGTTGGTTTCATACATACATTGAATGGAGTGGATAAGTTTGCTTTTTAAAATTATGCCACCTAAGGGATGAGCTTGTATACAAACTAGATGTCATGTCTCTAAGGCTAATGTTATTTCACAATGCACAGTCTTATAAGTAACAAAAACATTTACATGGCTTTAATCAAATATTCCATCCATCCATCCATCCATTATTCAACTACAGGGTCACGGGGTTCTGCTGGAGCCAATCCCAGATAACACAGGGCGCAAGGCAGGAAACAAACCTCAGGCAGGACGCCAGCCCACTGCAGTAATCAAATATTTATTATAAAAATTCCAAAGATTAGGGACATAGAAAAACATTCTCAAACTGTGGGGGACCAGAGTGGGTACACCACAGGAAACAGCCCTTGACAGGGCACGAGTCCATCATAAGGCCTAACATAACACATCTATAGATAGGGGACTTGAACTGAGGACACTGGATTCAGGAGACTGCAGTGCTAACCACTGTGCTACCATGCCACCCAAATTAGGCTAATTGTATCACTTATTTTTACAAAAATACCTCAAATTTGTCTTTTTTTCATTTCTTTTTTCCAGAATGAAAGCTGTCACTAGGCAATTGAATGAGTTTGTTGATTTGAATTATTACGAACAGCAGTGTTTGTCCCCAGGGTGGCACGGTGGCGCAGTGGGTAGTGCTGCTGCCTCGCAGTAAGGAGACCTGGGTTTACTTCCTGGGTCCTCCCTGCGTGGAGTTTGCATGTTCTCCCCTTGTCTACGTGGGTTTCCTCCCACAGTCCAAAGACATGCAGGTTAGATGCATTGGTGATTCTAAATTGTCCCTAGTGTGTGCTTGGTGTGTGTGTGTGTGTACGCCCTGCCCGGGGTTTGTTTCCTGCCTTGTGCCCTGTGTTGGCTGGCATTGGCTCCAGCAGACCCTTGTGACCCTGTAGTTAGGATATAGCGGGTTGAATAATGGATGGATGGATCTTTGTCCCCATGGGCTTGGATTAGATTATGTGGATCTGAGAATGTTACGCTTATGTTTGTGTTGTTTGTACAGTGTATACTGCATACTTTTAAAGTATGATTAAAATAATGTTGGCCATATTTATAATTTAATTCTAAACTCTTGTTAAATTAACAATACCTAACAAAAGCTGGTGAAAATATCTGGGTCCTCACTGCAGGCTTTGAGACAACTGACACAGGTAAGACCCCATAATGGGCTCAAACATATGAACGTATTTATGAGAATGGGCAGGGAGACTTGTGATTTTTCAAAATACTGTATGACATGCTTCATTTTTAGTTTACTTGCTCATTTCCTTGCAGGGAACTCCAGCTGTGTGGAAAAAAGCGAGGCACCTGAAGGCTGTTCTCTCTTCAATGATACAGACAAATGCTCCGGTAAGAACAGGTGGAAAGCCTTCCCTGATATGCTAGACTCTGCGGTTTGATTACTTAGTTGATTTGACTGCACTGCAATGGAGTTGTTCAGCAAAGACATGATTAGAGTTCTATCTCTAAAGCAGCAGCCTTCGTTTAAATCTTGAGAAGAAATGGAAGTTTTGTGGTGATAGGTTTAAATGCTACAGAGCAAGTCAAAGAACTCCTGTCAGTGATGATGCAATGAGCATCATAGTGATTTTCACTACAAACAGAAGAACATAAAACAATTGACTAACAAGGGGAGGCTATTCAGTCCATCAAGCTCATTTGTTTAGCTAATAGCTAAGCTCTCCCAATGTCTCATCCAGATACGTCTTAAATGTTGTTAAGTTTTCTGCTTCAGCTACTTGACTCTTTAATTTGTTTGAGATTCCCACAACATTTTGCATAAAGAAGTGCTTCCTGCCTTCAGTCTTAAGTCCATTTACCCTTAATTATCGCTTAAGTAGCGGGATGCACTTAGTTGTCTTAGCTCATAGCACATCATCAAATACTGCTGTCTTTCTTGTATTGTAGTGACCAGAACAACCCCCAGCACTCCAGATGTGGTCTCACTAATACGTAATATAGTCTGAGCATAACCTCTCTTGATTTGTATTCAACAGCTTTTACAATATAACCTAACATTTTAGCTGCTTCTTTAATTGTTTCTGAACATTGTTTAGACGATGAGAACATTGAATCAACATAACCCCCTAAATCCTTTTCAGAGGTCTCTTCCTTTAGGACAGTGTCTCCCATTTTGTATTTACAATTTGCATTTCTGTTTCCCACATATAGCTCTTTGCACTTTTCTACATTAAGCTGCATTTTCCAAATTTTGCTTAGTTCAAGCTCCTTTTTAATTATTTTTGCTGCCCCCTCAGTGTCTGCCATTTCTCCAGTTTTAGTATTAACTGCGAATTTCACAAGCTTAAATAGATAGATAGATAGATAGTGATCATTTGTGTGATCATTTTCTTTAAAATAAAATTCCTAATCCCAACTGTTTCCATTTTTTTACAGTAAGAGCATTGACCAAATAACTAAGTTGCTCAGAGTGACACAGTGAGCAAATTGTAGAGGTTGAACCAGCAGCTTTGCAACTGATATCTCATTACTTTAATTACTAAGCTCCATAAAACACTGATTTTACTAACTGAATTTAACTTTAAGCCATAGAAGACGTTTCCTCAATCAAATGCTGACTCTTTGTTGGGAATTAACTTGGCAGCCCTCTCACATTATGCACTTGGCCTGAGATGGTCGAATTAACTTGTACTGTGAGCCTGATCTCAGTGTCATATTCAAGTTTTGTCCTACTGGTCCATGATAGGGTGTTCTGTGTTTTGTTTCTGGATTTCCTAACTCAATGATTTGTAAATACTGTACATAAGTTAGTTAGTCTATACTGTGCAAGTGTAAGGAAAATGTATCTGTTCAGTGGGGCCTAATATTTTTACTGGCATCACACATCCTTTTTAATTAAAGGACGACAAAGTGCTTGTTGAGTGGTTATTCAGTATCCACCATATGAGTAAAGAAACTGTCAGAAAAGCAGCCTCATTGAACAAGATTTTCAGGAGGGCCTCCAGTTAGCTTGTGAGTAAGATATTAATGCCTTTCTATACTGTTTACCATCCCAAGACACTTTAAAGTAAACAGCTCTGGTACAATTGCTTTAAATATATTTTTTCAATTAGAGCACAGGAACATGCAGATACTAAGAATTGCATGATTGATTACACTCAATGGAACCTGTGTACAATAAACACTAAAAGTACATTATCTATCCATTCACTAATGAACCCACTTTCTCTGCTTGTACTCATCCAGGTAGCATCAAGTGCTTGGAAGTGACCAACTCTGGAGAGAACATCAGGCCATGACCAGGCACACTCATACTGTACACACCCGGTCTCGCGCATACAGGGTCAACGTTGACTTGTCATTCATCCTAACAGCCTCGTCTTGCGGAAGGAAAACCAAACCTTCTGGAAGAAACCCACTACAGACATAGGGAGACACACACATTACTCACAGTGGTGACCACATCTGGGTGTTGAACCCATTGTTGCAAATCTATGAGGCCACCCAATGAAGCAGCTTACTTGTTTTCATGTCTTTGTGATCTGCTTGCCAAACTTTTGAGATTGTTTCTTTCTCCCCAACATTATTATGAGAAAAACAAACATCATTTTATAGTGGCTTTTGTATTGGCTATGGCCTAAAAGCTCTTTAATTTTATGATGTGATAATGAAAAATGCTGACCCACGGTCCTAAAGTAAAGGGGGTTCATATAAAGTGAGCTGAACTTCTCCATATTAATAACACAATCTTTTGTTTTCACCGTTAAAAAATACAGCTTCACAGTGGTCACATTGGTGATCTAACTTTCCTACGTAGTGTTTCTCAAACAAAACATTGATCTAAATATGTAGAAGCAATTCTCTGTATGGTCGGACATATAGGACAATCAAACTTTTCTATTTTGACAACACATGGTGTTGGTTTCAACGTTAAAAAATGCAGCAAAGCATTGATCACATATTAATATTGCCAATGGTACTTTGTTGTGTAGTGGTCATCAAAGACATGTTGATGTGAGGATGTAAAAGCAATTTGTTTGTATAGTGAGAAGTTTTGATTATTTGATGATTTTCTCGATTGCCACCCAAGTTAAAGCTGTTCTCAAGTTAAAGCTAAGCACACCGTTTTAAGACAGTAATGTAAGGGAGCTGGTTGTGTGATGCAATAAAAGGCTTGATATAAACAACGATAAACTCTCCGCCAGTTGGTTACACACAACTCACACTTCCTTCTAGGTTCTGAACACATTTGTAAAGATCACATGCATTTCTCCATGCATTCTGCATCCCACTCTTAACACTTGATGCACTTGATGATCGCATGCATATCTCTCTGTGTTTTTCGTGTATGTATGTTATATTCTGTACTTGACATACAGCAGATGACACTGCATTTCTTCTTCTTCTTCCTTTTATGGTGTTCTTTGTCACGTCACAAGCCTCTGTGATCTGCTTGACACTTTGCCACTTACTTTGTTGGCCAATCACGTTGCTGTAATAAACCCACAAGCAGAGGTCAGTTCCTGAGGTTGCCGCAACTTCAGATATTTTTGCATTTTTAGAATATATTGGCTCATAAGCTTTTGATCAAGGCAAAGAAAAAGGTGCTAGCACCAGTAGTCTGCTAGTAATTGTGTGACAGGTGAAAGGTCCTTAGCATTTTATATATAGAGATTAAATAAAGATTACTTGATAATAAAAAATGTAAAGCCTTTTAACTCATTCAGAAATTTTTACTATACAATACACCATATGGCATGATGAAGAAGTGGTTAATGCTAGTGCCTCACACTTACTGATCAATGTCTTTGTAGAATCTGTCTGTGTCCATGTAAGTCTCCTCCAGTTACTTTGTGCTCCTTTCACTTTCTCTGCCTCTGTGATGTTATGACCTGCTTTGCGTATTCATTTCAACTGTTGTGGAACAAATAATTAATATTACTGTGTGTATTCTAATGAGCTTGTGTTGATGTATGCAGTGTAAAAAAGTACAGTATATATTATTGATGGACTGGTGATCATTAAATGTCATTGCAACTTGGCACTTTCCATTTTTCCATCATTAACACTGTCCAATGATCTGTCTCCTTAGGTGAACCATCTCCAACTTCAGGCGGCTTGAGCCCCAGCTCAGGTAAAACCAAATTGGTCTTCAGAGTGCTGTCACCCAAAATACTGAAATAGTCTTCTCTACTAAAGTTTTTGCAAGTGATGAGAAGCATATCTGTGCAAAAGATATTGTCCTTGCAGAAAGTAGGTAACAGTATGTATGTATAGGCTTGCGCAATCATGTGTTTTTAGCGAGCGGTTCGTAGCGTGAACTCTTGCAGTGTTACTTTTCTCTGTTGTTCAAGGTTTTTTTCAGTGTTATTCAATGTTTTTACATTTAGTTTACTATTAGGCTGTGCATTCTATGGTATAATTAACTATATAACTTAAAAAAATATATATATTTACATACAGTTCGTACGGTCTGGAACGGATTAATTGTATTTACATACAATCCTATGGGGGAAATTACTTCGGTTCACAACCAAATCGGGTTTCGACCAGAGTTTTGGAATGAATTATGGTCATGAACCGAGGTTCCACTGTATTACTGTCAGAGAAAATTACAGGCATTTTACAGAAATACAAACCAGTATCACTGCGAGAGAAAATTAAAAGCACACAATACAGGGACGCATATTACAGCCACATACAAGGTCCCTTGCCATTTAATATACAGTAGACTGTTCCTACTAATGTTTATGCACTACTGTTCTAGCACCTGTTATTGTAACGGGCTTAATGTCTAGTATATATGTATGTATGTATGTATGTATGTGTATATATATATTGTGATAAAGGCGCTATATAGCGCCCGACCCGGCACAGACTACACAGAGGCACGTGTTCACACTCAAAGGCTTTTATTTTTAGTTCTTCAGCCGTGGGCACACGCCTTCCCCGTGTCCCACAGGCCCAACACAGTCCCAAAGCACAAAACACACAAACCAAATGCTTCCTGGCACCACCACTACTCCTCCCAGGCAACCTCGTCCTCTTCCTCCCGATTCTGTCTTCCACTAATGACTGGAGGGAGGCGGCCCCTTTTATAGGAACCCGGATGGGCTCCAGCTGCTTCCCGGCAATCTCCCGCGGACACACCCCCGTGTGGCAGAAGTGCCGGCTGCGCACCCGGAAGCTGTCCGGGTGTCCCCTGTCGTCTTCCCCCTGGCACTTCCTGGTGTGGCGGAAGTGCCGGGCTCCCGGGATAATAAGGCACTGGGGTGCCGCCTGGCGGTGGCCACGGGCCCCTACAGGGCTGGGCTTCCAAGCCCTCTACCCGAGGCCTCCAGTATAACCAGGACGGATGCCCCCTCTTGGTCTGGATTAGGCACAAGCCCTCCTCTGGTCCTCCTGGGCGTCCCGGCCGGGGACCACACTGGATATACCGGCATCGGGGCGCCGTCTGGCGGTGGCCACGGGTCCCTACAGGGCTGGGCTTCCAAGCCCTTTACCCGAGGCCCCCAACATAACCAGGACGGACGCCCCCTCACGGTCTGGAGGAGGCACAAGCCCTCCTCTCGTCCTCCTGGGCGTCCCGGCCGGGGACCACAATAAATATATATATATATGTATATGTATATGTATATGTATATATATATATATATATGTATAT
>JANRMT010062850.1:5078083-5138417 GCA_026402145.1 Polypterus bichir lapradei | reverse complement strand
ATATATATATATATATATATATATATATATATATATATATATATATGTGTATATGTGTGTATATATGTGTATACATATAATATATATATATGTGTATGCTGTATATGTTCTGATGGCAAAAATAAACACCATGTTTTCTGTAATAGGTATACTGTAGATATGTATTTCCACAACTAGTGACAAGCCATATTTTACCCTTTGAGATTGAGGTTGAACAATGTCTAATGAGGTCACCTTTAAAAAAGCCATTACTCAAACCTCGGGTCACAGCGAGACAAAGATCACACTCAGTCACTGTTCTGTGCATTCTGTAATGCCTTAAATATCACCAGAAGCAAGAGAGTGGGCCATTGGAAAGCTACAGGCAGGCATGTCATGCTCCACTGATGACAAACACTAAGGATTAAGCTGCTGTGCTGTGTCAGGACTGCAGACAAGGTTTCAGCAGGTTGACAGAACAGATGACATCTGCTTACCTCACCAGAGCAAGACTGACACCTCAGACTGATCCATCTGAGAGATCAAATAAGATCTGCCACCCATACTGCTGTTGAAACTATCGTCAGTGGCAGAATAGATCCATGATGCCGGTCGTTGAGAATACCTGTCAGAGGTCCTTTGTTCCACCTTCTACTTGATCTGACCCTACAGTAGGATATTGTTAGGACACCCTCTGCTCTCCTATTATTAACCTCATAGAGCACCTTTGGGATGCCCTGGATTGCAACATCCAGAGACATGACCCTCTGTCAGCCAATGACCAGCAGCTTGGTCGGGCCCTTCTGCAGGAGTGAAATGGTATCCTACAAGCCACAATTCAATGGCTCATTGACCCTATGCACCAAAGGTGTCTAGCAGAGGTGACTGAAAGAGGCAGTCACATAAGATACTGAAGGCCTTCAAGTCAACTGGTGTTAATGTTCACAGCTGATATTGTCTTCCTTCTTGTTGTTGTGCTCATTTGTCTATTATTCCTATTTGCTTATTGTTATTTCAGCAATGAAGGTTGAAATTTCAGTCTAAAAACCCTTCACTTTCTGCATACTTTATTGTACTGCACATTTCATTTTAGAGTGATAAATTTGCTGTTTTTGCTCATCAATCTTGACTAAATAAACAAAGGGTGGGCAAACTATGTCCCGTGATGTCAATTTCTGTGGCCTGCACACAAATTTAAAACCTTTGTGATTATGATAGCAAAAATGACAAATACATTAACAGTGCATGTTTTGGAACATGAGAGCAAATGAGCAAGCTTGTTTATAATGTTACTTGTGAACAAGCAGAAGATTGTGTTTACGGAAGTGGTCTTTGTACTGCATGTAACCATACGTGTACACTGACATTTCAATCACACGTAGTTGGAAGACTGGTTGCTATGTATTGGCTTCTCATTAAGAGATTGGTTGGAGTGAAATTTGTTTGGAGTTTGAAATACCAATTTAGCTAGTCATCTGTTGGCTCGTTTCACATCTCATTTCCGTTTGGCTTTGATTTAATGAAGAAAGGAATGAATTCAGAGGACTGAATCCTTAAAAACAAGGCTGTTAAAATGAAGGGAAAAGACGTTAATTAGCAGTGAAAACTGGTCACTGATTAGGAAAAGGGTGAGAATGAAAATCTGTAGCCACTACGGCCCTCCAGGCCTGGAGTTCAACACTCCTGACCTAAAGCATACATTTAAGATACCACTGGAGTGGCCCCGTGACAAGTCTCTGACAATCCTTGAGTGGCCCAGCCAATGCCCAGACTTAAACCCCACAGAACATCTCCTGTGAGACCCAAATATGGCAGTTTACAGACACTTTGCATCCAATTTAATAGCACTTGAAAGGAACCTCCAGGAAGAATGGGAAAAACTGACCAAATCTAGGTGTGCAAAACTTATAGAGACTTACCCAAGAGGACTCAAAGCTGGAATTTCTGCCAAAAGGGCTTCTAAAAATACTGAATTAAGGGTCTGAATACTCATATGAATGATAGATTTCTGTTCCTTTGACTTTGTCATTATGGGTTATTGATTGAAGATTGATTTTGTGAAAATGGCAAATGTATTAATTTAAAATTAAATTTATAATAGAATAAAATTTGTAGAAACTGAATGAGTCTAAATACTTTCTAAATCTCCTGCATTTATTTCTGTTGTCACTGATAAACATACAACAACAAAACACTTATTTGGACAAAGGCATAATGCAATAGGCACAGATAAATAAACAGAATAATAACAATACAATGACAAATATTATCAATAAATGTGTCACCAGAATTAAAAGATATAGGTGAGCATAGATGTACAATTTATTCCAATCTGAAAAAGTAAAAAACAGGTGGCACAAGCAAACGGTATAACATTAACTGCAAAATGGTCAATTGTTTCAAATTATGGCTTAAATTTGCTTGTACAAGCTGAACGTCACTAGTGATGTCACAGTGGGGTTGTTATTTACAGATTAGGCTCATCGGTAGAATTGTTTTCAATTTGGGTGATTCAGCAGGGAATAAATCATTATCATAAAGTTTCAGTTAATGAGAGCATAGCAACATGAATAAGTAATTCAGGTGAACTGAATTTGTTTTTTATTAGTTAAAATGAAGTTATGTATTTTAAATTAAAATGAAGTTGTGTATTTCCGTACTTTCTTGTTTATCATGTTGATGAAGAGTGGCAGGGTGTGCATGCTGGCTGAATATGCAAGTAAGAATTTCACTGTAATCTGTACACGTGACAACCTGCTGTTACTGCTAAAACTACTTAGAGCTGGAGGTGGAGTGTGTTGGTCTAGTGTAATGCAGGGTGCATAGTCTGACATAAATATTCCTCATGTGTGTGGGAGTGTGTCCTTGTTTTGTTGTATTAGGGTCCTAGGATGACCCCATTTCCCATTATACTCTTTGTTGCGTAGACCTTAACAGAATGCCGCAAATTGCCTACTCTTACCACACTATCAGGTACTGTGGTGCAGCACTTCACATTTCTCTTTTACATTCTATAATCTTAGGCAAGTAGATAGAATAAAAGAATGAACAGGAGAAAGCTACAGATTTAGATTAGATTAGAGTTTATTAATTCCATGGTGAGAATTAGATACAATACAATCAAACAATTGATAGATAGTTTATTAAATAAATGATATATAAATAAGTGAATGTATATTGTGCAAAAACAACAACATGAACTTAAAGAATATAAACATTTAGTCTGTGATATCCGAAGAAAGGACTGAATTGCCTGATATCAGGGAGCAGAAAAATTCCCCCGAGGTGCTCCTTAGCACACTGTGGAAGAATGAGCCTGTAGGTAAAGTGTTCCAAGAGAGCGCCACCTGGAGGAGGTTTTTAATGATAACATCCAGTTTTGTCACCATTTTCTTTTCTACAACTGCTTCCAGTGTGTCGATTCTTCTTCTTTGCTAGCCATCATCTTATAGGACCAAGTCTCAGAATGCCTGCCGAGATAGAGCAGGCTTTCTTCAGGATGCAGAAATGGCAAGACAGATACTGTATAGCTCTTCGTTAGCTTTGTGTTTATCTTCATCCAATTTCCTTGATGTACCATCAGACCAATGTTGATAAGCCATCTCCCTACTTCCTACCGATCCCAGCCAGCCACAACTCTATTCCAATGACCAGTAGAATAAGTCTACTTGTCCCTTCACCAATGAAACAGTTCAGGCACAACCCGTCTCCCTGTTGTGTTGGCCTGCTCATCTCCTAGCCACTTATATTTGCTCAGGCTAACTAGACTGGCCAGTAAAGTCCTGCTTTGGAATTTCAGCTATGGACTCCCTGATGTTAAATGGGCTGGCTTAACAATTAGACATTGTTAGACATCAGTAAATATTCCAAAGATTGTTTTTTCATTTGTTTCTGTACATAGTTTTCCGGTGGACCATCTTGTCATTTATAGCAACAAGAACCATTAAAATGTTGTCAGCAAATTCACAATGTGGTTTGGGTCATGTATGACAACACAGTTGTGTGGGATCAAAAAGCACAGCGGTGCTCAGGGCACCCAACCCTGTGGTGTACTAGTTTTGACTTGTGTTCTCCAAGACTGATAGTTGGAGAGATTAACTGCCCGAAAGTCCAAGAATATGTTTCTCAGAATGGTGGTAATTCTGAAGGTCTGGAGCTTTGTGACTAGCGCCATGGAGGTGATGGTGTTGAACAACAAACTGAAGTGTGTAAAGCGCACTCTTATGTAACTGTTACTTCTTGGCAAACTTATTAGAATCCAATATATTGGTATTGGTATAGAAGATACCTGCCATTAGACCAGCACATTGTTTGAGTGCACAGCTGGGATGCCATCTGGCTCTACAGTTTTGCAGGTATTCGTTCTCATTAAAGCTGGGACACCGGGAATTTTTCTCTCTGTTTCTGTATTGGTGGATCACAAATGAATATAAAAGGTGCTAAACTATTTGAACCATGAGGCATCACTGATAAGGCTTGGGTGACCTTGCTCCTATAATCTGTGACTGCCCCATGCTTCTAACGTCTGTGCTGCTACTGGTTTTGCTACTCTGTTAGTATTTTGTAATTTTTCTTTGTAGTTTTCATTCCACTTCTGCATAGTGGGGTAGCTCACTCACTTGCCCACTCCCAAAGTAGGACCGGGCACTCTCCTTATGCCCAAAATCTTGACACATTCACCCCTCTATCTGTTAGGCAACTTAATAGCCTCAGTTGTGGTCTGTAATCAAATGTGGATTTAAGGTCAATACCACGTTTGCTATTGGGAAACCAAGCTAGAATCACCTTGTGTGTCTGCACACTTGAGTGTTCATTTTGTCTTAAAGAGTTGGGCCTTTCAATCAACTTCTATGCTGTTTGCCTTAAAGAAGCAACTTGATTAAAATCCTTCTAGTCTGGGATGGTATGCTGCTACCTGGTCTCCTACTAGTCTCCATCTTTAAAAGGGGAAGATAATCACACGTCTCCTCACCTGAGACTGTGTGCTACCATTTTTGTTTTTGAGAGGATGTTCTTGTGCATGCCAACCCTTACGTAGCTTTCTTCTATCAAGCTTTACTTGAAACCTTTTAGTCCAGGATGGTTTGTTGCCACCTTGTCTCCTACTACTCTTCTCCTTTAAAAGGCCAACACAGTCACGTCTCCTCAACTCAGACTGTGTGCTTCCATTTTTGTTTTTGAGTGGATGTTCCTGTCTCCGCCAACTCTTATGCGGCCTTCTTCTATCAGGGTCATTATTCTTAACACCTGTAGGACCGCCTGCCCATTTTACTTTCCCACCCAGGTCATAGCTCCCTCTTACTTTGACCGATGTGCCTGTCTATCACCGTTCCAATGATCCAACACACTTGCAGCAGCTGAAGCATTCCCAACCAAATTACAAAGGACCTTTCTTGCTAGTGGACTTCTCTCTGTTCCTCATGAAAGTCTTAAGTAGGACATTGTCCTGCCTTGTGTCAACTTGTTAGTGGTCCAGTATCCTCTTGTCAGATGGGCACCCTTTCACCATGGCTTTTTTATTATACATGGTGTGCAGCAACTGTAGTCTGTAGGGAGGGAAAGCTGGCACATGTTTGCTGCCGCTTTTCTCTGCAAAAAATAAAAAAGTAAAAAAAGCAAGTTTCTGTTAATCCTTATTCTTTTTGGACCACTTTTCACTGAATGTTTTATTCATGATCACAAATTGCTATTTTTCATCTTGAATTTATGGATTATAGCTCAGTCACATTCACAATTTCTGGGACAACTGAATTGAATCTTCTTGTGGTTCACTCAATGAAACTTTTTCAATTGCCCACTGCTGCTTGATTTATGGACATTTTTCCTTTTATAAGGTGGAGACCTGATTTTAGAGTCCTTACAAAAACCAGCAACAGTGAGCACCACACACACCCATCCGGCTCTGCTTTCATTGTCTCCCAGTTGGGTCTTATAGGACTGAATATCAAACTCTACTGATCTATAAACCTTTAAATAAATAAACCTTGCACCAGACTAAATAAGTAACTTCCTCCATCACTAGCATCTGCTCACTAAGGTCCACCAATTCTGACAGTCTCATGGTGCCCCAGACTAACCTGTGCACCTTGGGTGACAGAGCCTTCCTCTGTGTTACACACAGACTTTGGAACTTCTTCTTCTTCTTTCGGCTGTTAGGGGTTGCCACAGCGGATCATCTTCTTCCATATCTTTCTGTCCTCTGCATCTTGTTCTGTTACACCCATCACCTGCATGTCCTCTCTCACCACATCCATAAAACTTCGCTTAGGCCTTCCTCTTTTCCTCTTCCCTGGCAGCTCTATCCTTAGCATCCTTCTCCCAATATACTCAGCATTTCTCCTCTCCACATGTCCAAACCAACACAATGTCACCTCTTTAACTTTGTCTCCCAACCATCCAACTTGAGCTGACCCTCTAATGTACTCATTTCTAATCCTATCCATCCTCGTCACACCCAATGCAAATCTTAGCATCTTTAACTCTGCCACCTCCAGCTCTGTCTCCTGTTTTCTGGTCAGTGCCACCGTCTCCAACCCATATACGTAACATAGCTGGTCTCACTACCATCCAGTAGACCTTCCCTTTCACTCTTGCTGATATCCGTCTGTCACAAATCACTCCTGACACTCTTCTCTACCCATTCCACCCTGCTTGCACTCTCTTTTTCACCTCTCTTCCACAATCCCCATTACTCTGTACTGTTGATCCTAAGTATTTAAACTCATCCACCTTCGCCAACTCTACTCCCTGCATCCTTACCATTCCTCTGACCTCCCTCTAATTCACACACATGTATTCTGTCTTGTTCCTACTGACCTTCATATCTCTCCTCTCTAGAGCATATCTCCACCTCTCCAGGGTCTCCTCAACCTGCTTCCTACTCTCGCTACAGATCACAATGTCATCAGCAAACATCATAGTCCATGGGGACTCCTGTCTAATTTCGTCTGGCAACCTGTCCATCACCATTGCAAATAAGAAAGGGCTGAGAGCTAATCCGTGATGTAATCCCACCTCCAACTTGAATGCATCCGTCACTCCTACCGTAGACCTTGCCACTGTCGCACTTCCCTCGTACATATCCTGTACAACTCTTACGTACTTTTCTGCCACTCCCGACTTCCTCATACAATACCACAGCTCCTCTCGAGGCACCCTGTCATATGCTTTCTCCAGGTCCACAAAGACGCAATGCAACTCCTTCTGGGCTTCTCTAAACTTCTTCATCAACATCCTCAGAGCAAACATTGCATCTGTGGTGCTCCTTCTTGGCATGAAACCATACTGCTGCTCATTAATCATCCCCTCACTTCTTAACTTAGCTTCCACTACTCTTTCCCATAACTTCATGCTGTGGCTCTTCAGTTTTGGAACAACCTCCCTAAATCAATGAGTTCTGCTATTTCAATTAATTCTTTTGAGAAAAAAAAAAAAAAACTTAAAATGTGTTTGTTCAGGAAGGCATTTAAATGACCCTGACATTCTGACCCTTCTCTCAGTTTATTTGGTCTGTCCAGGTGCTCAGGATGATATGACTTTGTGTCACAAATGGTTAATTGTTCAGCATTTTCTTGTATTGTTTTGTATTTTTGTCTTTTCATTAGAGTTTATTGTCTCTTATTCTAATTAAAGGTTTTATGTTTCCTATATTTATATTTTATTTGGTGTTTTATGGTAATATAATTTTATATCCATTGTATATTTGATCTCTTTTTCTGCTTTTTGCCTGTTGTTCATTTTGAAATCTCTGTAAATTGCTTTGAGCATAGGAAAGGTATTATATAAATACAATTTATCATTATCATTATTATTACAGCATACATCAAAATAGTTTGCTAAAGCCTAATTTAATTAATATGATGACATGATTTCTATCATTTATGCTTTGCCACAGAAGTCTCCTGTTAATGCTTTAGGATTTGTGGTCCTTCATTTAGAAGCACTAGGCTGTTAAACATCCATCGCTGAACACAGACTCCATTTACTGGAGCATGCAGTCTTCTAAAACCTTTTATTCAAGAGCTCTCTTCTTAATATGTGCTATAAGCAGCCCGCGGAGAGAGGATATAATTAATTGAGACCTGTAATTTAAGAAGCCAGTAAATGTATATTTAATTAGCTAACCTAATAGCTGTGCCAGTAACACAAATGTGTGCCCTCTTGTGCTCTTGGGGGCACAGTCTCCAACTGCTTAAGGTGGCACATGACTCCCACAAGCTGTGTGATATGCAACTTATTTATAGTACCATTCTGAAGAGTCCTCTGAAAAAGTACTTGCCCCTCATGTATTTTTCTGCATTACTGCATATTTCTCATGTGAAAGAAATGTAATTTGCCACCAGTATCTAATAGTAGATAAAAGGTTAACCAAATGAACAAATAAAAAAATCTTGAAACATGATATAACACCTGTGGAAAATTACTAGAAAAGTTGGAAACTCAAAGAGTACAACTTAGCACATAATCCAAGCTACACCAAGTTTTAGGTGAGACTGAAGGAAATCCTTTGTCCTATAATAGTAATAGACTGTATATAAGTATGCATATTATTTCCATGCTGAAAAGAAGGTAAAAACACAATGTTTCAGCTGTATAGCCTTCATCAGGTAGCAGGTACCATATATAGGAGGGAGGGATATATAAGGTACAAAGTCAGAACAGATAAATAGAGGAAAGGTAAGAGTAGATGAGAAAAAGCTGCCATTAAAGATGATGAAGGGAGATATTAGAAAGTTAGTCAGTCATTATGACCCAGAGAAATATGTGACTGCAGTGTGGGAATGAACTTAGCTTCTTCTGTTTTTCTTTGAAAGTGTCTTTGAATCCCTGTGAAAGAACACAAATAAAGAGATCAGTGTGGCTAAGAAGAAGAGATGTGAAGTGTTCTAAAATAGGCTCTCTAAGATCTTTATTTTAACAGCTAAAATGTGCTCTCTGAAATGATTTTCAAGCCGTCTCCCTGTTTCACCAAGGTAGATGGCTGGACACTTTTTACAGTTAATGCTTTAAATAAGATTTTTCGACTGGCAAGAGGCTCATACTTTAATGCTAAATTTACCAGAGGGTCCAGATACAATGGTATTGTTGGTGAGAAATTTACAAGTGACACAGCATCACCCCTGACAGCTTAAAGTACCTAATAGGGAATGTGATTCTTCCATGTGAAGTGAGCTGCAAACGAGAAATTTGTGTAGGTTAGGTAATGGACAGAAGGAGATCAAGAGAGGGTTAGGAAAAAAGGCTCATGTGAAAGGATCAGTTTAAAAAATTGGGAAATTTTGTTTAATGACCCATGGGAGAGATGAAGTGTTACAGTGGAATGCGAGGACCAACAGCATGCAGGTTTCATTACTGGAGTTCCTCTTAGAGTGGATGTTATGAGGTCTACTTTTGGCTTGATTGAGGGCCCTGTTCACAATATGGTATCATCTGTCAGTGACAAAACTCCTTATTCTGAGTCTAAAGCTGCCAAACAAATGGAGAGCATGGTTAGTATCTTTTAAATATGAAGAAAGATCTCCAACCAGTGGTCTAAATTTGGGAGTTGCATGTAAAAAACAATAGGGTGTCCACGATTGTCCAATTTGTGGATTTTAGAGAGAAGTGAGAATGAATACAATATATCTGTGTTTTCAACAAAGAGGCACTAAGCATTGGGGGATCTCCATTAGCAAGCTGCAAGTCAGATTTTGCTAGCTTTTGACATTGCCTTCCTGGGCAGCGGCTTTCTCTATCAGCTTCATTGCATAAGCCAAAATCTAATTAATTTATACCACTTTGCAGAGATATGCTTTCACTTTGACATTAAACAGTCTTTTTTTCTATTGATCAATGTCGAAAAAAGCCAAATTATATCAATTTTTATTCAATGTTGTATAATAATAAAATGTGAAAACCTCCAAGGGCATGAATAATTTTTATGGGCATTGTAAACATCAAAAGAATAATATGGTGCTGGGAGCCTCCTAGATGGCAATGTTTTGTCCCTAGCAATGTTAATTTGCATACAGCCCTTCCATTGTACTCTCCCAGTTTATGCAGAATTGGATTCACACAACCCTTTTCTACTTTGTGGGTCTTGTTGGAACAGATTGCGCTCTAGTCCCTCCTGATCATGTCTTATCTGGCACACATCAAGTTCCCTACTGATAAGTAAGCAGAATGGCCCTGAAGCATCCATATTTTTCAGACTCATTCCCAGTCCTTTCTCTGGGGTTGGCAAACTGTAAAAGCCTGGAGTGGATTTTGTTTACTCCTCTCTTGCTCATGTGGATTTTACCCAACAACTCATCCACTATGCTATTAGGTCTCTTGGCAAATGTAAGATTCACTGTGAGGTTTGCCCACAACCTTGAAATCAATTAAACAAGACTGCTAATGGATGGGGTTGATAAGGGGCTCTGTAATGAGCCTGGCATTGATCCTCCTGCCTTGAATCTGTTTGTGCTAAAAAAGGATCTGACATCCTCTCAACCCTGCCTTGAAAAAAGCAGCTTCACCTCAATAAATGAATGGACTGTAAAAAGTCCATTAAATATTTTAAAGACCTCTGTTTTTTTACTACTATGTTTTCTTTTCTTCCTGAACATTTTATGTCATAGAGCTGCCAGCATGATTAATGTTTTGCTCTTTGCTGCTCACGTGTCCTTTTGTTGTTTTCTCTTTAATGCATATCAGATGCACCTGCTCCTACAGAACCCGAGCCGGTATACTCTCAGCCGAACTTCAACCTGGCAAGCTTCATTGGGGGAATCATCCTGGTGCTTGGAATTCAGTCAGCCATCTTCTTTGTAATGAGGTTTTTCAAGTCCAGAGACAGCACCTACCAGACTCTGTAGGTTCACTCTTCTTCTTTTTGTTATAATGTTACCTTAGACTGTTTAATGAGGAAGTGCGTGAAGTGACTGGGTCTCTGCATGTGCTAAATGTGGTAAAGCTGTGGGCTGTGAAGGACTCAAATGTGAAATGGGAAAGCTTCCTGTTATAGTATGGACATGAAGTTCAGTTTAGAAAATTATATAAAGTAGGTGCTTGGGTTCTGAGTTTGACCTCTTCTGCTTGGGGTGCATACGTTCTCTGTGACTGGGGACTCAATGAGCACTGAATTACCCAGGGATTGTCTGTGTGTTCCCATGGGCTGTGCAGACTTTTGCCATCTTTTGTCAGCTTCTGCTGTGACCCTAAATGAAATAAAGCAGGGGATTTTTCTAATTCTATACTTTTGAACCCAAAGAATGCTATCCACCTTAATAAATGGATAAGTGTCTGTGTGTCCATCTGAATGCTATGTCTCTGTCATTCCAACATATGGCACATCACAAACATTTTTAATAATAAAATGCATTGCATTTTCCATTGCAACAGATGGTGCACACAAACATTAACACTGCTTTTACGAATCCCATAGCAAATGCCATATAAAAGAGACATATGCATTAATGCTGAGGTCTAGCATTGATTACTTAGATTTCAACCCATCTTAGATGGATAGTACAGCTAGTATGGAAATGAACTGAATTGAAAGACATCACATAATGTCATGAGATGCATGTCATAATGGCTCTTCTCATTTGTCAGATTTCTTTTTTTTTTTTTTTGTGAGTGTATCCTCCAGAAGACAGAGTTCAAATCTTTGCCAGGGTCATTTTCCCCATATTTGTGTGGGTTCCTCTAGATGCTCTGGTTTTACACCCACTTACCAAAGACATGTAGTTCACAGCTACATGAAATGACATCTCAGAACTATTCATCCATGCCTTGTTCTTAACACACTTATTCCAGATCAGGGCCACAGGAATCCAAGGTTATTCCAGCTGATATAACACAGCAACCCTAGATGATATACTTAAATCTATACCTCTATATCTATAATCTATATCTGTACAATATTATAATTCACACCAAAGCAGTTTAGAGTTCCCAGTTAACCCTGTGTAACACACATGACTTTATGATGAGAAAGAACATCAGAAAACCAAGAAAAAAACTCCACCAACACTGGGAAAACACAGAAACTTCACATAGGCAGTGACTGAGTTGGAAAAGACATCAGCCATTCATTCTTTAGTTGAACTTGTATATTTTAATATGGGATTATTGGGAACCAAAGACCAACTGGAACCACTGTTTAACTTTCTATACTGTATACCAATTCAAAGTGCTTTAAATTTGTATGAATATATATATATATATATATATATATATATATATATATATATTATATACACACACACACACACATACACACAGTCATATGAAACCGAACAAAGATTTTTAGTGAAGCAGTATTTAGTTGCATGAAATTAAATCAAATGTAAAAAAAAACTGGCTGTGCAAAAATTTGGGTCCCCTTGTAATTTTGCTGATTTGAATGCATGTAACTGCTCAATACTGATTACTTGCAACACCAAATTGGTTGGATTAGCTCGTTAAACCTTGAACTTCATTGACAGATGTGTCCAATCACGAGAAAAGGTATTTAAGGTGGTCAATTGCAAGTTGTGCTTCCCTTTGATTCTCCTCTGAAGAGTGACAGCATGGGATCCTCAAAGCAAATCTCAAAAGATCTGAAAACAAAGATTGTTCAGTATCATGGCTTAGGGGAAGGCTACAAAAAGCTATCTCAGAGGTTTCAACTGTCAGTTTCAACTGTAAGGAATGTAATCAGAAAATGGAAGGCCACAGGCACAGTTGCTGTTAAACCCAGCAGGTCTTTCAGGCCAAGAGAAATACAGGAGCGGCATATGCGCAGGATTGTGAGAATGGTTACAGACAACCCACAGATCACTTCAAAAGACCTGCAAGAACATCTTGTTACAGATGGTGTATCTGTACATCGTTCTACAATTCAGCGCAATTTGCACAAAGAACATTTGTATGGCACGGTGATGAGAAAGAAAACCTTCCTGCACTCATCACACAACAAATTCTTCATGATAATGTTCAAGCATCAGTCACAAAGTTGAAGTTACACAGGAGTTGGATATTCCAACAAGACATTGACCTAAAACACAGTTCGAAATCTACAAATGCATTCATGCAGAGGGAGAAGTACAATGTTCTGGAACGGCCGTCACAGTCCCCTGACTTGAGTATCATCGAAAATCTATGGGATGATTTGAAGCAGGCTGTCCATGCTCTGGAGAGATTTTGTATGGAAGAATGGTCAAAAATACCTCCATCCAGAATCCAGACACTCATCAAAGGCTATAGGAGACGTCAAGAGGCTGTTATATTTGCAAAATTAGGCTCAACTAAGCATTGATGTAATATCTCTGTTGGGGTGCCCAAATTTATGCACCTGTCTAATTTTGTTATGATGCATATTGCATATTTTCTGTTGATCCAATAAACTTAATGTCACTGCTGAAATACTACTGTTTCCATAAGGCATGTCATATATTAAAAGGAAGTTGCTACTTTGAAAGCTCAGCGAATGATAAACAAAAATCCAAAGAATTAAGAGGGGTTCCCAAATTTTTTCATATGACTATATATGACATACAGTATATATATACTTTAAAACTTTAACTATATGGTTAACAGTAATGTTTTCTTAGTAATTAACACAGAATATCACTTAAACAAAATATTTTTAGTAATGCCTTCCTATAGTGAACGCCAATGCAAGGATGCAGTGTGCCTTAAATGAATAAAACTACAAGACAGTCGCTAGCAGACACAAATTTTGCCATTAAAGTGCACACTAGTTCTCTGCCTTTATTTTATACAGTATATGTCATAATAAGTAATGCCACAAAGTGCTTAGCAGTAATAGGTAAAATTCCTTTTATAAAGTATGATCCCTTTCTGATTAATAGTCCTAGATGCTTTAGATGGATAGTCAAGACTGGGAGTGTAGATATTTTCCACCACTACTTGAAATATTTATATAATAAAACATCCTGGTGAAGAGCACAATTAGATTGGTCACTTGTGTGACCATGTCACTACTTGAACCATCGCTGCAAGGGGATATTGGAGCCCTAGAGTTAAGCACTCTGAAAGTAGTTGTATAATGGATGCAGAGTGACAGATGCTAGGAAATGAAGCAGGAATGCTCAAACACAACATATGGAAACAGAGATATCCTATAGGCTATTTGTAGTTCCTTCTTCCCCAAAGCATTGGGCTGTGGAGTTGTACACCTTGGGGAGGTCTATCAGGACAACCTCGGGAGTTGCAAGGGTCCTTAGTCGGCATTTAACAGCCCCAGGTGAGCCTGGATTCAGGGGCTAAGTTTCTAGCAAGGGTTCAACTGATGGTAGTTAGAGAGAGCAGAATACATAAAGGAGTGTCTTTTCCATATACAGTAGTCCCCTATATAGTAGTCAGTGTCCAGGACAAATACAGGTAGGCCGACTAGGCCCATTGGTGTGTTGCTTTACATTTTATTTTTAGTTTTGTGTTCTCTCTATGTTAACCTCTCACTTCTGTGATGCATAAATGTTTTGCTTTTTTATTTTTGGTCTCTTGGTCTTATTGGTGGCACAGTGATGGCTCATGAGCACCCCCTAGAGTTCAACAGGTTTAAAACTGTATTTCTATGGATTACAGATTGTTTATAGGCATACTTTGCAGTTAGAGATGTTACTCTTTGTAACTCTTTATTTTTTATAAAGTGCATTTCCACAACCCATAATACAAATATACCTGGGCAATGCTGAGTACATCAACTAGTAAAAAATTATTTAAACTGACTAAAGGTATTGGAAAGGAATACACAAACCAAATGGCAAATCTATGTGTGAGTCACAGGACAAAAATAGACTCAAGATGCAGTGGCATTAGAGGTTGGTTAGTTCAATAACACTACACAACAGGAGGCTCTACCATTGACATTTATCTCATCATTTATTTTTGAAATTGTATATAAAATAGGTAAGGTGTCTCAAAGGATTATATATCTTTAATAAAGAATGCCTATTCAGAACTTGTGCACCACCCTACATTAGCAATAGAAGTAGTTTCAGAAAGTGGATAAAAGATTTTCTGTAACAAGCTGAAAACCGACCAGGGACTGCATGGTGGTGCAGTGGTGAGCAGCACCATGCATGTCCTCTCTTTGACTGTGTAAGTTTTCCTCCAGTTACTCAGGTATTCCCCCATGCTTTAAAGATGTACATTAGGTCAGTGGGTAATTCTGAATTGGCCCAGTATGAGTGTGTGCGTGTGTGTGTGTGCACAAGTAGGCCCTGTGATAGACTATTGCTTGGTCCAGAGCAGGTTCATAAATTTTGCCCAATGGTGCTGCAGGAAAACACCACAGTATCCCACAACTCAGACCTGGATAAGTGGGTTAAACAAATGGATGAATGGATGGATGGATGAAATTTCAGCTCTGAAGTTGATGATAGTGATGTGTAAGCTACATTTTAAGCCAGATCTGTAGCTTTCCAATCAATATTATGTCTTCATTATTGCCTATAATCATGAATAATCATTAGTGCATTAGGAAATAAAATGACTGGCTTGGTGTAAGTGGCAAAAATTAGGTTCCTCCATTAAATTATTGGGCTTACACTGTTAAAAAATGAGCAGCTCAACAATCCAAACAGTCATAACTTAGTAGAGCCTGCTGTGGTTGTTTGTCTGAATGCCTTCTGTTTGAGGTGTACTTGGAGGAGACTCTGTCTGGAATCTGGTCTGGCATGTTCAGCTATCTCAGGAGGACAGAATGTAGGATCTGCAGCAATGCACATGGATTATCCAAAATGAGCATCTTCAGTATAGTGGTATTCATTTAATACAATGTGTTTTATGTATTTGATGCTTTAAAGTATAGACCTAAGAGGATTCTGCATGGGGTTGAGTTACTGTGAGGAGACACAAAATGCAAGAGTGATGTGCTCTGTGGTGTGGATTTATTTTTATTTGAGCATCCATTTTCAAACTGGCTTAGTCCAGTTCAGGGTGGTTGAAGGCCTGAAAGACTCTGCAAGCTGAAGGCAGCCCATTGTTTTGTGCTCGTCCACTATGGAGCACACATTTATTATCCAGGTTTGGTTAATGGTGAATCTAGATTTGTCACATGTGAGTAAAGTGGGCTGTGGATGACTGACCCAACCAGGCTGTATGATTCTGCAAGGATTGGCTCAGGCCCCCAATGAATATGAAAGGGATTAGCATACAGTGCCTAAGAACGTTTCACTTATTTTAACATTATGTTAAGCTGAAGCCTTAAGCTAAAATCATTTATTTTTTTCCTAAATCCACAAAAACTCATTACCCCACAACAACAAAGCAAAAGCATTTTAGAAATTTGTACACATTTATTTGAAATATCTTCTTGTCAGAAGTTTTCAGACCCTTTCCTCAGTCCATCAGTGAAGCCCCTTTGGCAGCAATTATAGCCTGAAGACTCCTTGGGGCTGATGCAACAAACTTTGCACACCTGGATTTGGGAAGTTTCTGCCTATCCTCTCTGCAGATCCTCTCAAGCTCTGTCAGACTGGATGGTTGGTGAAAAGTTATTTCCAGGTTTCTCCAGAGATATTCAGTTGGGTTCAAGTCCAGGCTCTGGCTGGGCCGCTTAAGAACATTTACAGAGTTGTCCCTAAGCCACTCCTGTGGTGCCTTTGCTTTGTACTTAGGATCATTGTCCTTTTGGAAGGTGAACTTTGGCCCAGTCAGAGGTCCAGAATCCTCTGCAGCAGGGTTGGTTTTCATTAAGGATATCTCTGTACTTTATTCCATTCTGAGTTCCGTTAACCCTGAGTAGTTTTCCAGTCCCTGCCGCTGAAAAACAACCCCACAGCATGATATTGCCACCACCATGCTTCACCACTGGAGTGGTATTACACAGGTGATGAGTGGTGCCTGGTTTCAAACAGGCGTGAACTGAAGTCAAGGTGTTCAGCCTTGGTTTCGTCAGATGAGAGAATCCGGTTTCTCATAGTCATTAGAGTCCTTTACCTGTTTTTTTGCAAACTTCAAACAGCCTTCATGTTTCATCTGGCCACTCTGCCTTAAAGCTCAGATCATTGGAGAGCTGCAGGGGCAGTTGCCCTTCTGGAAGTCTCTCTCGTCTCCACACGGGATCTGTGGAGCTTATGCCAAAGTGACCATCGAGTTTTTGGTCACCTCCCTTACCAAGATCCTTGTCCCCTGATTGTTCAGTTTGACCAGGCAGCAGGTTCTAAGAAGAGTTTTTCCAAGGTTCTTCCATTTAAGAATTTTTGGAGGCTTTTGGGAAGCTTCAATGCTTAGGCATTTTCTGTAGCCTTCCCCAAATCTGTGCCTTGACACAATCCTATCTCTAAGCTCTGAAGGCAATTCATTCAACCTGATAGATAGATAGATAGATAGATAGATACAGTAGATGATAGAATTAACTTTCATTGACCCCAGGGGGAAATTTAGCTTTTCACCTTGGTCATTGTCACCCCACCTTCTGTAGACAATAGTGTGTCTTTCCTAATCATCTCCAATAAATTAAATTTACCAATGGTGGACTCCACACAAGGTTGACAATGATCAATAGAATGGGATGTACCTGTGCCATATTTCAAATGTCACAGCAAAGGGTGTGAATACTTGTGACAATGTGATATTTCAGTTTTTTATTTTTAATAAATTTTGCAGAAAATCTAAATATCCTGATTTTGCTTTGTCATTCTGGAGTATTTAGTGTTGTTTGATGAGGAAAAAATTCACAAACAGCAAAACAAAATGTGAAGAAAGTGAGGGCTTTGGAATATTTTCTCTGAGACTGTGGGGGTGCCAGAGAATATTTCAGCAGCACTTGACACATGGTAAGAAACATCCACAGACAGAGTGCCTGTCCTCACAGGGCCCAGTCATGCATACCAGTGCTCACATTCACATAACTGCCAATTTAGAATCGCCATTTAACCTAAACTCAATGTCTTTTAGGATGTGGGAGGAAAATGGGAGGACGGAGAGGAAATCCCACAGAGACACAGGCAGGGCCTGAAAACTCCACAATGACAATGTTCTGGGAAGGGATTTGTGAGGTGGCAGTGCTAACCACTCTGACACCATGCCACCCTGAACTGGATTAAAGCAATTTAATAATGAATGGATAGATTTGAAATGAACAAATTCCTTATTCCTGACTCAGTCACACATTCTCTCCATTGCTATTTGCGTCATCCTCCAAGTACTCTAGCATACCAACAGCATCCCAAAGATACTGTATGCAAGCCACGTGAGCTGGTTAAACTAAACTGGTCACCACTTATGAATGCTGGAGTGCGCAAGGGATGGTTGAAAAATGAATGGATGGATTTGCTACTTAATTTTGTTTTAGTTTTTATTGGGTATAATTTTAAATACAAATTATATCATTTTTGAGACACCTTACATATGTTTTTAATTAAGAATGTTTTTGAAGTATATGCATATAATAAGAATTGTTAAATGAAACTGTCACTTTTTGATGCTCAAGGCATTCACTTTGACTGTTAAAACTGTTAAGTTGGGGCACTTTCTTATATATTTATGTTTTGTTCAATTTTATTTACCTTTCATGCTGACAACCAGCGAGGAGTCTCAGTAGGTTACGTGAAGTCTGTGCTCAAATTGAAAGTTTTGTTTTTACAGGCTGCTGCCTTCCTTTTTTTCTAGACCTTCAATTGACCTACATTTACTTATTCTTATTTATTTATTTTATAATCAAGTTGTCCCACTCTTTTCGGCTTTTTTTCTGTGTGATGCTTGATTGTGCTGAACTCACTTTTCCAGCAGAACGTTTGCCTCTACTCTTCTTCCTTCTTGAAAAGATGCTGTCTTTCACTCACTGACTGACACATGGCAAATAAGCACACATGTTAAAATGCCTGGTGATGAACAGAAGGGCTACCCCAAGGGAGGCGTATTCCTTGAACCAGCTTTTTTCTTATACAGAGCTCAGTTTTTCCTTGATTGTGCTGCTGGCAGGCCTGTGTCAGTCACTGGTGCTGGGCGATACTTGGGCTATCTTGGTGCATGTGTCATCTTCTTCCACTGTTTGAGTATAACAAAAGTTTAACCTGCAGCAACTGTTTAGTTATTGAAGTTCATGGATTGGGTGGCAAATTACCTGTGTGGGTAACTAAATGATTTTATTAATTGAGCCTTATGCAGTAATGGATCCTAGTGTTTTGCATGAACCTATTCAGTGCTAAACACAAATATCATTTAGAAGTAACTGCAGCTGTTCTTTCTATTTAATTAAAATAACTTAAAGGAATACTCATTCCAAAAATGATAGCTTTTTTTATATGAGGTGGAGTCAAGATAAAATTAGAAAATGGGATTTATTAGAAAATGGAACGAACCTTAACAAAACTGATAATGTCATTTCTCAGTGTAGTCTCCACTCTTCTCAGTGCCAGAATTCCAAGGTTTTGTCTTGCCCTTGCAACCACTCGTGCACTGCTTTTGTCACGTCGTCATCTATCTTGAATCAACAACCACCAAGATGTTTAAGCAGTCCAAAAAGCTGGAAATCACACAGTGCCAAATCTGGTGAATAAGGAGGATGTGGCAAAACCTTAAACTTCAGTTTCCCCAGACAAGCGTTGGTGTTCTTAACAGTGTGTGGGCAGGCGGGCATTGTCTTGCAGCAAAAGGACTCCTTGAGACAGCAGTCCCCGTCACTTGGATTGAATAGCAAACTTCACGTTGGTCTCCAGCAAGTCACAGCAACTTGCACTAGTGACTGTAGTACCCCTTGGCATGTAATGTTCAACAATAATTCGGATGCACAAGTGCTTGCCAGGACAAGGCAAAACCTTTTATTCTGCTGGAATCTAGGCACTTCCAATGCAGATGCCGCAAGTGCAACGAAAAGGGTTGTGACTACATTGAGAAATAACAGCAGTTTTGTTTAGGTTTATTCCATTTTTCTAATAAATCCCATTTTCTAACTTTAGCTTGACTCCCCCTCATATGTTACTTACTTACACTTTGCATTGAAGACTGAGAAAAATCTGTAATCTCATATTGATGATATGATAACTGAAATGTGGATTATGTGACACAAGTAACGTGAGATTTGTTTTTTCCACTGACATTTTTCATATCATTTGCCATTGAACCGCATTGGTCATTCTTAGCTTGTATTATCTCATAAAATGTTTTCTCTCCATTCTGCGTGAAAATATGGGATTAAAATTTTTTGTCAGCCATTACCAAGAGATATATGAGGTAAATAACATATAAACAATATATATAATTTTTGGGTGAAGTATTCCTTTAAATTGATTACATATAAATGTGATAATTTCCAAATGAATCTGTTTTTATTGTAGATTGACAGATATCACACGCATCCACATAGAAGACAGCTTAAGGGCTCTGGAGATTGTAATTACCAGCAGCTTCCAGGGGTTGGCACTGTGTTTTAATGTCTTTTCTCTTCCTTCATCTGCAGACCAGACGACTGACAGCTGTAACATCTCTGTCGTCACTCTGGTGTAAACCCGCCTGGACCCATCTTATCCTGCCAACTACGCCATTGTAAGTGATCAGACAGACCTCAATAAAGAGTTGGGGCACCACCCTGGTGACTCTGTATAACAGGAATGCAGCAAAAACAAGAAAATGAACAATAACTGCAAAAATGCCATTTCAGACACGAGTTTGAACTGTTTTCAAAATGGCCGAACTTCTGGTCTTACATCCTTCCAGCAGGAAGAGGTGGGTCCAGGTGAACGGACACCAGAAGTAATTTATGAGATTTTACAGCAGTCAATCAGCTGGTCTGCAGAGGGAGGAAGAGCAAAAGCATTAGAACACAGTACCAACCCTCGAGTGGCAGGTAATTAGAATCACCAGAGCCTTTAAGCTATCCCCTTTCCACATGCGCATGACAGTGCATTGTATTTAGATAAATAAAAGCTGTATTACATGTATGTGACTACATAGTGCTGCTGCAGTGGGTAGTCTGGCTGGCTGTTAGACCCAGTGACAATGCATTGATTCCCACCCAGACATTTTTTGATTAAAATGTATAGATCCTCCCTGTATCCCTCTTTTCTGTACGGTAGGGCTCCCCAAGTTCAATCCTTGAGGATCACTGTGACTTCAGTCTTTTCACAAATGAGTGGTCACTCTTATGTCTTATCTCTCTAATTGTTTAGCTACTTGTTTTTCATTTCTTATTCTACATAGAGAAAACTATTTTAAATGATACCTACAAGAAGAAATTCAGAATTGTTTTCTTTGTCATCATCATCTTTTTTTACCATTTTTATTTCAATTCACCTAATTTCTGTGGAGTTTGTTCCTTATATTGTATCTATATACTGACAATGAGTGATGAGCAATGCAGACACGGGTGCACATGATACTCAATGTTAAAGCAGAGGAGCTACTTCAATGTTACATTTATTTTTGTGCTAATCTACTACTTAATAAAACATTAAGGTCTGCGTGTGTGTGTGTCCTGTCCCTTGGAGCAGTATGATTAGTCAGTATGGCTTTGCTGTGATTGGCGACTTTGGATTTGATGACACAATTGACAGGGCGAGTGCAAGTGTTAGACACATGAAGAGAAGAAGCAGTATAGGAGGCTCACTGACAGAGCCACCTTCAAAGATGGGATATATAAAAGCAGACAGGAGGTGAGAAAGGCACCTTTAAAATAATGATTAGAGAAGCAGAATTTACAAGAACCCCCTAGAAAGATAGAGTGCCGGTGAGGAGAGGGTCAGACACACGCGGACACAGAGGAAAGGTGCTAAAGTTACACATAGGACAAGAGATAGCAAATATTTTTACATTATTCTGTTACCAGATAGTGTGGCTGATTAGTAATAAAAGGCCTTACTATGTGGTTTTCTTGCTTTTGAAGATCTTGATCTTTTTTATGTTCTGGCTATTTAAGCATGTTTCTTATTAATTAGCTGAGAAGTGAATTTTATACTGATGTAGCTGTTTTCCTTTAGCATCCAGTGTCATTTGCATTTGTGTCTGCACTGCTCATCACTAATCATCATTATTTGGATACAATTCAGGGAGTAAACTCTACTGGAAAAGGTGAATTTAAAACAATATGGATAAAGAAAGTTAACATTTATATATAAGGCAAAAAATGCAAATTTATGGTACATACTAGCACGTATTTCTGAATACAGTGAAACTGGTTGGAATGAAAACTTGCAGTCACAGTTCCAGGACACTTGGGAACCCCTGTTAAATTGTGTTGTTTAGAGTTAATTGGAAATGTACAGATGGGGTGCAGTTTCCCAGTGATCACTCGAACTCTATACCTTTAGGAGTGTACAAATATGTTCTTTTATTGACTGACTTCTCATGCAGTGCTGGTTAAAGAGCTGTGGTCCGTACCTCTGGGATAAGCAAATGACCTCTGTCAGCTTATTAAAAAAATAATCACAAATACCGGAAGATTATATAAAGTTCACAGATTCAGTGAAAAGGTCTGGATTTGAACCCGAAACTATTTAGGTATGAGACAGTAGCACCGACCGCCTAAAATACAACGGCTGTTAAAACACTCACATGAAAATGACCCAGATCAGCAGCAGCACGGTTACGGAAAACTGAAAACGTCACGAAGGACCGTCAACCAAAGGGAGAGTTTACTACAAGCAATTTTCAATTTCAAGAGCTACCATATTACATACAAATCATCCGAGTTTGACGTTATGACAATATGTACGGCAGTGCGGGTGAACAAAACAAACTTTATAGTTATGTAAATCACGCATGACGTCACTGCGTCCTCACGTACATATGCACGCACGCTGACGTTCAGGAGCGTCATAAGAGACTCGGTAGGTCGAATTGCCAATCAGTTTATCAATTGAACTGTTTGGAAACGGTAGGGGGAAGAGCACACACAAACCACCTGCCCAAAAAAAGGAGCGGGTGCGCAAAGGACTCATTGCTAAACTTAGATTAGTGAAGCTTTCTGGAAACCGTTTTTAAAAAGTAACGGCATACTTGTTTATATATTCGAGCTATTGTCGCTGGATCTAGTTTTTAGTAGGCTATGTCTATCCATAGTGTGATGTATGTCTCGGAAACGTCTTTGTGATTTGATTTTAATTAAATACTGTGGAATAAATCACTCGAGATATACAGTTTAGCAATGTGTCCTGAAGAGAATGGTAGAAAACCATCTGAGTTTAACATACCTGCCATCCCCTTTCATCGGATAAAACTTTTAATGTATGGGAACTCCGGTAACACGGGAAATTACTGCATTGTTTTGGCAGATGACACAGTATTCCTGTGTCAAAGAAGCAGTGCAGCACCGTCTCTTGAATTAGTGATCAAAGTAAATCACTCAAAAATCCTGACGTAAGACGTGGGTATTAATTAAGCTGAAAAAGTAGATACTGGCGTTCATTTGCAAACGCAGATCATCCGCGTAGCCACTGCTAAAGCCAGAACTTGATGAACAAACTGCTTCCACTTCCCACACCATGATGTCATGGAAAACTTCACACTGCAGTGATGATGGAGTGGATCCTTCTGTGAACTAGTAATTGGCGTCACTATAAATGAAACAATGGATATGTAGCAGTGGGGATCACCTTAATGGCGTTTAAGACCATCCTCTTCCTTGCCTGTTACTTTCTGTCTACCTCTTTCTCCTTTCTTTCTCTTTTAGGATCTGAAGAAAGAATTCTGGTATGACAACGAATTGACTGGTTTGGTGAATTATTTTCAGAACTTTTCAGACTTTACTTTTAGTCAGATAACCTGATCATTGGAATGTGGTATGGTGGTTTTAGTCCATGCTGTCTCAAGACGACCAGTCATGTTTCCAGATCAAACCTCAAGAGAGAATGAAAGTGAACCAAAAGAAAGGATGTCAAACAGGACCTGTGCCAATCCTAATTTTCTCAGCATTTTGCAAGATTACAACATTCCACAGGTGCTATCATCCTCACAGATCAAACTGTCCAGTGGCCACTGTATGCTCATTCTTCAATATGTGGTTCACAGTTTTGGTACCCTTGATCCATTATACAAGTCAACAATTAAAAACGGAAGAAAGAAAAACAGACAATGGACACTGTGCAGATGACAGGCAAAGTTTGGAGGTGGGCGTTAAAGATTCTAACGGTGTGCTTTACAACAACACAGTATGGCTACAGAAGGTGTTTTATAGTACATTGTATAGAAATAATATTTTAAGCAAGCTGTAATGGACACGCTACTGAAAAAGTAAATGATGTGTTCTTTGTATTTTTCTTTTTACCAAGAACAATTAGTAAACTCCAGGCTGTTTTCATATTTGCTCATATTTTAAGACAATAGACTCCCAATATATTCATGTCCTAGCCATAAAAGTCCTCATTTTACTCCCAGTCTTCATGCTAAAGTGTTGCTGTAGTTTAAATTTAATTTCTGGGTTTAATGGATGGGCCTTGGGCAGAATGCAATAAGGCATCATGGCTTTAAATTACTATACAGAACACCTTTTAGTAATACTTTCCCATAAAGATACTATATAAAGTACTTGTCTTCTATAAAAAAGTCTACTCCTTGTGCTCCCTCTTCTGGTGACAGGGATTTTTAAAATGATTCCTATTATACGTTTAAAGATGAGCAGCATGGCAGCTAGTGTGGATCTCATACCTCCATGGAGCCAGCTCAGATTGTCAGTTCACTGTCTGTGTAAGGTTTACAGATAATCCCTTTGTCCATGTGGATTTTTCTGAGCACTTCTGTTTTATTTTTGCTTTCTCGCCATCCAAATGTGCACTCTCAGATTAATATTAGTGAATTTAAATTGGCCTGGTTTGGGTATATGCTTTGAGTGTGGTCTTTGATGGGCTGGCATTCAATCTGTTTCTGCCTTGTTGCCGACACTTTCAGGATAGTGATGTCGAAGTCTTTAATAGATAAAGTGGATGGATGGATGTACTCTGTTGATATCCAAGGGGAAATTCACGTACTCCAGTAATCGCACACAACATGAAATGCTCACAAACAAAAGTGCAATAGTAAAAACCAAAGTGCACACCAATGTACAAGACCCAGAACTATAGATGTACAGTATACCCAGTGTATGTTTAATATACTGTGCAGTGACCTTTAAAAATTGTCCCTATGATAGTAATAACTGATATATAAATGTACAGTAAATCACACAATATAGCTTATTTTTAAGGTACAAGAATGTAAATTAAAAACATGATGATTGGGTTTCCATCACTTGCTTATTCTGTGCCTCTAAGCGCTTAACTTAGCCTGCCTGTGATCATAATCCTAGAAGCATAAAAACTAGGCCTGGGAATTGATTAAAAATTAATCTATTTAATCACATAATTATATGAAATTAGTCACAATTAATCACATCTAACATTTAAACATACAATCATAAAGTAATTAAATAAAATCATGAAGTAAGTATATATTGAATCACAAAATTAATTTAGAATCAACACAAAATAGCCTTTAAAAATGTAATGGCATAGTTTAAACTTAAACAATGACCTGAAATCTGACCTTTTAACAAAATACTGCATGAGCAAGTGCATGAATTTGAATGCCTTCATAAAAGGCAAGTTGAAAAGAATGCAATAAGAAATTGAAGCCAATGTATTAATTCTTAAATTGGTATGGCATATGAGACACAGACATGTCAAAGTAAAATTAACCAATCAATATCAACTGTAGGTTTTGAATGCACTGCTAAAGACCGACTTAATTGAAATAAGCATCCCTTAAATAGGCATACTTTAAAACTTGTGTTAAAACTCCTCAAATACCATCCACAATTGTTCATTACCATCAATGACTTTATAATTGTACTTTAAATAAGTGTTTTTCAATTGGTGTGCAAAGAAAGCTACTCAGGTGTGATGTATAGAACTGTCTGTATGAGCAGGCAAAGGGATGTAGCAGCTGGGAAAATGCATTTGCTGCACCTTTACTCACCCTTTCAGACAGTTTAGCATGTCTAGGAGTCTTAATGGTTTTGTGGTTGGTAGAATCATGGCGTGCCTATGGATTCTTTGAGTTATAAACTATGTGCCACCAAAGAAAAACAATTGGAAAACACTACTCTGCCTACACCATTGCTCCTAGCATGCCAGAAAAGTTCAGTGTAGCAGCTATCTCACTTAAAATTCTGACACCGTGCATTATTTGAGTGGTTATGTTGTGTTCTTTACATAAATTAGTAAAGGTAATGCAAACTGGAATAATGGGTAGGGATAATCATTACACTTCTGTTTCATAGAATATTGCCATTGTATTAGGGCAGTGAGCACTGTCAGAATGGCAAGTTAAGCACAGAGATACTAGAGACTTTTTTTGGTGCCACTCAAAGAAAATGTATCTTGCATGTATGTGATATGACATTGACTCATTCTTCTTACAGAAACATAATATGAAAAAAGAAAAGAGAGAGCGTAATTTTTACCTTTGCTACCTTTCTTTAGCATTGTTCCAAGACTACCCTAAACCCCCTTTCCTCCCACTCCCCTGCACCTTTCTCAGTATATATAATCAAGGAAATTAATACCAGTGCCATGTACTGACATGTGGCAAGTTGTTGTTAAACGCATAAATTGAAACTTTTAAATAAAATTTTATGTTTGAAACTTTTAAAGGTACTATATAAATATGGTACTGAATATTTATGTAATTCTTACGGTTCACATTTAACTTTTTTGTATTGTTGTTCCATAATGTAAAAAAAAAAAAATTAAACAATTATGTGAGAATGCCACCCTGACCAAATTTAAACAATTATGTGAGAATGCCACCCTGACTAAAGCACTTCTGATGTAATTGCCTTGTTACTGGCTCTGGATATGACAATATTTGTTAACAAATTAAACATGCAAGATTAATCACAAAAATTAATGCAGTAACTTTCCCAGGCCTAATAAAAACAAAAGTACAGTACTCACAAGTAGGTGGTGTGTCCAAGTGCTAAAACTACAGGGGTGCAAGTGCAGTCCCCAACACCTTGACTCTCAGTGAGAATCTGGATGAGTCTTAATGATGGTCACCTTAAAGAAATATGAAAATAACTTCATTATGTACTGTATGTCAGACAAACAACACAGTGGCACAAGAGTTAATGCTGCTGTCGGCTACAGAGATCTATGTTTAAATTGCATCTTGGGCACTTTTGCTGTGAATTTGCACATTGTTCACATGTCCATGTGAGGTTTTACTGGGCACGCTATGTTGACTCACGATGACTGGACATTGATGTACAGTGTACTTGAGTGTGCCCTCCAAAGGGCTGGGTCTGGTGTCTGCAACCATAAATCTGGATTAAGGCATTTCAGAGAATGGATGGATATAAATTAGGTAGTGTGTACCCTTTTGGTTAAGGAAACAGACTTTGAGACACAAAGATGCCACTGACTGTCTATCATCTTTATTGATGCCATTTAATCTGTGCAAAAAAACTGTATAGTGATTTGTATTTGGATAAAAGCTTAAAACTACATAAATGAAAAACATTAACTGGACATTCCAAATCAGGAAAGAAGACCATAAGTAAGTGATGGGATTTTAATTATTTGCTTTCATTTGCATTTTGTTTTTTTTTTCCCTAGGATTGTTTATTATGATTATCAGGTATTAATTCATGGAAATGAATGCTCAGCTTCTTGGCTGATGACTTTTTGTGATATTGTTTATTATGAAAGGCTGGATGCAAAACTTTTGCATGAAGCAGAAAGACATTCAGTTATTTAACTTAGAGACACCCTTTGATAATGTTGAGTTGCTTACCTGGATCTTTCTGTGTTTGTTTATTCACTTTTTTAGGATAAAGCCTTTCTTTCCATTCTCTTATTAATTTTCTTTCTGTTTTTGGTTGTTTGGTTTGTGATCATTGATCTTTTTTTTATAACCTAATGTTTAAAGCCGTAAGTGTTTTTATAAATGAGCAGTGAACAGTCTGCAAGACTTCAGGGCTAAGTTAGTTAAGCTTTAAGAGGACAGTTAAAAAAGCATTGTGAGTTTATTTTTGATAATATGCTTTAACTTTGTCTTAAAACCATGTGTGCCTTCAAATTGTTTTGTGACATTCTTTAATGTTCCACTTTGGAATTTCTGAGATGTAATTTGTGTGCAGTATTGAAATAAAACACTTCTTTTTGGACTTAAGTGTAAATGTCTTATAATTTACATAATTTATAGAAGTCAGTATGGGGATGCAGTGCTATGTGTTGCTGCTTTCCTACTTCACAGCCTGGGGTCAAATTCTAGTCTAGTTGCTGTGTGTGGAACTTGCTTGTTTTCCCAGTGTCTGTGTTGGTTTTTCTCTGGGGACACCAGCTTTTCTTCAGCAACCCATGGACTTGTTGATTAGACTGATCAGCAATCTCAAATTTGCGTCATCCAGGGTTGTCCCCTGCCTTATTTCCTATATTGTTGGGATAGGCCTTTGAGCCCTGAATTTGAATAAACGCATATAGCCGAAAAAGGGACAAAGCTGTAGTTTTAACTTCTAAAGTGCATACACAAATACAGTATGTATGTAAAGCCTAAAGTTGACCAAACCTGTATTTAAAATTGTAAAACGAATGCAGGAAAAGTGGAAGAATATTTTACTTCACTTGCTGTCCTCATCATGGTGAGGGTCACAATTAGAAAAATACAGAATGGTCAGAGTGGGCTATCCTATTACTAACAATCTGATACAGGTGTATGAAGGGAGCTCTCAATAGTTCCTAGGCTAGCCAAAAGAAATAATCCCTCCAGCATGACTTGGGTCTATTCATAAGTCTTTTCCCAGTGGGCTGTGAATAGTATACAGTACATGGTATACCAAGCAGGAATCCTCACTATGTGTGCAAACCACCTCAGCTGGCACCTCTTGATCCAGAGCACTGGCTCTTTGAGTTCCTCCTTATATATTGAACCTTCCATAAACAGCAAGCTCAGTAGTCCTTTATTGGAACCTCGTTTCATATACGAGGCCACGGCCCAGAGCTGGTGATCATAACATAGGAGATGGTGTATATTGATTTAAAAATTGAGAGTTTCATTTTAAGATTTAGGCTGGGATTGGCTCCAGCAGACCCCTGTGACCCTGTAGTTAGGATATAGTAGGTTGGATAATGGATGGATGGATTTTCTGCTTTACCATCTTTGTCACAGTGCTTTGAAAACTTCCACCTCTATGCCAGTTCATAGGTAAAATTTACACTTGCTTATACTCTTTCTTGTGAACAAGACTGTGAGGTAACCTCCAACTCTCATTCGTTTGTGACACCAACTCCTCCTTAACCTGCAGAAAAACTCCTTCCCAATAGTGGAGCTTACCCTCTTGGGCATGTTGTTTGCCAGACAGACCCTGAAGGCTGGGTAACTCGCATGTCCAGGTCAGACCAAAGGAGCCATATAAAGACAGTACAGGGGATCACCAACTGCAAAGTGAACAGTGGAATTCAAGCATAGCAGACCTTGGAAATATCAGGTGGTTGTTGAAAGAAAACAAAAATATAACAAAATAGGTATGCTGTATTGTGTTTTCTTTGTAAAATTTTTCCTTTGATTGTGGGCATCTGGTCTTAAATATATATACACACATTATGGGTGTGTGTATATTTATATACACACTGGCTGTGATGGCCAGTGCAATTTTCTACACAGGTGTGTGCTGAGCCAATGACATCACTTCTAGAGAGGCCCACCAAATCAACTAATTAAAAGAGAAGGTGTATTTATGGGATGCACTCTGGAACCTCTGGAGGTAGTAGCTAAGGAGAGAAATGAGTGCCATTAGTGGTTAAAGCTCTGGACTTCAAAGCCTGAGGCTGTGGGTTCAAATCCCACTACTGACACTGTGACTATGAACAAGTCACTTGATCTGCCTGTGCTTCAATTGGAAAACAAGAAGAAATATAACAAATTGTATCATAAATGTTGTAAGTCATCTTGGATAATGGCTTCAGCCAAATAAGTAAATGTAAATGCCATTCTTAACAATGTTAACATTGGGGACTTTCAGCCAAAGATATTATTCATCAGAAGTGTGTCAAAAAACACTACTGGGGCTCCTTTATACCAACAGCAATAAGCCTGCATAATGCAGCACTGAGACTGAGACTGCCAAGTCAGAAGTTTTTCTTCTTAATTTTTTGTCATTCTGGTATGTGTTTAGGCCATAGTGTGTATTTATTTATGTATTATTTAAGAAGTTTCTTTAAGAAGCCAAATCTCCCCCTACGGACAAATAAAGTGCTATCTGTTTTTCCTTAGATATCAAAAGAGTGACCCATTACATCATCTAAATAAAGGCAACAGTCATTAACTAACAGGAGAACACACACCCATGTCTGTCTGTGTCTTATTCCATGGAAATACTAGACAATGTTTAGAGGACTATGCCAGGTAGGCGTCACAAAAAAGCACACGAGTATAAACAAGAATCGTGCCGGCAATAAAACTTGAAAGTAACAACATACACAATTGACCCGAATTAAATTTGTCATTACTAAGTTAAGAGTATTATAATAAAGTGTTCACTTGAGAAAAGAAACTTTTTTGACTGGCATTACATCAGCTAACAACTTCTGGGAACACTTGCTTAATTCTTGCATAACTGGCGGAGTGACGCACTTTATTTATCACTACGTAAAAATTTGTGTTCGCGGAGAGAATTACTGGCGTTACTGCTGGCCAATCGTATTTGCGCTTCCGCCCTTTGGCTCGCATGTCAGCCACACGCAGAGCAGCAGAGGTGGGCTTTACGGAATTTTGTCATGTGGGGTTTGGATGAGTTATTTGACAAAGCGCTGGAGTTACAGTACCGGCTTTGTGTTTGAGGGATATACCTCTTTTGATTTGTTATCGAGAAGCGGACACTTTCTTCAGCTCTTCAAAGCACAGAGATGGCCGCCTTATACGCCTGCACGAAGTGCCACCAAAGATACCCATTTGAGGCTCTTTCTCAGGGACAACAGTTATGCAAGGTAGGGAGGCCTGGGGACGACATTTAATCCAGCAACCCTCGTAAACGGCATGCCCGCTAGAGCGCGCTGCGGTGCATGGGGTGGGCGGTTCCGGCCTTCCGAGTTAAGTTTCAGGTGCCAGAAGTAAGTGGGAGAGCTGCCTGTGTTGTCGTGACGGGGGTGCAGTAAAGGATGAGGTTTACAAGACTCTGAACAGTTGTTGCTGGCTAACATTTGTCATTGTATTGTCCTCTAATGCTTATCGTTTTTGTCTTTATCAAGTCATGAAGGTTTTATGGGGCGTGATCATTTATTTAGCTGTGATTTCTTATATTTATAATTTAAAAAATATCCTTAGTGATTTTTGATAATGAACTTAATTTTAAAGCTACTTAGTCCAACTCGGGGACCCGAGGGGAGTTTTGTACTCTATTCACATGTACTACCGGTAGTAGAGGTACATATTAAAAAGAAACGTGTAGTCGAAATATGTGTTAAAATCGACGTTCATTTATTACTGAAACTAACATTCTATATCAGAGAAAGTTAGAAATGAATACTATTAAACTTAATAAGATTGCGTGCTAGTTGCTTTTTTAAAAATGCTTAATTCAGATATCGTAATAATTCGGCTACATGTATAAAGAGGGGAACTTATGTATAACAATAGTATATGTAGGCAAAGATGCTTATTATGTTAGTCATCTATTTAAATGTATCGTCTATTGGTCTCTGCCTTACCGTAATGAAACAAAAAACCATTATAGTAGATGAGTCACTTTATTATGGTGTAGACGTTGAGGTGTGTACCAACCACAGTGTGTTTCGTGTGGCGTCATAACTCCTAGTTGTAGGTAGATATACTTGGTTTGTCCCCAAGGGGAAATTAATACTTTAATGAAGCTAAAATATAAGTATATATATAATAATAATACTTATTATACTTAATATAAATTTATATGCAGTATACATTTATTTATACTGTATATGTAAAACAAACAATAATACTGCTCTTGGTCACAGGCTTGCAGGTGGGTGTAAGATGCAGTCAGATCTGTTCAGCTGTATTGCAGGTTTACAGCATTCGAACAGAGCAAGTCCACAAATCCAATATGCTAATTGAAGCTTGTTCATTCTGATGTCGCCCAGGTTCAGCAAACTGCTTTCTAGGGTCAGAATGGTTGCTTCATTAGAATATTAGTACAGAATCTATGATTTCTGTTCCTCAGTTAAGTTTCACCACCCTGATTAATGTGTATTATCTTCTTAGGCAGTGACATGGAGAAATTCAGTCAGTATTTCAGTGACTGGATAACACACTTAAAGCAGCACAGGTGTTTCTGCAGGTAGGATAACAACAACAATTATTTATATAGCATATTTTCATACAAAAAATGTAGCTCAAAGTGCTTTACATAATGAAGAATAGAAAAATAGAAGACACAGTAAGAAAATAAAATAAGTCAACATTAATTAGCATATTAAAAGAGTAAGGTCCGATGGCCAGGGAGGACAGAAAAAAAAAAAAAAAAAACTTCAGACGGCTGGAGAAAAAAAAAATAAAATCTGCAGGGATTCCAGACCATGAGACCGCCCAGTCCCCTCTGGGCATTCTACCTCACATAAATGAAACAGTCCTCTTTGTATTTAGGGTTCTCATGGAAGGACTTGATGATGATGGTCATGTAGACTTCTGGCTTTTAGTCCATCAATGTTGGAGCATCATGATGCTTTATGTAGGTGGTGGTGGCGCAGACCGCCACCACAAGGCAACCGGAAAAACAAACAGAAGAGAGAGTAGGAGTCAGTACGGATTTTAGAGCCACCGTGAATAGTTATTATAATGAATTGAACATACAGAGTATCAGGATTAAATTAAAGTGAAGTTATGAGAAGGCCATGTTAAAGTAATGTGTTTTCAGCAGTTTTTTGAAGTGCTCAACTGTATTAGTCTGGCGAATTCCTACTGGCAGGCTATTCCAGATTTTAGGTGCATAACAGCAGAAGGCCGCCTCACCACTTCTTTTAAGTTTTGCTTTTGGAATTCTAAGGAGACACTCATTTGAGGATCTAAGGTTATGATTTGGAATATAGCGCGTCAGACAGGATGTCTCTTAGTTGTGTTGATAAGTTCCTGACCAGAAATCTTGTAGGACATTAACAACAATAAAATTTTAGAAAGAGCGTTTACCTCCAAAATTACTACTAGATTATAATTTGGGAGTCACAAATTGTATTGATGGTTACAAGTGTACATGAGTCTAACATTTCACAGACATACAGGCCTTGAAGAAACAAAATAAAAACAAATATATTCCAAGTAATGTGTTTATAAAGTTTTTTTTTTATTGTATATTATAATTTGTGTATTAAGGATTAACCATTAAAGTGTTCAGTTCAATTTGACATTTTTTTATTGACACATAAAAAGGTATTGTGTATGCCAGTGACGTCAAATTCAGTACATTATGGTACAAAAATATACACAAGGAAGGAAAGATGCATCACTACAAGACAGACAAAAATCTGTGTATTTTTCATTCTGTTGCTAAGAGTTTTATTATTGTTCCCTGTATAGTATAAATGGTAAGGTTTGTTTGCTTTGTTAAGAAGTGTGCAATCAAGTAAACTACACTGCCCCTGTATATGTGTGTGTGTGTGTGTGTATTGGGGTGATATTAAACTGAAGACAAATACCATCCTACTCAATGAAAATGTATCCAGTTTAAAATATGTTTATATAATAAATACAATTGCTGCAAGGTGCACTTTAAATGAAATGCATAAAGTAGCAGTATTGTCTTTATGATATTGTTAGAAAGGCCAAATCATGACTAAATTAAAATGGGCTGTAATGTCAGTTGCTGTAGCCTTCATGAAAGACAAAATATGAAAGGAGAAGGTGAATCAAAAATTATATTCAGGCACAGATGAAAGGAATATATCTAAAACACTGTGGGTTACGGTAGTCACGATGTAACCCATAGATTACTGATTAAAACAATATTGTTTATTCAAGAAGATGAAGTATTTCAGCCTTTTCATACATTGACTGGGAGGAGCTCCTCTTTGAAATAAAGAAAGGCAAGTGAAATGATGCTTATGGCCAATGGCTGTGTCCTCACCCGGTTAATCTCAAGGCCAAAATGAGATTACACTTCGTATTTTGTAATAAACACAGAGTAAAAAAAAGAGAAATGGGTGATATTTTAAGAAATAGTGTTCATATCATGGTACTTGAAGTTTGATTTAAAAGTCTTTGAACCTGTTTAATTCCACACTTAGAATTTCTGTAAAGCAGACAAGAAAATTAGAAATCATATTATGGGAAAATAAAAATATTTCTGGTGTAAATAATAGTGCTTCGTAAGAGACATTTTGAAAACAGACCAAAATAAATACAAAAACAAGTAAAATGTAAGCACAGAAGAAACAGGCTCAATGGATGGATAAAGATAAATTAAAACAATAAAAGATCACTCACCAGTTTATGCCTAGGGGAATACAAGGAATTAAAAAAAAAATCTCCTGCACATTTAAAAGAAAAGTCTGATTATGTTCACCCTTTGATGTTGTTGTCATCTTGAATTTAAAGAACAAAGCAAGCTCACCAAGCTAAACATATAAAATGGAGAGCAAATAATTATAAACAAAATAGTTTGAATTATCATCTATAGAACCTTAGGTAGATCAATTAGAACCTTAAGTGGATATACAAGATCATAGCCATAAGTGTATATTTTATTTAATTGAATATGATGGTGCCTTTCACTGGTACAGACAATAACCAACAATTCTAGAATTTAGCGTGATTGAAGAATAAGTAAATACAAAGAAAGTAGTAAATGCAGGAAGTTAGAAATGATTGTAGTTTAGGTGGTCAAGAATAGATGCAGAAGGGATTGTCTGGTGCAAGGCAGTGGTGACCACTTGTGCTTTGTTTGTGCTGAGCTGTATGGCAATCTCATTTTCTTCTCGTGGTCTTTTTCTCATAGTTGTAGAGAGCACAATGTGCACAAGTGAATGATCAAATGCTAGGGGTAGTCATACTTTAAAGCGAAGGATGACTGTGAAATGGTGCCATATTGTTGCATGTTCTTGGGCAGCCAATCATGGCAGATGTGCCTCTGCCAGTATTAAGATTGGGATCTGTCAATAAAATTTCTGAAGGGGTAAATGGGGAAAAATGCAGGAGTGCAAGGGCAGAAAATGAAGGTGGTTATCCACAAAGATTTAATCCTTAGCTCCGTTTGCAGATGCCAGCCACCCTGCCCTGATTACAGAAGAGTTTAGGCTCACAATGCTGTTCCTGTGCTGGAAAGGCCCAATTCCAAAAGGCAGATGTTAAGGAATTGGTGTCATTGTCATGACAGGTAGTTGCCATTACCCACACTAATATTAATTTTTTTCCAAGATATTTTAACCACTAGCTTTAAAGCTGTTTTGCAATGGCAGGTCAGTTATGAAAGTCCACATGTAGTAATACAATGTCACATCTATGCTTCGGTAGCTGCCAGTGAATCTACAAGTTAACTTAGGCAGAGCTGGGCAATCATTTTTTTGCAGATTTAATAGTTTATACTGTATATTCATACTGAATTTTTCACTGCAGTTTACACATGTACTTAATTATATATTTTATTGTTTAAAGAGAAAAGAAACTTAACCTATGCTTTTGTTACTCTGTTTGACCACTGTAATAAAAAGATGCAAGTTTTGACTTCCTTGTCCATGGAAAAATTGACAGGAGAAAGTACCCTATATTTTTGTTTTACTGCTTTTACCATACTCCCTGATCCCATTACAATTTGTTTTAGGCAAACAAATTAAGCCGTTCTCCCTTGTAGTACTCGGGAGCAGCCCATTTCCTATGTAATGTTCTTCTAAGAAGGCAGTATGTTCAGTAGTAGTGGAATACCAGATACAAATGTCACCACCAAAGATCCTGTTGCAGTCCTTTTAGTTGGTAAGTATTATTGCACATTATAAATAAAAACCTCAAGTTTTTGGAAAATAAGATGTTGGCTAAACTCAAAACAACCATCTTATGTGTAAATAATATAAGGAGATACATGAAGGAAAACAAGAGAAGAAACAAACTTATTGTGAAAAATAAAAAAGCTAAGTTATCAAAACAACATAATGTCCTTCATAGACTTCTATTTCAAAGCATTCCCATATACATTAACAAATCATTTTTGTTTCTAAATTAGATTCAATCATAACCTCATTTATTTGGAATTAAAAACATCCACACATCCAATAGGTGGCTCTTCAACAACCTAAAGCAGAAAGTGGAATGGCTCTACCTAACTTTTAATTTTATGAATGGGCGGCAAATATACAAGCTATAAAAACCTGGACATTGACACAAATAGATGATCACACACAGGCTAGGATCGCAATAGAAATAAAACCCTGCATTACTTCTTTATATTCCGTACTTTGTGCCCCAGTAAATGCAAGTTATCATCAATATGCTAACAACACAATTGTACTTCATGGGTATGTGTGTAAACTAGGTATGTGATGGACCTCTACCCTGGCCGTGGTTTAACCCTGCCTTCTACCCAAATATACAACTGTAAGCTTAGAAAAAATAAATGAGAAGGTAGATGGAAGATAAAATATTGTGGTCCCTGGCTTTGTGAAAAGTAGAGAGAAGTTTCCAGACACTAGCCATATTAGCAATAAATTAAAACTTAGCAACCGTAAATATAACATCAAATAAAACATGTTTACATGTTCTGTAAATGTAGCTAAAACATTAATGGTCAGCACATGTGATGCCATGGTTATCACTGCCTCACAGTTTGAGTCCTGCGTGTGCGGAGTACATATTCTCGCCATCTATGTATGAATCTTTTTTTCAAGTATTGCAATTTTTTATGTAGTTGCCAGTAGAAACAGCAAACAGCCTTTGAACTTGAGGGTAAAAAACTTCATGATTCTAGTGGTGGAAGTAGAAGTGGTGAGCTGATGCTGGATGTTAAGCAGCCACTGAGGATGGACTCCACTGTGCAGCTGTAGACGTTGGTGAGACAAGCGATAAAGGAAAGACGTTATTCAGCCATCTTGATGATATCTGAGATGCACTGAGCCTAACTATAGTCATTTTTGATTATCACTCCATGACATTTAAAGCTGCTGACTCTCCACAGCCATACCCTCTGATGTAGATGGAATTATGGTCTGCCTCCTGCTTCCTGATATACAGGTATGTGCTAGTTGTTTGGTGTTTCAGACATTAAGGGAGGGATTTTTGTTCTTGCACTACTCTGTCAGAAGGAAAGTTTCCTTATGGCTAGTAATCAGGCCTGTGCCGGTGGTGTCATTGGCACATTTAATGATGGAGTTAGAACTGTGTTTGGCCACATTGGCTTAGGTGAACAAGAAGTATAGCAGTGAACTCAACATATCCTGTTGATGCCCATGTTAAGGATCAGTTTGAATAAAGTAATGTTGCCTTTCTGCTGAGGCCTATGAGTTAGGATGTCCAAAATCCAGTTGAGAGGGTTACACTAAGTGCCAAGTTTGGAAACGTGGTGATCAGGCTTGATAGAATAAAAAAAAATAAATGCTGTGCTATAATCTGTAAAATCTACTCTTGCCTAGCAGTTTTTATTACCTAAGTGTGCCAGGGTAGTAAAAATTTAAAGTGATCCTCTGTAGAGTAGTTGTGGTGATAAACAAACTAGAGATGGATCACATTTTCTGGAATATAACATTTAATGTGTCAATTTGTCAAAGCATTTTGTAAATAATTTCAGTGAAATGTTATCAATGTCTATTAAAAACTGTAGTATTTGACATACTTCAATTTTCAAATAGCAATAGCTGTGATTTTAATTAGGGTATATGTTATAAAGAAGTTCAACACTCTGTGTCTAGTTTTCACTTTTTTCACATCAATTCTGCCCATTGGAGGGCCAATGCATTGAATATTAACAAAACATGCACTGCCTACAGAGGAGTTTAACTTGAATTAGCAAAAAAACAAAAAAAAAAACAAAACACAATGCATCACAGTAAAATTCTGATAGTTTCCTTAGGTACTAGTATAATGTATTTGTATATAGACTTTTAAAACTGAAACATACTTTTAAACAAATAAGAAAAATATTGATTAATTGTGCAAAAAATACATTAAATTTTTTATAAATATACATAAACCCTTTATGCACTTTCCACCCAAATCCACCCCCAAATTCATAACAACAAATATATAACCCTATAACTAACACATAACTTCTAACAATGAAATAATTGCAGTCCAGGATGAAAAGTGCTTATTATGAAGTTTGTCAGAAAGAATCACTACATCTGGTAAAGAAGTAAATTTTTTCTACCATGATATCTTCTACTCAAATGGATTAAAGTGAGTTTTTTTTTCTCACTTCTGTTGCTGCTGACACTAACAAAACATAAGACAAAGTACAATTTATAGTCCCTAATCATGTTACCTGTCAAAAACAGGTAATAGAATACATTTAAAAATATTTGCTATGTTGTCCTACATGTTCCTTCAGTGTCTGAACATCTGTTGACCGGCACTCCCTCTCTCGATCACATTCCCATAAGCCTACTTCCCAGACTCTGTCATTTCAAAGTGCCTTGCTTTTCCCCATCCATTTTTATACTTCCTGTCATTGAAGGGCGACCCGCAGTTTGTCTTCTATGCCTTTACATCTTCTCATGCGTTTCATACTCTGACTTTCTCTTTCAATCACGTGACAAAGCCATACTGACTAGTGCAGTTATGCTTGTGGTCTGGACACGCACACGCAGATCTTAGTTTTTTATTGCATAGTAGATTGGATGTACCATGCTTCCCCTTCACCACACAAGAGCTGCTCTATAAATTTAAACCAGTTTATTACACGTAATATGCACCATGGTGCAATGGATAGCATTCCTGTTCATTTCCATTGACTTGTATAATAGATCTCTTAATAAAAAAATCTAACATACATCTTACCAGTAACCTAGTCTGTCACACAGTGTTCAGCATTTACATTTACTATTAGCATAAATAAATAAATAACACAAACTGCATCACTATGATTTTCAAGTTATGTTACAAAGTCAGTATGCTGTTGACTCTGATGCGCATTGATGAATTGGATCAATTGATTGATTTACAACAACAACATTTATTTATATAGCACATTTTCATATAAAAAAGTAGCTCAAAGTGCTTTACATAATGAAGAAAAATAAAAGACACAATAAGAAATTAAAATAAGACAACATTAGTTAACATAGAAAAAGAGTAAGGTCCGATGGCCAGGGAGGACAGAAAAAATGAAGAAAAAAAAAAAACTCCAGTCAGCTGGAGAAAAAAATTAAAATCTGCAGGGGTTCCAGGCCACGAGACCGCCCAGTCCCCTCTGGGGATTCTACCTAACATAAATGAAATAGTCCTCTTTGTATTTAGGGTTCTCACGGACAGACTTGATGATGATGGTCATGCAGACTTCTGGCTTTTAATCCATCACTGTTGGAACATCACGGTGCTTTAAGTAGATGGTGGTGGCGCAAGTCGGACACCGGAAAAAGAAACAGAAGAGAGAGTAGGGGTTTGTACAGATTTTAGAGCCACCATGAATAGTTATTATAATGAATTGGATATACAGAGTTAAATTACAGTGAAGTTATGAGAAGGCCATGTTAAAATAATGTGTTTCAGCAGTTTTTTGAAGTGCTCCACTGTATTGGCCTGGCGGATTCCTATTGGCAGGTTATTCCAGATTTTAGGTGCATAACAGCAGAAGGCCGCTTCACCACTTCTTTTAAGTTTTGCTCTTGGAATTCTAAGGAGACACTCATTTGAAGATCTGAGGTTACGATTTGGAATATAAGATGTCAGACATTCCGATATATAAGATGGGGCGAGATTATTTAAGGCTTTATAAACCATAAGCAGAACTTTAAAGTCAATCCTGAATGACACAGGTAACCAGTGTAGTGACATCAAAACTGGAGAAATGTGCTCAGATTTTCTTTTCCTGGTTAGGATTCTAGCAGCTGCATTCTGTACTAGTTGCAAATGATTTATGTCTTTTTTTGGGTATTCCTGAGAGGATTGCATTACAGTAATCTAGTCGACTGAAAACAAACGTGTGAGCTAATTTCTCAGCATCTTTCAGTGATATAAGAGGTCTAATTTTTGCTATGTTTCTTAAGTGAAAAAATGCTGTCCTAGTGATCTGATTAATATGCGATTTAAAATTCAGATTACAGTCAACAATTACCCCTAAGCTTTTTACCTCTGTCTTGACTTTTAATCTTAATGTATCCAGTTTATTTCTAATAGCCTCATTGTATCCATTATTGCCAATCACTAAGATTTCAGTTTTCTCTTTATTTAGCTTGAGAAAGTTACTATTCATCCATTCAGAAATACAAGTAAGACATTGTGTTAGTGAATCAAGAGAATCGGGGTCATCAGGCGCTATTGATAAATACAGCTGTGTGTCATCAGCATAGCTGTGGTAACTCACGTTATGCCCCGAGATAATCTGACCTAACGGAAGCTTGTAGATTGAGAATAGCAGCAGACCCAGGATAGAGCCTTGTGGAACACCATATATGATATCATGTGTCTTTGAGTTGTAATTCCCACAACTAACAAAGAATTTTCTCCCTGCCAGGTAGGATTCAAACCAATTTAAGACACTGCCAGAGAGGCCCACCCATTGACTAAGGCGATTTCTAAGTATATTATGATCAATGGTGTCAAATGCGGCACTCAGATCTAAGAGGATGAGAACAGATAAATGGCCTCTGTCTGCATTTACCCGCAAGTCATTTACTACTTTAACGAGTGCAGTTTCTGTGCTGTGATTTGTTCTAAAACCCGACTGAAATTTATCAAGAATAGCATGTTTATTGAGGTGGTCATTTAACTGCATAATGACTGCCTTCTCTAGAATTTTACTTAAGAAAGGCAGGTTAGAGATGGGTCTAAAATTTTCAAAAGCAGAGGGGTCAAGATTATTTTTCTTAAGTAGGGGTTTAACTACAGCAGTTTTAAGACAGTCTGGGAAGACCCCCGTATCTAATGACGAATTTACTATGTCAAGAATATTATCAATTAGCACGCCCGATACTTCTTTGAAAAAATTTGTTAGTATTGGGTCAAGGATGCAGGTGGAGGGTTTCAGTTGAGAAATTATTTTATGTAAATCAGGTAAATCTATCCTAGAGAAAGAGTTTAATTTGTTTATAACGGAGTACTGGGGTTTAGGATTATCCTTAGTGTTGGGGAGATATACTATGTTATTTCTAATATCATTATTTTTTTGATTGAAAAATACAGCAATAGCCTCACAGGTTTTACTGGAAGTACCTAGGAGGCATTCCTTTGAGTTACCTGGGTTTAGCAGACGATCAATCATCGAGAATAAGACTCTGGGATTACTAGCATTGTTATTTATAATCTTAGAGAAACAGCAGCGCCTCTCAAGACGGACAATGTTATTGTATTCTGTTATTTTAACTTTTAATATTCATAGTGGATAGTTAGTGGATTTATTAAGCATCTGTTCAGTGATTGATTCACTGTTTATTTTATGTGGAAGGTATTTGATATACTGTACTGTTGAACTCATTATTATAAGTATTTATTCATACACATTTATTTTTTGGACGTTGTATTCGGGGTTACTCCTTTGATAGGATTTATTGCTGCTTCTGAGTTTTATTGTTCTGTTGTGAGGATAGCTATAATAATTGCATAAAAGTGTTGTTTAAATACATTGATGTAACAATTTCATCATTTGATTCTTTAATTGTAGATCTAAGTAAAGTAAGAAAAAGAAGATAATCACCTTGTAAAATATGCCCGAACACCTTACCCAGACTGGCTATTTTACAGACATAGTTTCCCTTAAAACACCACTTTATGCCACCCACAAAGACCGAGAAGAATAAATAATGGGGTAATGCAGGACATTTCATAGGAGAAAATGTGTGTCTCATTTAGAAACATTAAACAATTAAGTAGTTTGTCATTTTTAGATAACACCTTGTGTGTTGTGTGTTTCTTTTCTAGGATTGTCGTAATGCTCATCCTGTGGTAAAGTGCACTTATTGTAGAATGGAGTTTCAACAAGAGAGGTATTTTTTTATTATGACATAAATGATAATGTGTTTATTTGCTGGTCCTCTGTTACTGATGTCATGTATAGAAAACTACTTAATTATAAATTGCTCCTGCACACTTGCTGTGGTTTACTGGTATATCAGTGATTGTTACCAGTGGTAACATCGCCTCTCCCAGTAGGACTTGAGCACTCTAAGCTGAACAAGGCATGTCTCAAGGGAGTAGTGCTTGTTGAAAAATAATTGCTATTCAGTACTTTCTTTAAGCAAGAAGTGAATTGTTTTGTTTGTTGGGGTTAGAATTTAATAGCAGGTAAACATATTTTAACAACATTTTAAAAGTTTTCAGCCCATTAAAAGAAAATCTGGCTTTCATGTTTTCAACACTAGAAAATCTTTCAACTCTGCAAGTATAGATAAAGTAAACAATAACACATCAAGGTGTTTACATTTTTTTAATAGTTAAAAGAAAATTATGTCGAAGAAACTTGCAGTAAAGCTGGCTATTAGCTTTTCCAGGTGGATTGATGGTGTCATGTAATCAGTTGTCACTGGTTGGCAGGTGCATAGCCTTAGTGCCTGTAGTGATAGCACTACATAAAATAACTTAATTATCTAAAGATGTTTATTTATTCATTTTCTTTCTTTTTTACTTGTAGCAAAACAAACACCATCTGCCGTAAATGCACCCATAATGTGAAAACCTATGGAACGGTAAGTGACTGCTTAAAGTGGAATGAATATAAGAACAATATGCATACAGAGTACATTTAAATTTTATGTACTTAAAGTACTGTGTAATATTTTTTAAATAAGTTGTTTTTTTAAAAGCAAATCTTTTCCCATTTCTTGAATTTTATTATACAAAGTGATGTGTCACACTCTTTTAAGTGCGGCACCTGTGCTTCATCATTATCTTTCACAGAGAGTTACAATAAATTCATCAATTTGTTTGTTTCATAGCCTAAACCTTGCCAGTACTGTAACGTAATTGCTGCTTTTATTGGAAGTAAATGTCAGCGCTGTACTAATTCTGAGAAGAAATATGGTCCACCACATACTTGTGAACAGTGTAAACAGCAGTGTGCCTTTGACAGAAAGGATGACAAAAGGAAGGTATGATAACAGCCTTTACAGTTATGGGTGTTCATGGGTATTTTTAGACTGAATTTCCTACTGACAAAAGCAAGAAGTGATGTCTTAAAAATCCTGGTCAAGTTATTTTAGTTAGTGAATCAAAAGTGATTTAATTAAGCAAGCTTAGCTAACAAAATGCTAGGGATATACTTTTTCAGACATTTGCTTAAAATGTATTTTGGTCAAATGGAAATAAAGTTTAAATAAAAGATAATTGTCAGGTAAACAAGAAATGTGTTCAATATGCTTAATATTGTTTTTTCTTTCGGGAAGAATGCATGTATATTTACTAACATATAAATTAAAAAAAACTAAATAAAGTAAAATAAATTTCTACTTTTTTTTGTAAAATGATTAGACTGTCATATGTGCATAGTCTTATTGGTGTATGCTGTTGTTTACACAGCAAGTTGAGCATCACCTTTTATTGGCTTCGTAGTATTTGAAAGTCAGTAGTGCTAAGAGTGTCTTGCTAAAAACAGATTATTTATAAACAAGATTATTATTTATACTGGTTAGCTAATATTTCGTATAAATAACATCTGAAGCAGCATATTTTCCCCATCACTCACCCACACATGTTTAAAACTATTGTGTTTTCTACTCATGAAGAATACCAGCTGCTGAGAGCTAATTTTAGGGATTTTGGGTTCTTTCTATATTCGGATCAGAAAAACTGTTTTAGGACTATCCACTTAGAACAGTTATGTCAGCGTCTAGCATACATGCAGGAGGATATAGTGTATCAGATTAAAACAAACCTGTGCTATTTTATTGTAAGTAATAGAAGTGTAGGCATGCAAATAATTGAAAGGGTGTTTATTCTGACAAGGTTAAACATTTAGACAGTATTACTCTTTAATAGAATTAATAAATGTTCTGTCTGTGTTGATTCTGTATGTCAAATTCTAATGGTGGAATCTCATTTATGTGAATCATGAACTTAGCATGCTAAGCTGATTTTTCTTGTTTCTAGGCAGATGATAAGCTGTTGTGCTGGCTTTGCACTCTGTCTTACAAACGTGTTCTCCAGAAGACCAAAGAACAGCGCAAGCACTTGAGTACCTCCTCTGACCCTGGTTTGCAGAAGGCTCCACATGCTAGACATGCTAGTAACAACAACCATTATAACAGGTATTTACAAATTACAAGTTAATTTTGGTCCATACTGTTGAACTCTACAATTTAAACTGATTATCTTGTGGGTGTATAAATAGCTATCACATCAGCTGTGACTGAACTGATAAATTAATAGTTTTGATCAACTTGTATTGTTTCGGGTTCTTTAACAACAGTTTTTGAAAAGCATTTCGTTTTACAGTTCATTTTATTGCTTTGTTTCGATGTGTGTGACTTATACATTACCTTCAGATTTTTAGTACAGTTATTTCAAGGAATTATCAGTATATTTTCAGTTTTTGGAGAAACACTCTATAAATTGAAAACATTACATAATTCATTCTGTTGCATCACACATTTTAAGCATCATTTATTATTTCTGATCATTCCAGATAATTAAAAAATGGTGTGCATATGTTTCCAAATTAACATTTCTGCTTTTAGTTGTTTTATTTACTCTTATCACTGTTCACTGATAAAAACTTGCTGAGTTTTAGAAACAGAGAAATCATTTAGGGCTCAGGAATCTTAACAAATGAGTGAAGCAACAAAACAAAAGCAATAAATGGAAAAAAGTAAAGCTGTACATTAAAAACAGTGGTAATAGGTATGTACTATTTTTGTTTTAATTTTTACATGCAAGGATCCATACTCAAATAAATGTAATATATGAAAAGTTGGTTTCTTATTAAGAAAATGCTTGGCAGAATAAACAGCCACATGAGTCCCCAGTACCACATTTGAAAGTGATTTAGGGACTGGTTTGCATTTCTTTTTATCAGAGTGTTAAGTGAAGGACACCAGTAGAACAAGGTTGTTATAGAATTCAGATATCTGTTGTTTCAATTAACATTCTTCTTTTTTTCTAGTCAAAAAACATTGTCTACATCATCTATTCAAAATGAAATTCCTAAGAAGAAAACCAAGTTTGATGACATCATAGCCAATGAAGACAGGTAATATTCAAAGTGAAAATTATTTAAATTGAAGCAGAATTTGTAAATGTGAGGCAAAATATTTTTAAAATTATATTCTGTGTCTAAGGAAAAAATAACAGCCAAGTGCCCTGTATGAAAGATATTTAATATGGAAGAGCTTCCATGTGTCTTTTTTTTTTGATGAAAAAAGATTCTACTGTCATTAATGGCTGTTGAACTTAAACATAGACTATTTCAGATCTTTCTTACTGCATCATGCTGTTTAACTAATTTCACTTTAGGATAATGAACCAGAAAATTATCTTGTTAATCAGCCTTCATTATACTTCAAAGAAATGTGTAATGACTTTAAAATTAATTCATAAAGTGAGATAACATTTAATACTACTTTGACAATGGATCTGGGTTTTTTTAATTTTTATTTTTACTATAGAAAATACCTTAAGTGTGAAGTGAAAGTTTACCGGCCTGTGAATTTTCCATGCAAAAGAAGCTTAGTATCTTCCTATACTATAATTGTAAGAGTGTTGTTTGCTCTTTGGAAGGAGTGGGAATATATCATTGTCGAAAGTAGTGTCAAAGTAAAATAAAGGAGCAGAAAAGATGGAGTGCCTTTCCTTTTAAAGCAGACGTAACAGGAAAGGAACATAAAATAAAACACATTAACCAGTGTCTCAGATTCATGTTGCCATTGGAAGGGATGTGTTTATATTTGAACTGATTTCGGCTACTTTGCCTTAAACAATTCCATATTCAATACCCAAGTGTGCAGATTTTTTATTTCCTATTTTATAATTTGGAAAACAATCATTTTCATAATAATTGGATTTATTTAGGTTGGCTGTTTACCTTCCACATTTATTTTCTCCTTCAACAATTATTTTGTGCATTCTTAAAATAAATTAAAAAATACAGAAAAAGCACAGCTACCAATCCATCATCTGCATTTCTGGTGTGAAATACTGTGAAGACCACATGCTGGTAAACTTTGAAACATTGACACATTTATAAGTGTAAAAGCAACCTACTCTTTTCTGAGACATTCTGATTTTACAGTGCATCCTGTAGGGCATTACATAAAAGTAGTGCAAAAATACCTTTTCTTTTCTTCCTTTTCCAGTTCTTCTCCATATCTTGCCTTTGACTCCCCTGGAACAAGCCAGCTTACAATTATAACCCAGCTGAAAGAAGAGGTGGCTGCACTCAAAAAGGTTTTGCTCCAAAAAGACCAGCTAATGCTTGAAAAGGAAAAAAAGGTTTGTAGTTAACTGTACCACTTATATTTTGTCCATGCTCATAATATTTTAGTTTTACCACACTGTATAAAATTTCTGCCTTGTTCTCAATGATCTCTAGATATTAACCTGGATTTAAAGGTTGGAAAATGTTATAGAGAAATTCAAAAAATGCATATTCTGAAGTTAGTTTTGAATAAGAACTTGCAGGATAGTGGTTTTAGTTGTGCTGTTCTTCCTTTCATATGGTTTCTTTTTTTATACTAGCTCACAGAGTTAAAAGCTGAATTTCAGTACCAAGAAAGTCAAATGAGAACTAAGATGAATCAAATGGAGAAGGCTCACAAGCTTATAGTTGAACAGATCCAGGTATTTATTATTTGTGCAATTCAGTATAGACCTAAAATATATACATGTAATGTAAGTTGTTATTGTACAGTTATGTACATGTTTTTTTTAACCTAAAGATTTACTGTGTAATTTTTCTACGTACCATACAGATCATATTTGAGTGCATCCCTAGGATGTGTGTGGTTTTTAAGAGCAGTGTATGGGTTTATAATGGTCTTTCTGAATTGTTTTAAACTCTAGTCTATTCAGTCTTATTATTTAGTGCTTTAACACTGTTACACATATATTGGAGAAGTTACTTCTTGTGGTTATTATATTGTAAGTAGAATCAATACAATGAGTGATTAACTAAATGTTATTTAGCAACAGGAAATCTGAAGGATTAACAGTTGACTAGCCACTTAAGGTGTACATATTTTTTAATATATTTTGAGGGTTGATTTCAGAAGTAAAAAAAAAAAAACAGTAGGTGGAGAAAAACTTATTTCGAAGTGGGGTTACTATTCTTTAAAATGTAATTGCAAAAACAAGATGTATTTTTTTTTAACAGTATTACCTCTCTATATCATTAAGACTTTATGATGTTATGTTTTGTCCTTCAGTTTGTCTGTCCCACCCATTGTTAGAAACATTGCAGTTTTTAAGAAAAATGGGTAAATACAGACAGAATCCTGGTAAAGTACAAACTTTGGGGAAAGTTATGTCGCTTAGTGGGAATCTTCATATATTATATGACTAGGGTATTATATATTTTTAAATAATTAATAATGGCATAACTAAATACTGTAATTTTGTGTTGGACTGGCATCTTGTCTAGGATTGTTTCCTGCCTCCTTCTTGGAACTGCTAGGATAGACTACTGGTACCTGTGACCCTGTACTTAAGTAACGGAGTTCACAGAATTGACTATTAAACAATATTTTTCCTGCACAGAAAGTGGAAACTGTACTTACTGTATTTCTGTTGATAATCAACTTAAGTGACCACTTAAGTTTCATTTGTTTTAGCTAATTTAGAGTAAAAAGTGTGCTGTGGTTTGAAAAAAAACTAACCATACACAGTAAACTGTACTTAAGATACCTAATATAGTATTATTATTGGAAAAAACCTGTGTTTCCTTGAGAATTAAATGGGATTTAATTGTTTTTTCTTTTTCAGGTCAGAAACCGAGATCTTATAAAACAGGTGGCTTCACTGTCGAAAGGAAAACGAATGGAGAGGCTGGGAGCAATGACATCACCTTAGAAACGGTGTAAAGTTCAAAACTAAAAGGAGGATGTTATCTGGAAGTCAATAGTTGCCATTGTAAATAATTTCAATATTTTAATATATGCAAATCTTGTTTTAATTTTATATTAAGTGTACATGTGTGGTTTTAAGAAAAGGGAAACACAAATACAATAGAATTGAATGGGTGATTACACATTTAAGATTCAGAATAAGAATTTTGTTTTGTTGTTTGTAGTCACCAGAAGATATTTGTAAACTGCTGAACTCCAAGAACAGTGTGTACACCAATCTCACCAAATCTGTTTTTACAGTTTTTGTTCTGGAAGGAATTACAGGTGTATATATTTTTAATTCAGATTGTTTATACTAATATATTCTTTCAAAACATACAACAAATACAGTCAGGAAGTATTTGGACTGATACAACTGTCATAATTTTGGCTCTGTATGACATCACAATGGATTTGGAGTAATCAGGATGTGATTGAAGTATAGACTTTCAGCTTTAAATGAAGGGGTTTAACAAAAATATTATATAAGCTTTTTAGAAAAGACACATTTTTATACATGGTCCCCCTGTTTTCAGGGGCTCAAACGTATTTGGACAAACTAACATAATCATAAATATAATGATCATTTTCAATATTTGGTTGAAAATTCTTTACGGTCCATGATTGCCTGAAGTCTGGAAATCAGGGCATCTCCAAGTGCTGGGTTTCCACCCTGTTGATACTTTGCCTGGATTTTACTGCAGCTGTCTTCAAGTGCTGCTTGTTCATTGGACTTTCTTCCATCAGTTTCTTCAGCAAGTGAAATGCATGTCCAGTTGGGTCAGTGTCAGTTGATTGACTTGTCCTTTGAAGAATATCCCACTTCTCTGCATTGAAAAGCACTTGGTTTGCTTTCACAGTATGCTGTGGCTCATGGTGCATCTCTGCTGTGAAGCATGGTCCTATCACATTTGTCTGAATCTGAGGTGATAAAATATCCATGTACACTTCAGAATTTATCCTGCTACATCTGCCAGTGGCCATATCATCCATAAACACTAGTGACTTACTTCCATTGGCAGTCATGCATATTTTACAGATGATGTTGGTATACTTCGGATCATGAGCTATTCATTTTCTTCTCCATACGCTTCTCTTTCCATCATTCTGGTATATACTAATCTTAGTTTCCTTTTGTCCAAAGAAAATTGTTCCAGGACTGGACAAGCTTTTAAAAAAGTTTTCTGGCAAAGTCTAATCTGTCATTCATATGATTGAAGTTTATCAGTGGTTTGCACTTTGTGTAAGCCCCCCGTCTTTACTTTCAAGACGTTTTCTCTTGATTGTGGACTTTTGCAATGATAAGCGTACCTCCTGGAGAGTATTCTTGTTTTAGCTGAATGTTGTGAAGGGGTTTTCCTTCACCAAGGACAAAATTCTGCAATCATTCAGCACATATGTCCTCAATGATTGTCCTTCTTTTGAAGGATATACCACATGGTTGATTTGACCACTCATGGTGTTTCTCCTATCTCTCTAAAGGGTTTCTTTTGTTTTCTCAGCCTAATGATGAACTGTTTTTACTTGCACGTGCAACTCTTTGGACCTCATATTGAGAGTTCACAGTGACGGCTTCCAAATGCAAATTACACACTTGGAATGAATTCTAGACCTTCCACTTACAAAATAATGGAATAATGAGGGAACTGCTCCCACCTGACTATGGAACAGCTTGTCAGTCAAATGTCCAAATACTTTTGATACCCTGGAAATTGGGGGGATGGGGCTATTCAGAAAAATGCCTATCATTCCTAAATGGCTCATACATTATTTTTGGTAAACCCCTTAAATTAAAGCTTAAAACCTACACTTCAATCACATAATGATTGCTTTATTTCAAATACATTGTGGTGTCATATGGAGACAAAATTATGAAAATTGTGTCATTGTGTCACTGTCCAAATACTTATGGACCTGACCCTATGTGATTTTTCTAAAACTATTTCTAAATAAAAATAATGTTTGCAATTTCAAGTCTGCTTTATATGAACTGTTCTCTAACCTGATTCAGATTTAAGAAGTAGTCTGTTCAGCAGAGGAGGGTCCATCTGTTTTGCAGGTTAGCTACTGTGGTGAGTCTGTCCTTAAGAAAAATATTAGCTATCCATGTTTACCAGTGATTTTAATGTATAAGACATTTCACTATCCAAACACTTTTCCTATGATAAATTGCACCATTTCTCAAGTGTGGCAGGGCTTTTGAGAAACCAGCCCTATTTTTTTCTGGTTGTATAGAAAATAAAATTAAACCACTGCTGTCAGTTGTCTGACTGCTTGTGCACTTATTTTCTGTCCACATAAGCTATCCAGTGAATTATTTTATATTCGAAAAGTAAAATATCACAAGTACTTATTAAGAAACTTCAGCTCATAGTGCCTTCTTTTGAAAATTTAGGGTACAGTTGCCAGCATCAGATCAAAGCTAGCCAGCATGTCAGACAAAAATCAGCATGATGACTTGAAAAAACTCAGGATGTTCCAACAACTTTTGACCTCAAAAGTGTCATAGAAAAGCATTTTAAACAACTGATTATTTCATTATTTTTATGTATAAAAATAAATCACACAATAAGTTTGTGGCCTGCTCTTTCTAAAGACATTGTTAACAATGGGCCTTTCTTATGGCCATGTAACATTATCCAGCATTTAAAGCGATTTTCAGTTGTAGACTTCATTTCCATAATCTTATTGATTTCATGGCGTGTTCCCATGACCTCAAGTTGCATAGTGTGAGACACCGGTGACTCGGTCAGCCAAGATTGCATTTCAACTCGCTGTACCTGTAAACCCTTCATATAGTATCACTTCCATCAGGAAATACATTATTGGCTGTCAGAAAAGGAGTGAGTACACAATTCTACCCATATTGGAGGTGGGTAATTTGACATTGTCTGCAATTTCTAATCATACAATTTTACATACACAGGCAGTGAGATCAGCAACAACAGTTGTGAAATTTGACATCCTCACCTACTAGGAAGTCAAGTAACGTGACTTCGGCTTTAGCTTCAGCATTAGGTCATTCAATATCAAGGTTGTATTCCATCTTTTCTCAGCTATGTTAAAATTAAATCGCACACAATATGGGCAGATTTTAGCCCCAAAAATTTAATTTCGAAAGGGAAAAAATATTTGTGGATTTGGAATATTTACCATTCCTGCGAGATTTAATGTTACACTGGCCTATTTTCATTTAATAATTACTGTATTTTTCGCTCCATAAGACTCACCTGACCATAAGACACACCTAAGTTTAGAGGAGGAAAACAAGAAAAAAAATATTCTGAAACAAATGGTGTACTAATATATTTAATAAAATATAGCAGAATAATATTTCAACCATGTAAAGTCAACAGCGGTATTAATAACCATCATCACTGTCATTAACAAATTAGGAGAGACTTTAAGTTCAAGCACTGTTCTAGTTTTCTGGAATCCCCAAGAACTCCTCATTGCTAGTGTCAGAAGTTATGAAGCTCAGTTGCTCACAATCACTGATACCACTTTCTTCGCTATGTTCATATATGATACTATCTTCAGTTCCAAATAAGGCATTGCTAATGGCAGCTTCCACCTGTAGCTATAGACTCTTCAGTATGCGAGTGACTCTCCACATTAGTGTTTAGATCTGGATGGTGTATGTTCCCAAAACATTAACATTTATATGTTACTTACATAAAAGCCAGATCGAATGTTATTGACCTTGATTTATTTACTTACTTCCTACAGCGTAAAGTCACAAGTAGACTGCAGTGCTTCCTGTGTTTGATCGACACGGACATGCTCAAAAAATACATGTGTAATGCCACGAAAAGTGCACGCTGACACTTCAGTTCATAAGCAATGGTACGAGAATGCAGTCAGACTTCTTTTATGGGCACATACACCGTCCAGATCTAAACACTAACCTGGAGAGTCGTTCGCGTACTGAAGAGTCTGTAGCTGCAGGTGGAAGCTGTCGTCACAGTACTTTGTATATAAGAGCCAGATCGAATGTTATTTACCTATTTACCTTGGTTTATTTACTTATCTGCCTACAGTGTAAAGTCACAAGTAGACTGCAGAGCTTCCCATGTACATATACAAAGTACAGCGATGGCAAAAGTGCGACGTGCATTCTTTCTCCGATGTAGAACCCTCGTCATCATCTGAGTTCACCTCTGTTATAGGACATCTTTATGTGAAAACAACAGTGTCAGATCGGGGGAAGCGTGAACGCAACTGAGAGAATAAAACAATAAAAAAAAAAACCAACGCTAACCTTTTACAAGTACCATAAATTTACACCAGCTGTTACAGACTTAAATCACATGTATGTTTTTATTCTAAAATAGTAAGAATAAGAGCAGCTCACTTCTCAAAACGGAGTCATCTGGGGTCGAACCCGTGAAGTTTTGATTACCAATCAACAGTTGTTACCGTTGCACCACCAAAGCAGCCGTTTCCAAAGCGTGTCAATGTTGTACCCTAACGCAGGTTCTTTTTCTGCAGTTATATTCTTCAATAGAAGCCTACTTGTTTTGTTATATTTGTACCTTTTGTGAAAGTGTTTACTTGATATTTGGACTTCAGGCTTCACACATTATACACTTCATGTCTACATTTTGTCAGTTATTACTAAAACATGATAAACATTTCTATTTTAACGATGTGTTTACATAGATTGTTGTAGACATGGAACACACATGAAATGCATGTGTTCCAAATAATGATATAGTATTTATACTATATTTATAAAAGGTGTCATTTTGCTTGACTTCTCACTCTATACAACTCTAAGCAACTGACACGCAGGTAAACAGACTTGAGCTGAGAAAACTGTGCGGCGATGTGGGGATGTGATTGCTTGCTGCTTATCAACACATTTACAGGACAAAAGATGCTGACAGAGAGGGTGTGAAGGGATTTAAGGTGGGCCGGATTTACGAGTTTTTTCTTAGGCGTTGGTAATTCTAGTGTTAAGCGTCCCCAGGTGTTTCTCGTGGGCCTACCACTTCCTCTTCTAACAGCTGTCACCACCGCTGACAGGTCAGGTAATACACATCACGGTCTGTGACGCAATATTTGCTCCATAAGATGCACAGACATTTCCACCCACTTTTGGGGGAAGAAAAAGTGTGTCTTATGGAGCGAAAAATATGGTAGATACCTTGGTGACAGGTAACAATCAGTCTTTGTATAATTTATGTTTATTGTTAAGTAAACACTTGATTTGACACAATGATTTGCAACATGTATTAGTGGATAATGCAGCTCAATCTTCAATGGGAGCCTGAAGTGCTCAGCTGCCCAGGGTTCTGCAACCCACTGACGTCCCTCTTCACATAAGTATAATATTATGAATACTTAAATATTTGAATCAAGTGAAAACAAAACTCTTGTTTTTACTCACAATGAAATCTACTGTCTGTTGCTAACATCCCCAAACTAGAAAGCCTATCTTATCTTGCCCATAGCGATCACGTTTATATCTTCAGATTTCCTGATATTACTGTCATTTCTAATTCATGATACCGATCTAAAATCCAGATATTTTCCTACAAATATAAAGTAACACAGTAGAGATAATAGTTAGAATGAAACAATATATTCATATATTTAGTGCATTTTCCAGATGAACCACTGTGCTGGTTATGCACTTTACCGTGGTTGATAATTTCTTGCTACTTTCCTGCACTTGCATTTTTGTTTTTTCATTTGTTTGAATTTTTGTGAGATTAATTTCTGCTGTCTCTTATGTAAGTGTGAAATTGTGCAAAATAACGCAAAAGTAAACTGCTACCCATCTGTCCATTTAGCTGTGGCGCTATATATTGTGAAAGAAATGTCACACTGGCCTATTTTCATTTAATAATTAAAGTAAGTTAACATACTTCCCCTTGCTCAATTTATTCTAACTGTATTACTCATTACTGTTTATCTTCCTCTTCATAATCGCTTTTAACCTTAAATTATTAATTTAAATGTTTTCATATCATAAATTGTAAGGTCCATTAAAGAGTGCGGATTCCTTCACAATGACCACAGAGTAGCAGGTCATTTTCTCAAAGGCGCTTTGGATAGCAAAGAGTAAAAGCAGAATTGTTTAATTTTATTAATCATCTTGTGACCTCTCTGCTAGAAAACGTTAATGAAAGAACTGTTTTTGTAATTCTCTTTTAATATCCTCCAGTGATATTCACAGGTTTAAATATACCTTTTTGTAACTGTTTCTTGTGATGTTTGATAATTATATATGTATATGGTTTTATTTTATCACTGAGGTTGTATGCTGTACACCAAACATTATCAATGCATTAATAGCTCACCTGGGTTATTTATATGGTGTATAAACCTTACAAATTTGCAACTTTTTTTATGTGTTGAACCTTGCATGGTGCTTATTTATTACAAACGTGTTTTTTGTGACTTTTTTATGTACTCCTTATATGTGATTTTTTTATATTAATGCAAGCAAAACTTTTAAACACTTTGTTTTTTATGCACTGTTTATATTCTGTGATGTGTAATCAGTCTACTCTACATTGTAGACAAAGGGTGCTATAATATATCTACCACCACTTTATGTACAATAAAGAAATTGTGTCCGCTTCAGATCTATATTTGTCCTTTCTCCCCCCTCTCATTTGTTTCTCTGATTTGGCTTAGTTAGTATAGTGAAACTGGGGACGGTAATTAGTGATTTTGTGTCACAGGTCTGAGGAACAGGGTTCAGTTCACAGTTTGTTCACTGTCTGGTGTAAAGTAAATAATCTGTATCTAGGTATTCTACTAAAGCATCTTTATTAGGTTATGTTAGGTTAGGTTATCAAATCCCTTTATTTAAAGCTGCATTTTCACAAGTTTCATTTTAGGAATCAGTGCCAGATGTTACTTATACTGTCCTGTACTGGGCACTCTCATATAAACATGAAAACTACGTCAATTTAGAATCGTCAGTTACCCTAATGTATGTATATATAGTGTATTTGGAATAGAGAATCCATTCCTGGGCTCCCGATTACCGGGAGCCTGAGATTCCCGGACATTTTTCATTCCCGGGAATGAAACTGCTGTAATTCCCGGGAAACCGGAAACAGCCAAGCTTGCATATATAGTGTGTAAAAGTGTAAAAATCGATCAAGAAATAACAGAGTTATAGTTGAAAATAATTAAGTGGCACGGTTTTTTGGCCCACGGTGTAATGTTTTGCAGATTCATTTAGTCAACCAGCAGCAATTGTCAGTCTCCTGGCTCCGACTAAGACTGAGTACAGTGGACTGGGAGGAGTCTGCACTCGGCAGCTCACAAATGCCAGGACAGGGCAGACTTCATTGACGTTTGTCAGACAACAGCTTTGAACAGCAACTTGAAATTGCAATGCGTCAGTCTGTTGCATCCGCATTATCTGTGCCAAGAAACTTAGCATCATAGAATGGTGACAAGAAACTGGATGCATCAGTAAAAGCTGAAATGGAGGTGTTTCAGAGTAGCGGCAAGCGCGGGCGTTGTTTAGAAAAAGTGTATCAGTATCTGATCAGGTAGATCGCGTTGCATTCAAAAAAATTTTTTTTAAACGTTAGTCTATCATATATCCTCCCTATGGCATTTGCCACTTGATTGACATACAGGGCTGCCAGTCTGAGATCTCTTTCCTTCTAACACACTTGTCATCCCACATGCACCCATACAATCAGATTGTGATTCAGACTATGAATGCAATGAATGTAATTACACCTATCTACATGATATCAAAAAAAACGAACCACACACCGTGGCTTCGCCTCTGACGCTGATGTGCAGTGAGTGTGTACGCCTGATGAGCCCAGAATTAGGGCGAAACATGTGTCGCATACTCTTTGCATTATTTGACAGTAAAATTTTGCAACATTCTATGATCTGCTTCTTGCAACTGAAGAGGGCACCGTGGCGGATGTTTGCCTACACAAGTGTTACCTAGTAGGTAACCACCAATTCAATCAGACTACGAATTCCATGAATGTAATTACCACACGCCACACGCCGTGGCACAACGTAAAGGGCGAAACACGTGTCGCGTACTCTTTGCATTATTTGACAGTAAAACTATGCTATATATATATATATATATATATATATATATAATTTTTAATGTAGGTAGATCATTTTGACCTGGTCATTTTAAAAGTAGCTGGCAAGCTGAAAAAGTGTGGGCACCCCTGAACTAGATACATGTAATTATATCACAGCATGAACTGCTTGTAGATAAGGTTAGTCTTTTATTGGTGTCAACATATTTCAGTAGTTTTATTAAAAATAAGTGTCGGTCATTCTAAAACCGTTCACATGTGAGATGCCCATGCACTGTGTCATCCCCGGGAGCCTGGGATTCCCGGGAATGACATGTGGGATTCCCGAATTCCCGGGAATGGATAAACCCGTCTGGGAATGAATTCCCTAATTTGGAATGTGGGAAGAGGCCAGAGTATACAGCACGGAGAAAAGCAAGTGGAAACTGGGAGAATATACAGTCTCCTTACAGACAATGTGAGTCCCAAAGTTATTCAATTTATAAAAAAACAGCAGATACCTTGATATCTTAATATTAAAGTATGGCTTAATCCAAGGGTTCTTCAGAAAGTTTCTACACTTTTATACATTTTACAGACATTTCAAATTCTTGACTTCTTGATATTGTCTCCTTTGTTCTCAGTACAGTTAAATCAGAACTCTACCAGCTTCTGAATAGCTTCAGAAAAAAGTGCTTTGGTTCATTGTGAAGAAAGCTGAGCAGCACTTCCACATTTTCCTTACCTGCAGATTAATGTCCTATTCTAGTGGTAATATGATTCCCTCTATCATTACTCAGTCAGTCATTGTGAACAATAATCCTAACTTCTCTTCAGAGGTTAATGTGGACTGTTGTCTCAAGAATTGTTCAATCCATCACAGTTGTACAACTGGTTTTGAGCTTCTCTAGCCACTCATGCACATTGATAAGGTATGTCCTCATATGGAGAGCTCCTTTGACGTGTTCTGCCAACAGATGTGGCTCATGTGAGTTTATAAATGTGTGCCATATTTAAATGTGCATAAAAACTCTTGACACTAACAGCAAGGTCAACAACAGCAGGGTACCAAAGCACCTGACTAACAGTTGTAGTGTCACAAAATCTTTGCGAACAACCCCACGATCCTAATACTGAGGCTGAATCGGGCAGTAACTAAATAAACAAACAAACAAAACAGCCCTTATTTTATACATTTATATTATGTAAGGTATTTATATATTTAAAAAGTACAGTGTGTACGTATAGTATATTTATTTATTTATTTAGGAGAAATCCACAACCAGGTCATTTTCAAATCCACTGTATTAGACATTCAGCCATAGAACCCCACTTATTTTTATATGAGGTGGAAAACTGAATATCGTATGAAATGTACAGGTCATTGCAGTAGTGATTTGCTAGATGAACTAAATGCGTTAGTCTGTTGAAGTGGAAGTGCTGTATTTCTGGGAAGTGCATTCTTTACATTCTGACAACCTTTTGTTTAAAGGTTTATTTATTCTAAGAAGTGTTTATTGCAGGAGTGTTTAGAAGTGTTGAAGTGTTGCTCGGAATTTTGTACACTGCAGTATTGCATTCAGTTGAATGTCGTGGTCCACTAAGTGTATTCATAGACAGCTAGTTTGCTAACCTTAATTTTCTATTTGTTTTTAATCTGTTTTAATATCCCCATTTATTTGCATTTTTTCAGTCCCAAAGATAAAAATGCTTCTTTTACTTTATTATAAAGCTGTTCTAATTATTTCCATCAAAAGGCCTGTTGTACAAACATCATGGGGCTTTCTCTGATTAATACACCAATCGATCAGTAAGAGTAAAAGGGGAAGGTCTACAAGATGGTAGTAACACCTGCTATGTTATATGGGTTGGAGACGGTGGCACTGACCAAAAAACAGGAGAAAGAGCTGGGGATGGCAGAGTTAAAGATGTTAAGATTTGCATTGGGCATGACAAAGGATGGACAGGATTAGAAACAAGTACATTAGAGGGTCAGCTCAGGTGGGACACAAAGTCAGAGAGGCGAGATTGTGTTGGTTTGGACATGTGCAGAGGAGAGATGCTGGGTATATTGGGAGAAGCATGGTAGGGATGGAGCTGCCAGGCAAGAGGAAAAGAGGAAGGCCTAAGAGAAGGTTTATGGATGTGACGAGAGAGGACATGCAGGTGATGGGTGTGACTGAGCAAGACACAGAGGACAGGAAGATACAGAAAAAGATGATCCGCTGAGGAAACCCCTAATGGGAGCAGCCAAAAGAAGTAGAGTAGAAGATGATCTTAGCCTGCCACTAAGCAATGAGGTCTCCTGACGCCTAATAGAACATTGCTAATGCTGCTTATATGAACATATTTTCTAAACCGGTGGGTCAATTTGTTTCTTGTAATTTGGATTTTTGCTTTTTTTTTAAAGTATTTCCAGATCAGTGCCTCTGATTTCAGTCATTATTATAAAATGTGTTTGAGTATCTGTTGCCTTCCAGACAGTTTTGGCATACTGAGATCAAGAAAGCTTTTTTGCAGTGTTAGAAAATTAAATTATTTCATGTAAATACGTATTACATTCTAAATCCTGTTTGTTTTGTTTTATCTTTTTTGTTAATTTTTTTTTTGTTTACACTACCTATCTTGTACTTCTTTCTTTACAAACCTTCCAATCTGGAACCCTTGGATTCTAAACAAATAAAAAAACAGTTCCGTAATCTCATCAAACTGTAATCAGCCATTTTCTGAGGGGTGGCTTTATTCTAGTATGGTGCCTTGGAACTGTGAGCGCTGAAGTCGAAAAACAATGAGATGAACACCAATTTAAGCTTAAAAGCAATTTCTTTAATATTTATTCTTGGTGAATTTAAAAGAAAAACTGCGAGACTTACCAGCTCAGCCAACTGATTTGAGTTCGGGCAGACTACCTGAAAGAAAAAAATGTTCTCTCTTTTATCACCTAGCTTGTTCATTGGCCAAAGGAGAACAGAAAAAAACCTAACAGTTCATTTTGAGGTCATACATAGATTTAGGGTTGCATCTTAATTTATGACATACAGGAGTATGGAAAAACAAGCAGTACACGGCACTAGCATTTTCTAAAGAATGTGTCCTTCAAGTAGACACACACAAACCCAATTTAAGCAGTTTTCTTAAAGTTCATTGCATTAGTTATAAAGAGATTACATTCTTATAGCTTTAATATCTTGATTAGATTATATTTGTTTGGTTAGATTAATAATCCTTATTTATTTATTCATAAATGACATTTTTGTCTTATATTTTTAAGCAAGAGTGAAGAAAACAATCACATTGATTTATAATATCACAGGGTGTTCTGTTAATATCAAGAGGTTAGCACTTTCACATAGAAGAATGTGAGCAGTCTCATATTCTGTGCATAAACATAATTCCTGTCCCACCTAAATGAAGATCAAATCGTATAGAAATATAAAATCATATAGTTCTCTGCAGCATGATTAATACAAAATACATTCATTGGTATTTTGTGAGTTAAATACTTATAATCATCTGCGGTGGGCTGGCGCCCTGCCTGGGGTCTGCTTCCTGCCTTGCACCCTGTGTTGGCTGGGATTGGCTCCAGCAGACCCCCGCAACCCTGCAGTTAGGATATACCAGGTTGGATAATGGATGGATAGATGGATACTTATAATAATTACAGTTAATAATGTTTTTTCTGCTTTTTCAGAACCAAAGCGTATTGACACAAAAGAGGGTCCCTGATCTTTTATATGGCACACTTATAGATACACTCCCACTTAATCATGTTCTGATAGAAAATGCTGGGCTGCCAAGGTCTACATTGATAGTAATGTGCACAAGACAGAAAGCATCCTGGTAGGGAACAACAATACCACAAGGGTCACTCATCCCAAGTGGTGCTTACACAAGGTCAGTTTAGACCAGACTGTTAAACAACGTGTCCACAGAGACACTGGAGAATGTACAAACTCCACACAGACTGTGAGTAAGTTTGCATTCACTCCCGGGTCCAGGTTATTTAGAGAGTACCATGCATTCATAGGACTCATTGACATGTAGATCTGCTGCAAAGAACTGTGATAATAAATGCCTTCCATTGTGTTTTGTTCATTGTGCTGCAATAACTTTGATCCATAGCTTAATGGTACCGACTCACAGCTTTAGGGGTCCCAGTGCAAACTTGGAAGTTTTCAGTTTTGTTTTTATGATATGCAAGAGTTCTGTAAGCTTCCTAAGTACAGACAAAGAAGCAATATTTTGTGCATCATTTTATTTCAATATTTAAAAAAAAAAAAAAAATATATATATATATATATATATATATAT
>JANRMT010062850.1:5041548-5077683 GCA_026402145.1 Polypterus bichir lapradei | reverse complement strand
AAAAGGCAAAGCCCTCACTCACTCACTCATTTACTCACTCACTCACTTACTCACTCACTCACTCATCACTAATTCTCCAACTTCCCGTGTAGGTAGAAGGCTGAAATTTGGCAGGCTCATTCCTTACAGCTTACTTACAAAAGTTAAGCAGGTTTCATTTCGAAATTTTACACGTAACGGTCATAACGGTCGATAAAGTTCGACAACGTCCGCCATGTTGAACTTTCTTATTTATGGCCCCATCTTCACGAAATTTGGTAGGCGGCTTCCCTGTGCTAACCGAAACCGATGTACTTACTTATTTCGATGGTATGATGCCACTGTCGGCCGCCATATTGAACTTTCCAACGTCACCAATTTTCCAACTTCCCGTGTAGGTAGAAGAATGACCCCGTCTTCACGAAATTTGGTAGGTGGCTTCCCTGCGCTAACCAAAACCGATGTACGTACTTATTTCGGTGGTATGACGCCACTGTTGGCCGCCATATTGAATTTTCCAAACGTCGCAAAATCTGCAACTTCCCGTGTAGGTAGAAGGCTGAAATTTGGAAGGCCCATTCCTTACAGCTTACTTACAAAAGTTAAGCAGGTTTCATTTCGAAATTCTACGCGTAATGGTCATAACGGTCAACGACGTCCACCATATTGAACTTTCTTATTCATGGCCCCATCTATACGAAATTTGGTAGGCGGCTTCCCTGCGCTAACCGAAACCAATGTACATACTTATTTCGGTGGTATGACACCACTGTTGGCCGCCATATTGAACTTTCCAACGTCACTAATTCTCCAACTTCCCGTGCAGGTAGAAGGCTGAAATTTGGCAGGCTCATTCCTTACAGCTTACTTACAAAAGTTTAGCAGGTTTCATTTAGAAATTCTACGCGTAACGGTCATAACGGCCAACAACGTCCGCCATGTTGAACTTTCTTATTTACGGCCCCATCTTCACGAAATTTGGTAGGTGGCTTCCCTGAGCTAACCGAAACCAATGTACGTACTTATTTCGGTGGTATGATGCCACTGTCGGCCACCATATTGAACTTTTCAACAGTCTTTGTTACTTATGGGCCCATCTTCAAGAAATTTGGTACATGGGTTGCCAACGCTAACTGAATCCTACTTACGTACATATATACGTCCATAGCCTGCAGCTCAGTCACTGTGTGAGGTGGCGTTGGGTCCCCCATCCCAACGCCTCCCACGTTGTTGGCTGCCTGCCTATATAAGGCCGTCCGTCGCTCCAGTCTCTATATTCCCTTCCTTCACGTCTCCCTACTGATAACTACAGCCTTTTTGTTTAATCCACGGCTTCTCCGCTGTTTTATTGTTTGTTTATTACAATTATAGTTATTGTATAGGTATTTTAGACTTGCTTTACATTGCTCAGGTACCCATTTCATTTATCATTCCAACCCCCATTACCATGTCTATCGAGGTGATCACTATCGATCAAAAAACTGTCACTTACCGAGTGGTTTTCATACCCGGAGTTGGCACCTACCTTTTCCATTCTCTTTGTTACATATTGCACAGCCATATCAGGCTCACTCTTGATATCCGGAGGAACATTGTGTCTTATGTATTGAATGACTGGGACAGGTTCAAGGTGTGGACTGATGACGGTACAGGAGATAATTATACTACACAGGAGCACTATAAGAGTGAAATGCTTAAGCCCTTCACCTATGGTTCTGCATGTGAGTTGATGGCTGCCGCTGAATTGTTCGGTTGTCGCTTTCAAGTGTACCGAAATGGCCAAATATTTTACACCTTTGCACAACCGCCAATGCCTCTTAAACATCTTAGATTCACAGGTGACGATTTCAGTAGTGGACACTTTGATGTTTATGAGTGTTTAAACTCTCAAAAGCTGGATGTGATTTTATTGATGAAACCGGTTGTGTGCTTACAATGCTTGACAGATGCCGAATGTCACTTCAACACAACAAATCCTGCAAATACTATCGTAATTGAAACAAACCATGAAACTCAAACCGATTATGACAGCAGCAATCCAAGCTGTGAGATTTGAGACAAGATTACTGTTCACATGGCCAACTGTAAGTTACATGCTCAAGAGTAAGCTCAGCGCACAGCTTGGTCATATTACAACCGGAGGGCCGAACTGACAACATGGTATACAAAGAGATCCTTAACAAATAATTATTGGCATATTTTCCCTCAGTTTAAAAAGGTTAAATTTTCTTCTTAATAAAAATTTTAAGGCACTACTTCGCCGCTGCGAAGCGCGGGTATTTTGCTAGTATATATATATATGCTACTGGACAAAGGTTTTGGAACACCTCGGTATTTCTAGTTTTTCTTCAAATTTAATCAGTTGAAATGCAATTAATGACCTAAACTGGCATAAAGGTAAGTAGTAAACTGCCAGAGGTTTAAATTTAAAGTTTAAGTTTAATCAAAAACTGAAAAAAAGGAAATTTCAGAATATTGCAAATGGGCCTACTTCAGACATCAACTAATAGGTTACAACCTGCAGATGTTCTGCAGCAATTAAAGAAAATGAAGCATTGGAAGTTGAAGCAAACAATTTGCCCGGGTGTCCCAACTTCTGTTGATTACTTAATAACCCTCAGTCTGTCTTAAAGCAGACTGTGTTACTAGACCTTCTTAAGTAGTAACTGGATGATAATACACTCTAGAAAGTTGTAAAATCCAGTGATAATGGCAAGAAAACAGCAATTTATAAATGAAGTGACACAAAGTGTTATTACCCTTAGAAGTGAAGGCCTTTCATTTATAGAAATGTATCAGTGAGTACGGTGGTGTTCTACACAATCCAAAGGCAGCTGGAAAACGGGAGTAAAACTCTGATTGGAAGAGATCTGGCAGACCCAAAGTCACAACCCAATCACAAGACAAGTTTCTGAGGGTCATCAGCTTGCTCGATAGGCACCTCACAGCACAACAACTTAAAGCCCAGCTTAACAGTGCAGGTCAGAAAAAGCAAGTGTTAGTTTTTCCTGTGCAGAGGAGACTTTATGCAGTCTGCAGTTGTCCATAGCTGGTATTTCAAGGCCCTCTTTGTCTTTTAAAGAATGAATTTCTTACACTTGCAGCACAAAGTCTCCTTAGCTTTGTAGAATGTCACTTAATCCTTCCTTACAGAAAACTAAAGAGGGATGCACAAGGTGACATTTGGATATTTTTCAGGATGTGTCCCTTCCCTTATGTTGGCCCATATAATTATTATTAAAATCCTTATGTAAATGCTTTAGATGAGAACATCTAAAGTTTATCTGCTTTGTATGCCATAATACAGACAGAAAATACAGTATAATCTGACCCTAAATCTTCTTTTGTCTCATAGAATTACATCATCTGGGAGGTTCACTTGATTAAATGTGAAGGTAGCAAAGACCTGGTCATCCAGAAACTGACAAAAAGCGCGCAGTGATAACACAGCTTTGGGACTCCTCAACCAAGGTATGTTGCCACATCAATTTTTAAAGTTAAGTATGTACTGTATCATGACTTTGATTTAAAGACAGAAAAGAAAAATGTGATCCATTTCCAAAAAAGCTGGGACAGTATGGGAAATACTAATAAAAACAAAAAGGAGTAATTGTTAAATTTACTTTAACTTCTGTTCAAACAAAAACAGTACGAAGAGCTAATCGACTGCATTGTCTTTGAATACTTATGTTTCTTCTGAAATTGAAGCTGCTGATCTAATTTCTATACTGTGTCAATTTGTAGTTTTGAAAAGCACGGGGCAAGTTAAGCAACTGTGTGCCGACATCCCAGCAGAGCCGTGCTCGACCCTTTTTCTGACAACCAATAGCATGCTGCCCAAAGGAGCCAGTGCTGTACAAAGGGCTACCAGGTAAAAGGAATTCAGATGTAATCTCAGTCCTTTTTTTTTCTCTTTTTTCCATTCTTTTTTGGTTCATAAAAAAACACAAGACATCAGACAGTCAAGTTTCTCTTTTACTTATGAGTTCCGAAACACCCACATTCCTTATTCTTTGTTGTTGCATTTAGTGTGATGCAATTGTAGATGAACATTCATTAGTTGTCATACACAGATAGCCCACCCGTATAACTAAGGACAAACTCAGACCGGTTTGATTTTGTCAGGGTGAGTCACTGGGTACGTCACATTCCACAGCTGACCTGGAGAACCACTGGAAAAGTTGCCTAGTGTGCCATGGCCTTTACTTTCCTTGTTTCCTGTTGTTCGAACAAAAACACAAGACAAATTTCTGTTAATCTTGAAATGCTGTTCTGAAATAAGGAACCTGGGTAAAATGAATTAATTGATACATTTACAAGGCTGTAACTACTACATTGGAATGTGTCGATGTAGCAACTAAATGCACGAATGAATGAAGGAACATGGTAGAGTATTTAGATTGGGCCATGCAGAAGAGGGCTTTCTTATGCTGTTTGATGCTCTCTGTCTATGCAGAATAATGAAGTTCGAGTTTTATATTTTTCCACATGTACTCTTTTTTATTTATTGTTATGTAATCAAATGAAATGTATTTACATTTTAAGTTAACTTTATTTTTAGAGCAATCATTTAATCTAAAGCCTATTTCAGAAACACGTTTGTAGGATTTTTACAAGGTTGTCTACAAATGATCTCATAGCTATTCATTGTTTAACCCTAAAATTTGATTAACCTTGCAGTAAAAGTTTTATTTATTTACTGCATAGTTTTGCTTTTTGCCTTCATATTTACTGAAAATTGTAGAATCAATTCAATACTAGTTAAATAAGGATTTTCAATCTATGTATATGTATAGGATAGAATGTCTGCATGTCTATCTGTCTGTATGTTACTTATACAATCCTAATCCCTTTGTCCGATCTGAACCAAATATGCACTTACTCTCTAGGGACATACGCACAAGATAGGTTCTTAAATTTTAGAAAAGCCAAGTCACCCCAGTCAGCCCCCTATAAGGGAGTTCATGCAGGGTCCATACAATGCTTTGCAGTTCTACCGTTGTTCTTGTCTCCTTTATCATCTGCCTCCTGTAGGTTTAGGATGTGTCTTGCTCTAAACAGCCACCATATTAGATTAGATGCCTTGTTTCAGAAAATTTGTTTTATTATGTGATCATAACAAATTGTATCTTTTGGTTATTTGGATCCAAATATCTGCCTCACACCACAAGACAGTAAGATGTCTCACTGGGCTCCTAAATTGCTGTTGCATTTTAAATTGGATGTAATGGTAGAGGCCACCATGACACCTGGACACCCCATCCTCACCCGCTGATTTTATCTCCTTGATACATGAAAATAAAAATAATACATTTTATTTATATAGCGCCTTTCCCATGCTCAGGGCATGTAAACAGCAGGGTATGCGTCATATTGGATACAAATATTTTCTGTATAGAACACTAAACAGATAATTTAGGCACTCTTTTGTTATTACCTGATTTTCACCATATTGGTACCTGGGAGTTTTCTGGGTTGCAGAGTATAAATTTGATTTTTTTTTTTTTTAAATTTAAGTTGCCAGATCCATTTTTACATTTCCATAAGTGCTGATTTTCTAGATATAAGAAGCCCAAGCAATGCCGGGTAGTTTAAGCTAGTAATTTATAAATGGAAAAGATGCTTATGTGTTCATCTTTTTGAGAATGCTAAAGATGGTCAATCTTTCCCAATGGATTTTTACTTATTTCGATAGCTACACGGTGTGAGTACACTGACTAGCTGTGTCCCAGTCTGCTATGGCAACTGCACGGTGGCACATCATAAGGCCTTGCAACAGACAGAGAAACTGACCTTCATTATCACTGGAAACACTCACACATCCTTATGGGACTGATGGAATGCCAGATAATAATTCACTGTCCATCAACTCAGACCTCACAAACTCCAGCACCAAGCCGCTTACCCACCCTGCCATGTAGCAAGTGATTTACAAGCAGCTTTATCAGCCAGTTCACTAAACTGTTAAGTAATGCAGTCATCTGTATGAGCTGTGATTAGGAATCAATAATGTAAGCCCTTCAGGTACTAGTTTGCACAAGAGTTTTGTGTTACTGACTGCCCGTAGGTTAGTTACTTTATTGTTACTTTTTCTGTATTATACATTTTGGTTTTTTTGCGTGTATTTTTAATTATGTGCAACTGCTGTTTAAAGCTTTTATATTTTGATGCCATTTTTCAGTAGTCAGTATCTGCTGTGTCCTTCTATAATATACTATAATTATCTCTGTGTATTTATTGTTTCTGCACCAGTGGAACTATCAACAAATATTCTCATTTTACTGTAAGGTAGTTAGAATAAATTGAATTATGTATGTGGCACGGTGGCGCAGTGGGTAGCACTGCTGCCTCGCAGTTAGGAGACCTGGGTTTGCTTCCCGGGTCCTCCCTGCGTGGAGTTTGCATTTTCTCCCCGTGTCTGCGTGGGTTTCCTCCGGGTCCTTTGGTTTCCTCCCACAGTCCACAGACATGCAGGTTAGGTGGATTGGCGATCCTACATTGTCCCTAGTGTGTGCTTGGTGTGTATGGGTGTGTGTGTGTGCCCTGCAATGAGCTGGAGCCCTGCCTGGGGATTGTTTCCTGCCTTGAGCCCTGTGTTGGCTGGGATTGGCTCCAGCAGACCACCGTGACCCTGTAGTTAGGCTATAGCAGGTTGGATAATGGATGGATTGATAGTTAGAATAAACTGAATTATGTATGTGGCGCAGTGGGTAGCGCTGCTGCTTCACAGTTAGGAGACCCGGGTTCACTTCCTGGGTCCTCCCTGCGTGGAGTTTGCATGTTCTCCCCGTGTCTGCGTGGGTTTCCTCCAAGTGCTCCGGTTTCCTTCCACAACCAAAGACATGCAAGTTAGGTGCATTGGTGATTCTAAATTGTCCCTAGTGTGTGCTTGGTGTGTGTGTGGGTGTGTGTGCCCTGCGGTGAGCTGGCGCCCTGCCCGGGTATTGTTTCCTGCCTTGAGCCCTGTGTTGGCTGGGATTGGCTCCAGCAGACCCCCGTGACCCTGTGTTAGGATATAGCGGGTTGGATAATGGATGAATGGATTATGTATTGAATGTATTAATTGTTAGCGATGCTTAAGGTTGAGAAATCCAAAGCAGGTTAAGGACCTTCACAATGTTCATTCTGACACTGAGTTATGTTTAGTGTTCTGAAATTGTCACTTAGTTTTGTCTGCAATCTTTAGTATCCCTAGTCTGCCATTTCCTTTTATTTATTTATTTTTATTTCTTTAGCCTTTAAAATACATTTACTCATGACATGTAAATTAATAATATCATTTTACTTAACTTGGTTATCTAATAATTGCACATGAAATGATGCAACTTAGACTTTTAGGAAAGATCTGAAGTATATCATTAAAAATACCTCCAGTCCATCTCATGGGTGGAGTTTAAGAGGTGGCCGGGATGTCTGAACCCCTAATGGATGACTATGTTACTAAAATAAATCTTCAATAAAGGTACTTTTTTCCTTCAAAAGGTTTTTTTATGATAATTAAATCCATCCTATCCTAAGCAGCTGTGTTTTGTACGTTGCTTATCCTTAAAACAAACAGAACCAAACATTCGACTGAAGTTCAATTGCAGATTAGTTTACTGTTTCATATTTAGCCTGAGAGAGGTCACCTCATCTTGAATATTTTGTAAACAGTATTTTCCTCATTTACATGTCAGTCAGCATCCTTAACAGTCAGTCAGTCCCATTGACCTGGCCACAGAGTTGCACGTGTCTGTCTACATGTGTACCCATCCACAGCTTAAGCCTGAATGTGCCACCTTTACAAGCAGCAGTGTGTTGGTCTGATCAGACCTTTATCACGTCACATGCAGTACTGTGACAAAATATTTAATAAACCAAAAATTCTATTTTGTTGGAGTAAATAAAAAATGAAAACTGACCCAATTATCAAAACAGTTAACCCAGTCCCATGTTACACCATGTATACATTTTTAACTTGTTTTAAAAAATAAGAAAGTACTTATTTTGCCACAACTACAATAAGTACACAAGCAAAAAAAAAACGTTTTCTGTTATTTAAATATCATTTGCGACATTTGTGTACTTTTTTGTAATTTCAAAGTTGTAAACGTGCCAAAGTAATGAGATTTTAGTTTATATACAAACAATTCATGTTGTTTGATTTAGAATTATAAACAAAATATATACAAGAATGATTATGGCTGTAGAACAAATGAAAGCATTTTTTATGATTTGCCTGGCACCACCAGCCTAAATGTCAAACTCTGCACCTCGCCTGCCTCCTCACCATGGAATGTTTGATTTAAAACATCTTTGAATCAACTTTTATCTTATATATGTTTCCACAGTTGTGGCCACATGAGGGCAGTCTATATTTGGCTAAGAAATGTAAACAACACAGGTACAAAATATGTCTACTTTTCCAACATTAATTATGTAATTGTGTGTAAAAATAGGGGATTATTCAAATGTGCCTAATGTCTACAATAGAAGTGAACAGATTTTTTTCATTGGAAGTTCAAACTGAAAGTAATTAATTAATTGAAATATACAGAATTGATTTAATATTAATTACAGTTTTAAACTTACATTAAATGATTTATGATGGTTAACATATAGTATAACATTGTTAAATGTATTTGTTTACATATATTATGTCAGTCAGTCATTATCCAACCCGCTATATCCTAACACAGGGTCACGGGGGTCTGCTGGCGCCAATCCCAGCCATCACAGGGCACAAGGCAGGAACAAATCCCAGGGCAGGGCGCCAGCCCACCGCAGGGCACACACACACACACCCACACACTGAGCACACACTAGGGACAATTTAGGATTGCCAATGCACCTAACCTGCATGTCTTTGGAATGTCGGAGGAAACCCACACAGACAAGGTGAGAACATGCAAACTCCACGCAGGGAGGACCCGGGAAGCAAACCCAGGTCTCCTAACTGCAAGGCGGCGCCACCGTGCCGCCCCCGTATATTATGTAGAGTTATATATATACTGGTGACATTACATGCCAAAGACTGGTATTACATTACATTTAAAAATATTTGATGTTTGATATCTCTTGCCTTACATGTACCCTCAACATTCAGTATCCTCATGTGTCACAACCTGGCTCAGACGGCGCTAACTTTCTTGGTTGCATTTCCATAAAACCTGCTTTTCAGACTTTTTCATTTCAAGTTCAGTTCAGTTTGCTCACATCCTGTCCGCTTTTTGACTACCATCAATGGTAAGCGGTCCCCCATTTCTATTCTTGTGAATACTTCTTGTGTTTGAAGGTGACTATCAATTTTCCTTCTTCACCTTTCCCTGTTACCCTGATGTGTGTCAACCTCTCTTGCTCGGCACTTCCTGCTTTGAATGTATTTGACTGAGCAACCAAAATGAAACTCACCAGTCAGACCAAAGCCAAACTGACCAATCAGTTTACTTGGTGGGATCAGAAACACACACACACACACACACACACACAGGCCATAGCATTTTATTACGTGGTTTAAGATATGTAATGTATATATAATGCAGTGTAGCACCTGCTACAAACAGGGATTAATGCTGCTGTTCACAAAAAAAGGAAATACAATCAAAAAGTTTTTTTTTTCAGTTGACTTTAATTTCAACCGTCGCACCACTTCATGGAAATTTGAATTCCAACTGTGGTACCACCTCACGTCTGATGAACTCTTGTGATAAGTAGTTGTTTCCTCTGGCAGTCAAGGCAGAGTGGTGGCTCTGTGGCTGTGGCTCTGCACTGGTATCTTGAATGCTGCCAGTTCAAATCCTGTTAGTTTGGCCCTTGAGCAAGACCCATGGAAGCTGGACAATGGCTGACCCTGCACTCTTACCTCCAAGAGTCATGCAAAAAGACAGTTTCCCCTTGGGGATTAACAAAGTGAAGTGGCATGATAAAAGATTCCAGATATGACAAGTACTGCAGCAGATGGCTCCTATCTAATGCTTTATGGTAGCGTTCACCTATCTAATTCACATCACCCACCCACTTGTTAACATTACTTGAACATCCAAACCAACAGAATTAGACAGCAAGCCACATTCCCTAGGATTGGTAGATGTGTTTATTTATGCCAAGAGTAAGCACTGGTGAATTTAAAAACAGAGTGCATGTGACAGAGAGTTTACACTTCAGTCATGACAAGCTGCCTTTGGAATTCACCTGACGTCCAGCAGGAGAGACTGTCACAAGTGTATGTTGATCACATTGAATACAAGCTCTGGAACATAACGTTAAGAGCTTATGGGGCCCACGATTGACCAAATGATATCAAATGTAGTATGCTGTAAGCTGTAAACAAGCCTCCATTTTACCTCCCATTTGTGTGTGACATTAATCACATTTCAGTCCCCAGTTTATGGAGAGAATCCCTGTTTTCTTTACAGACATATTTTTATCAATACTTAACGACAAATATACAAGTTGCTGAAAATTGCACTTGTAAAAGAGGAAAATAATCTGGTAACACTTTCATTAATGTATTAAATAAAAACCTAATACTGTATTAAGGGTTATGGTGGAGGGTCAGAGACCATTAGGGTGCCTTAGAGTGCAAGACAGGAAGTCTGTATTGTAGCACTCATTCAGATTGGGCCAATTAGCACCATGAATCAACCCAGTCTGTATGTCTTTGGGATGTGGGAGGAAACCACAGAAAAACACATTCTGACGGAACATTCAGACTCCACACAGAAAGTGACAACTTGCCACTCACTCCTATTAAGTCCACAATAACTTTTAAGAGTACGTCTTTGGGGGTATGGGAGAAACATCTACCCGGACTGTGGAGTAATTTTGCAAACTTGACATTGAAAGTGAACAGACAGGGATTTGAGTTGAGGCTTTCTGAAACAGCAGCACTAATCACTGAGCCCTTTACAAATATAGTTGAATTAATTCCATATTTTTAAAATTAGAGTTTTGCCCAGTTTGACACACATTGAGTCATTGTGCTGACCAGTGGCGGTCCTAGTCTGTTTGGTGCCTTGGGCGAACACCCCCTCTGGCGCCCATGGCATTCTAATAAACACAACAAAATCAGTGCAATAAAACAAACTATTGAAAATGTAATGTCTAACAGAGACAAAATCAAATTTTACATTTATACAACACCAAAATATTTCGTTATAGTGTAAAGAATTTTCACTTTAGTACCATCTCCAGTCATCAGTTCACCAGGTCACTAACAACTACCTAAACCTTTTCTCTCAGAGCTGCAGTCAGTTTATTCTCTCCACTACGCGAGTCATTTGCATTAGTAAGTTAGCACGCAAACATATATTCATACAAAAAAACTCTTACTAACTCAAATCATTTTATCAACATGTTCAAAAGCTCATCGACGATATTTTACCGTTTTAAAGCCTGTAATGTGCACTCCAATTATGGCAAATTTACTAACCTGTGATAAAGAATAGAGGGAGAACACGCATTGAGCTGGAGTCAGCTTCACACAGAAGGATTTATTCTTCCTGTTTGCTGTACTCTGCTCTATGCTGCTCGCGCAAGGAGAGCCCATCTAATGATTTCTGCGATTTCGCACAACCTAGGAAAAATTAATTGTGACATAATGGGCTTGAATTGACAATATTATGAATGAAATGTGCTTTATTTGGAAGTACCCTGCCCCTCTCCCCTTTCAACAGGTTGTGTGTGAGACTTCAGCACAGCAGCAGCAGCAAGCAGGCACACCGAGGGCCCTCGCGCTCACTTCCCGCATATATGGGTGTGATAGAATTTAGAAAACACATCGGTGCAAATTATAAGTCTATATCATAATGTCTAGTGTTTTTGTGTTTGTTTATTAGTTTTTATTTTGTTTTATTTTGCATGCTGGTTATTAGATGCCGCACCAGCCAGCCAGAGAATCCCCCGCCACCCTCCCCTCTCCTCCCTGTACGGCAAGCAGCAATCAGCAGGCGCACCTCGCAAATGGAGGGCACCCTTACTCCCCACAAATGGGCAATAGAAAACTGATTGGTGCCCATGCAATTCCAAAAATGCTCTGGCATGATGTTGGGGCAGCATGGGTGCGCGCAAAAAAAAAATTTTTTTTTTGCAGATGCCCAAGATGCCACCCCCACTACGATGCCACCCTGGGCAACGGCCCATGTCGCCCATATCACAAACCACCACTGGTGCTGACAGCCTTTTGTTTTGTGTAAGTGCACAATCAAAAACATCAATACAGATTGAACACATCTTACAACCTCTGAAAAGTTTAGACAACAAAATGATGAGCACTTTCCTTTTCCTTATGTTATTTTGTAAAGAACCAGATTAATAAAGAAGGAAAGGGAAAGAAAATCAGTGAATATATGTATCCAAAATTATATTTCAGTTAAGCAGACTGCTAAATTAATGTTCCATTGCATGGCACTGTGTGATGTTACTGAGCTGTAGTGCTTTATATCAACTGGCTTGTAAATGAGTACAGCTTTTTGTACTTTTAAAAGGGACCAATGTTGTATGAATAAAATTGTGCTTAATTATTTTATTTTGCACATTTCTATAGTACACACTTTTCGAAAGAACTTGCAGAGCTTCAGTAAAAGTATTGATACATTTATACAATGAGTTCATGGGCAGATAAAGTGACTCACCCAGGAATACTCGGGTGATATCAGTGGTGGTCACCTTAATAGCTCAGATTACTTACAAATGTAACACCTAACCGTCTCTCCTTTATGTAAAATATTACTCATAACGTTCTTTAACTTCTGCATCCATGTGTGCCCTGTCACGGACTTGTGGCCCATCCATGGTTAGATTGCACCTTGTACATTATAGTTAACTCCAACTAATTATGAATCCATAATGAAAACCTTGGTTCAGATATGTGGATGGGGAATACTTGAACACAAACTTGATGCAGAAATAGTTAGCCCAGGACAGATTGCTCATCTTTTGCAGGGCCCAGTCCCACAAGGACCAGTTTAAAATTACAAATTAACATTTCTCCGACACCTTTGAGGATGTGGGAAAGGAACACAAAGTGCTTGTGTAAAACCTGATTCAGACATGATGCGAACTCCACATGGACACCGGGCATAGCATTTACAATCAAGTTGCTAGAGCCATGGAGCAGCTGCACTATTCTAAGTGTCTTAGAAAATTGTAATATGTGCAGATGGGTAGTTTTGAAGTAAAGGTTGACTAGCAAATATCAAGAATAAACACACAAGCTTAACTGAAGGTGCTATAAAGGCTTACTGCCAGTGTGGCCTGGCTAATTGAACACAGCTGAGGAACCCCACTGAAATGTATGCTCACATGTGAAACAGACCTTCATACTTAATTAACAGCAAATCTATTGTATTTAACAGACATTTGAATTGACACCTATCATGGGTTAATATTCTTTCTGCAGTCTTACACTGTATTTCCTTATCAAGCGCCATCAAAATGTGAAACATTTATGTGAGCTGAATTCTTTCTGACCTTCAATAGCAGCCTTCAGCTTTAGGAAACAATGTTGTTAGAATCCTGCCATTCTTTATAGGTACACCACTCACTGTACTAAAATCTCTTTGAGAATCCTCGGCAATCCCATGGTCAACATCTGTGAAGACCATCGGTACCCATTACAGGCTTGGCTGTGCTTTTAAAGAACAAAAACCATTTGGCACTTGCGAAAGTTCCTGAAGTGTCACATGCCAGATAACATACAAACATGCCCCATGCAAGTGGCCTCTAGGCATTCTCAAAACAGATTGCGTAAAAACACAGTGTGACTTCTTGATAAAGAGCAGACTCCGGCAAGAGCAGTGCATCCCTTCATGAAGTAAGCAAGTTATGCGTTGTTCCATTCTGAACAAAACTGTACACTCAGAATTCTCTGTCTGTTCTCCTGATCCACCTAAATCGATTGAGGTTTTCAGGGCTCACTTGTAGTCACTCATATGGGTCACATTAAAGATATGAATCAGTTTAACCTGCAGGTCTCTCAAATGTGAAAGGAAACCAGAGGACTAAAGAAAAGCCCATACTTATAAGCGAGAACGTGCAGACTTCATACAGATGGTAACTGTTACTCAAACCAGTCACAGCACTAACCACTGTGCCACCATGTCATTCATTGTGGGGAAAAAATCTAATATAAGTGCCGTGAGCATGGGAAAGGCGCTATATAAATAAAATGTATTATTATTATTATTAATATAGGGATAGCTTCTGATAATTTTCCTCAATGTACTAGTGGCTGCCACACATGGGACAGAAAATGTGCCAGTTGCCTCATCAAACACCACTTGCTGTCACCAGGCACACTGGCAGCAGCTCTTCATAACACCTAAGTGGATAAACAAGTTAGAAAATGGATGGGCGTACAATTGAAGCACAGTAATTCCAATATACTGAGGAGATTCACCTCACCACCTTACATTTTATCCTGCATCTGCTGATCTGTCACTTCACCAGTGTAATCCTTACTGAATCATTTTATTTTATCCGTCAAGAGTGTGTCTGTCTGTGGAGAGAGTGTTGACGTTGTAGAGAGGTTTACTTACCTCAGCAGTGACATTCATGTCTCTGGTGACTCTTTCTGTGAAGTCCGTAGACTGATTGGGAGAGCATGGGGGTCATGAGGTCACTGGAAAGGGTTGTGTGGTGCTCCCAACATCTATGCAAAAGGACGAAGGTCCAAGTCTTCAGAGTCCTAGTGCTTTCTGTCTTGCTATATGGCTGCGAAACATGGACGCTATCCAGTGACCTGAGATGAAGGCTGGACTCCTTCGGTACTGTGTCTTTTTGGAGAATCCTTGGGTACCGTTGGTTTGACTTTGTGTCGAATGATCTGTTGCTCATGGAGTCCCAAATGAGGCACATTACCTGCAATGTGTGGGAGCGTCAGTTACGGCACAATGGCCATGTGGCGCGATTCCCCGATAGTGATCTGGCTTGTAGGATCCTTATTGTTAAGGACTCGAGTGGCTGAAGCAGGCCAAGGGGACGCCCACATAACACCTGGTTGCGGCAGATAGATGATCATTTCCGCAGGGTGGGACTGGACCACGTGTCTGTCTGGGGTCTCGCCAACCAGAATCCTAAGCTGTTTTGTCATGTGGTGGGTACGGCAAGTACCAGTGCATACTCCCCAACCTGACCTCATGATAAACAGGTGCGATAAATGGATGGATGACCATTTCTTGCTCTTTGCAACCTACCACCTGCTTACATAACAGTGATCTTAGTAGCATTCATTTCATGGAGAGAGATCCTTGTTTTAAAGAAAACCTCTAATCTTCTGGATATCACAGTAAAACTACTGTAACTGCCTAAACGCTCCAGGGATCTGGCTTGAATATTGGTCCCGTCAATACCCACATACAATGTGCATGTTTTCACTTTCTCTTTGTAGGCTTTTTATGTACTCAGATATCCAGGAATGAACTGAGGCTCCTTTCAGGATTGAATCTTATACTCGATACTTCCATGATAAGTTCTTGTTGCCTGCGACCCAGAATTGTGATTAATAAAAATAAGCAATAAATAATACCTATCCATCCCTTCTGTGAGCCCACTTTTCATTTTTAAGCTGGGATCTATCTGAATGCCAGACAGCAACCAGTCCTGGATGGGATACATTTATTCATACCAGGAATATTTTTATTGTTATGTAGTTTTCAGAGGTTCTCAGATTGGAAGCCACATCCTCTTGTTTTCACTCGGAGTACCTTAACATTTAGAGTTTGATTGCCTAGTCTCTTTGGCCCCATGGGTGTTAAATTCAGATTGTTAATGGAATGTTCATTTGTATTACTGTTCAGGTGAAACTCTTATCCTATGAATATGGAATATTTAGCAATTGCGTTGTATGCCATCGGTTCATCCTGGAAACCCCCTGGAGCTGACAAGCAGATCAGATTACAGCTTTGGCAATGAGAGATCCTATTTAAAGATCAGAATCACACAACCCGACCATGTTCAGACACTTAGCATGTGCCTCTGGGATTTGTAATGAACAGTGGTAACTAGCTGTCTGCGTGGCATTGACACGTTCATTTGTTGGCTATCTGAGAATGAGTCAGTAAAGACAATGATTACTAATCGCTTCAAGACCATTTGTTGTACTTCATAACCATAAAGGTTAATTTTATTTAAGAGTTTTGCACAATTTCTTCTTGGATTTTTACATAAGCACATTCAGGGCACGTTCTTCCAAAGCCCATTCCAGTTCTCCCCCTCAAAACTCAAAGACAAGCCAGCAAAGTTAAGTGAAACATGTATAAGTGTGCATCTCTGCAGTAGCCCCATATCGTTAGGCTTAAAAAAATAGATGTATGTATACAGACCTGTTAAAGAATTTTCAAAATTAAGGAATTTGTGACCAGTGAAAACAAGCCACTTTAAAATGTTGGGGCACCAGCCAGATGACCCCATTTAATAAACCAAGGAAAAACAAAAAGCGTGCATAATGGCACCCACAAAAAGATAGTATATTATGCCCCGTCACTCCCCCCAAAAAAAAGGTTTCCTGAGTTAGGGAAGCTTAGGTAACTAGATCAAGCTTGTCCCAGGTCAATTTCCAAGATCGTCAGGTTTTATAGAGCTCTGACTGAAAGGGACAGTGCCAGCTCTGGCCGCTGAGGCCTGGTTAGTTGCCCTCACTCAGTGGCTTCTTGGAGTTAGCGTGAGTGCCTCCTCTCCTTCCAGAGTGGTACCACTTACCCTAGCAGAGACTGGAAGGTGATCTCCAGGCGCACATGCATGACAACTTGCTCAAAGTAGCAGTTTCTTTGGAGCAGAAGGTTTAGGTAGAGATCATGGTTTATGGAACCTGAGGAAACATGCCGTCATACTGAAAGGGTTCATTCAGTAGGCACAATCCATCCATCCATTTTCCAACCCGCTGAAACCGAACACAGGGTCACGGGGGTCTGCTGGAGCCAATCCCAGCCAACACAGGGCACAAGGCAGGAACCAATCCTGGACAGGGTGCCAACCCACCGCAGGACACACACAAACACCAAGCACACACTAGGGCCAATTTAGAATCACCAATCCACCTAACCGGCATGTCTTTGGACTGTGGGAGGAAACGTAGGCACAATTGTACAATAAAATTATTTGTGTTTGGTAGGTTATAAACAGAAGGCTTTGGTGGCAGTTGGAAGGAGTGAGTGTACATGCCCCACGCTATCCTGACATGGACAGTGTAGCACAAAAGCATTGTCCATGTCCATAGTTTCAGTCAGTCAGTCATTGTCCAACCCGCGATATCCTAAAACAGGTTCACAGGGGTCTGCAGGAGCCAATCCCAACCAGCACAGGGTGCAAGGCAGGAACAAATCCCGGGTAGGGCACCAGCTCACCGCAGGGCACACACACCAAGTACAATTTAGGATCGCCAATGCACCTAACCTGCATGTCTTTGGACTGTGGAAGGAAACCGGAGCACCCCGCTCAGACCCAGGGAGAACATGCAAACTCCACGCAGGGAGGACCCGGGAAGCGAACCCAGGTCTCCTTGCTGGGAGGCAGCAGCACTACCACTGCACCATAGATTCATGAAAAATGAAATATTCAGTTATTAATTTTCAGAATTTTCTTATTTTTGAGTCATAGGGTGCTAGAAGCTATCTTGACAATACCAGACACTGGGCAGGAAACAGCCCTTGACTGATTGCCACTGTCAGTCCTTCATAGGGCACACTTCCAGACACAACCATAGGACAATTTACAGTTGACAATCTAACCTTGATTGATCCTTGTGATCATAAAGTAGGCTAAACGTTTTCAGTGAATAGATGCCTGACTTTAGGATGTGGGATGAAATGATAATACATGGCGGAAAGCCACACACTCCACTGGAATGTGTAAAGCCCACTCATTAATCAGACTGGGATACTGAAATGAGAAACAATAGTGCTGATGACTGTGCCACCCTAAAATAAAAGTTCACATTAAAATTTCACTTCATAAAATAAGCTGCATTTCCTCCTAAAAACAACTGGCTTAATAATGTTATTCAAATACTTAAGAAAAAGTTGCTTGTCCTACTCAACCAGTGCATTGTTTCTCAGATTAACATCAGAAACTCTAGACTTGGAAATAACAAATGGAAAATTCAAAGGTAAAAGCGTACTTATTCCAAGAATAGAGTGACAGCCATCTGACCCTGCAAGGGCGTTTAGTAAAAGGTGACACGGGGTTCCAATCTGAGATATTTGGGTGGAAGCCTTGGCCATTAAACAGTGCAATAGAAAATTAAAAATTGGTAAAGCACTAAACTGACATGTACACAGTAAAATCATTAAAGTTCCAAAGATATCATTTTTGTACAGATTAAGTGAAACCCATTCAATGTATGCTTTGCTGGAGAATAATTTCAGTTCTATGCGTATTGGTTAGCTACACTGTGATATTGATATTAGTTAACAGGACTATTCAGGACCAGTGTATTTTATAGGGGTGCAGTGTAGAACAGTAGGGGCCCCCACAGACTTGAGCATATTTTAAATGCGCAGGCCTACATGTGCACACAGAATACTTACTCGGTTACCACTCTGGTTACACGTGCAACTTCTGTTACTCCTCTGGAACAACTGTGTGTGTCGTTTACAGCACATGCACAGTCAACACGGACACAAGAAATGGAGAGCACAGCCAGCTCTCTTTTTTAAAATTAATAGTTAACATTTGTAAGTTTCAGATATATCATTGCAAACTAACCGCCTTGTTAGTATATTATTCATATATACCATGGGTATTAATTTCAGAATAAATCAAATTCTTTAAATTACAGTATATTTAGTATGTTTAGACTGCCTTCTTGTTTTGGAGTAATCAGATACTGGAGATGTGATGTTCTACTTTACTGCTAAACAATACACATTTGGGGCTTGATTCTGCCCATTTCATGTTGTGAATATGGTAGTCCCCCAAAGTTATAATTAATTAAATAATAATTTTAAATATCTTTTAGATATCATCATTATCATTCAAGTAAACAACACAATTCAGTGAATTTTTACAATACATATATCATTCTAACAGGTTCTATCTATACACAAAAAGTTAAATACATTATAGATTCTTTATCCATCTTTCAGAAGACACATTTACCACCTGTGTCAATTTCATACTTCACTGGTGAGTATGTTCTGTGTATAGCTGAATAAGATACTTTTTTCAAATGTATTACTTAAATAATAACCATATAGTATTTCAAAACTTTGAAACAATTTTTCCCTTCCTGATTTCCTCTAGGGCGGCACGGTGGCACAGTGGGTAGCGCTGCTGCCTCGCAGTAAGGAGACCTGGGTTTGCTTCCCGGGTCCCCCCTGCGTGGAGTTTGCATGTTCTCCCCGTGTCTGCGTGGGTTTCCTCCCACAGTCCAAAGACATGCAGGTTAGGTGCATTGGCGATCCTAAATTTTCCCTAGTGTGTGCTTGGTGTGTGTGTATGTGTGCCCTGCGGTTGGCTGGCGCCCTGCCCGTGGTTTGTTTCCTGCCTTGTGCCCTGTGTTGGCTGGGATTGGCTCCAGCAGATCCCCATGACCCTGTAGTTAGGATGTAGTGGGTTGGATAATCGATGGATGGATGATTTCCTTTATTTTTGCTTATTCATTACACTTAATTGTTTCTGCTGTCCAAACAAATTTTGTATCATCAAAAAAACAACCTGAGTAAACACAACAAATGATCGTTGGATTCATTAAAGGAAAATGTTGACTAACACCTAAATCGATGACCTTTCCAAAAGTATGATGATAATGTGTGGACACCATTAATGACAATAAACCTAAAATGCACCATCCATACACACCGCCCCCCAATCCCCCAGTTGTCAGACTAATTATATAGAGTGGGTGACATTACCCAGTGGACACTGTGAAAGTAAAAGTGTGCTTGATCTGTGCACCAAGGGGCATGCGCTCCTTAAAGTCTGCAGTATATACATTGTGAGACTTGCCCGGACACCACCAGTCGGAAATCACATCTTTATAAAAGTCATACATTTATTTGCCATAAACAAACACAGGTTTCAATCCCCAACACCACACAAAGCACACAGCAATAATCTCCCACAATGAACTCTTCCTTCTCACAGTCCTTAGCCGCCTCTATTCTTCTCCTGGGAGCTTTGTCCCACTCCCGACTCTGGCTCCCAGACTGTTAGGAGGCGGTGCCTTTTATTCCCGCCCGGATGTGCTCCAGGTGGCTGGTGATGATCTTCTGGCAGCACTTCCTGGTGTGGCGGAAGTGCTGCCCTTTGCACCGGAAACACTCCGGGCATCCCTGGCAGGTTCATCCGCCATCTTGCCTGGTGTGGTGGAAGTGACAGTTCCCTGGGTCCAACGAGGCTTAAGGTGCCCCCTGGCGGTGGCCATGGTACCCAACAGGCCAGAACCTCTTTGTCCCTTTCCCGTGGTCCTCTTTTTGTCCATGGCAGTTGCCCCCTCGTGACCTGGAAACTATTATTGTCACTTTCCGGTCCCTCCAGGCATCCTGGACAGGTAATGACCCTGGCAATCTGCCACAACATATATGGCATTTGTGCTACTGAAGGGGTGCACACCCCAGCCACTGAGGGTAATCCCATTCCCTACAGATCTTTGAAATTTATTTATTCAGCTACCCTCTATAGGTACAATGTAGAGCAACATTTATCAACACCCTCTAGGGCAGGCATGTCAAACTCACTACCATTGGTGGGGCGCTTTGACTGCCGTACGTGCATCAGCGGGCCGCACTGTAACAAATACTATTATACTATTATACAAAGTTACTGTAGCTTTCTTTCCAATACTGAAAACTTTAAAAAATGTAACACTTAAAGTTTAAAGAAAAGCAATTTATTTCCATACAATCTCCGTACAACAGCGTACAATTAGAGTCTTAGCCTCTTAGCTAAGTCCTTATATTATTATATTATATTCATTATATTTATTGCTTATATAGGAGTCGTACAGTGTGAGATTTATTTCTTTTGTCCCGACACTTGGCATCTCTTGTTAGTAACCAGTTCATCAATATCAGGCTTGAAATCTTGTGCAGCTGCAACTTTTATGAGGGATGAAAGGTGCTCGACAGTAAGTCTTGAGTGATGTGGGGTTTTGGTAGCTTTCATTAATGAAAACAATTGCTCACAAAGGTAAGTGCTTCCAAACATAGACAGTACTCTCGATGCCAACTTATGGATCTGCACATACGAGGGTGGCAGGTAAACATACAAGCCTGGCACACCAACTTCAATGTATTTTGCCATCAGAATAGAATCTGACTGCAGTTCAATCAATTCCATTTGGATATTCTCAGGCGCATTCTCAACGGTGTAAGAGTATGGTGATGTAAACAGCACAAAGTCCTCTTCATGTGAACTGAAATCGCGAAAACGCTCACTGAATTCATTGCTCAGTAATACATGTTGAAAAACAAATCCTCCAAAAATCATATTTTACTTTACTAAGTTTACTTCAAAGTTAATATTGTAAAATAAGCCGATATGCAAAAAGCCCCTTGACCTACACTAATTATACAAACTCAGAATCACAAAAATCTGTTAATAAACAACTCAACAACTTCTCGCGTCCACTTGGATCTTCAGCTGTAGTCTGCACTAACTGTTCGTTACAATACTAGCACAAAATTACATAAAAATATAGCAAAAAAAACGTGAAAATATGCGAGCTATTACTACTCGTGATGGTCAGTTCTGCCCAGTGGACAGTCTCAGCAGCCCAGCCAGTAGTGTAGCCCAGTGGTCCGCAACCTTTTTGACACCAAGGACCGCTTTACTAGAAGCAGATTTTTCCAGGGACGGGTGGGTTGTTGGAGGTTGGAGTTTGTGGGGTGATTATGGGAGGGTTCGTAGGGCAGTTTTATATGCAGTTTACATTACATTTCTTTTATTATTAAGTTATAATATAGTAATAGAAATTATACATCTTACCATAATGCAGAATCAGTGAGAGCCCTGAGCTTGTTTTCCTGCAACCAGACAATCCTATCTGGGAAGCAGCTTCAATAGCTTCTTTCGCGTTAGTTTAATCTTCTCCTATCTACAAGTTATGCTGATGAGAATTTTTCTCAGCATTTCCTTGCGATGATACACTTTCAGGGTGCGAATGATGCCCAAATTCAATGGCTGAAGCACTGCCGTGCAATTGGGTGGGATGAATTCAACATGAACATTATCTAAATGCGGAAGCATGTTGTGGTCAGCACTGTTATCCTTTTATTCTTCTTCATATTGTGAGGTTTCTGAACTCTTTTGGGATCTGGGATCCACCCCACCCAACGGGAACGACACGTTGAAGTGCGTCCCGAAGCGCTATTGCCACGTGTGAGATTGTTTGTCCGGGTCCCAAGAGAGTTTAAAAACCTCATATTTTCTTGAAAGAGTGCCGCATTAATTGGAATGTTTCTTGAACAAGCATCACTGCAACCACATAAAAACGGCTTTTTCAGCGTCTTCAAATGCAGCAGTTCGCATACGTTTGCAACCCGAGATTTTTCTTCTTTTTTGCATATAGCAAGTATGCCGTTTCTATAGAAGGGTGACAATGAGTTAAATTCCAATGGATGTTTTTCAAATGTTGACGAGCAATAAGGAAAAGGTATCACTTAAAACCACACAAAACAAAAATAGCATAAAAACAGTACGAGGAATGTTCGAAGAAAGAACATTTTTTTACAATGTTTCTGTTTGGGGATTGCTTTGCAAATGTCCACAACTGAGCTGTGACCACAGAACTAACTGCTCAGTGGATGATTCATTCAAGCATTTCACGGTCACTTCGTTGTAATGAAAGTATCTGCTGCTGAATGTACTTCGTAGTAACGAAATTTCTGTGGACTCGTGTCATATGGGGAAACTGTCAGAAACATAAAAATACTTTGTTGTAATACTCTCTCACCGCGGTCTCTTGTCTCTCTGCGTCGCTGCAAAGCCACGCCGTCTATCGTTCTGAAAAGTGTCCTCAGTGAAGGGAGCAGCCTTTTTGCTGTAGCCCTTCACTGAGTGCGTCTCCATTGCTGGCAGTTCTCTCGCGGCTCGGTAGTGGGCCGAGACCGCAGCCTAGCACTTCAGTTGCGACTTCGCGGCTGCAACTATACTAGCAAATGACGTTTCCGGTACCGTAATGCCATGGGAAAATGTGCTTTTGTCAGAAAGCAGAAGTAAGAAAAGTCAATAAGTAACGCTGAAGATGTAGAATGATTCAATCACAAATGATAGTAATCATTTTGTACAAGTTTAGTGCTAACTAGGATCTGTCATGCGGGCCGCATGTTTGACATGCCTGCTCTAGGGCTCAAAATGGGCTTTGGCCCGCACTGATATTGTTACATCTTTTATCTAAAAAAGGTCATTCCCAACAGATAGGCAGTCTATAAAAATATCTGTGCTATCATTTTGTTAACATCTTTATTTTTTCCATAATATTAATACCACATTAGGAATCAAGTCATATACAATTGCATATTCTTCACTGGCAATAGAAACCGTGACTTTTTTAATACATTCTAACTGGCTTACAAATTATTTTTCAACAAATCCATTACTGATAAGAGGTTATTCTCAGAACATATTCTAATAAATAGCCCTTGATTTTTGCACTTAATATCAAATATTGGTGTAAGGAGAAATTATATTTCTACTTTAGTTTCGATGTCTGTCTTTGAAAATTAGATAACTTGATGTTTTTTGTTTAATATTAAAGTTGCATCTTTATAAGAATTCAAGGTTAAGAAAAATATTCCACATAGCATATTTATTTTTTTAAATATTTTTCACCAATTTATTGTATACATTGTGTTATAAGTATTAATCTCTGATATATTCTGTTTTAATTTGTTGGATATTTATTTTCAATTCAAGAATTGTGTTTTCCTTCTCCTAATAAAACTGTATGAGTTAACACCTAATTATTTAACTATCTTCTCCGATATGCCCAATGCATGAAATATATACATAACTTCCAGTTTAGATACAAAAATCTGCCTAATCTGTTTCTGTTTTCTTGTGCGCTGCTTCACACACTGGTCTTCCCCACTGGGCACCTGGCACACAAACTCGAGATCACAGTTCCACGTGGAGAGCAGTAATCAGCTGTCTTAGTCACTTAAACCAAGGAGATCTCCCTTGGCTGAAGTGACTAACAGAGTGTCTGACTGTGAAGATGTGTCTTCTTCGCAATGGGTTTGTTTAATTTGTGCCCCTCTACAGTACATAATCCCAAGTCTTTTATGAATTCTTCTACATAACTGGATGGCAATTCTTTGCTATACTATTTCTTAGTAAATTTAGCTAATGTCTTAAGTAATCAGCAGAATGAAAACATAATGATAGCAAATATCAGCAGAGACCAAATATTACAAAAATAACCATAAAAAGAGAATCCCTGATACTGTACTCTAAAAACAATAATTAATACCACACAACACAGAAAGACAGAACTTTATTTGTTTTTAGGGGGAAATTTGGCTTTTTACAGACGCTCATTATATAGATAGATAGATTGATTGATTGATTGATTTGGTGGGCCTCTCATGAAGTGATGTTACTGGCCCAGCATGCCACACTGTAGAAAATCACATAGGCCATTACAGAGTTGTATATGAAGCAGAAACAAATCTTGACTTCTGCATCATAACATTTGGTGCTTATACAAAAAACTGCCTACAGCAGTTATTGGTCACTTGAGCTGCCATGTAATCTTCACTCCACTACAATTGATTTTTATTTTGGATCAGACTGGAAAAAGCTGCTCAGAATTAAGGTCATGTGGGCAGAATTGGAAACTTATTTAGGTAAAAAGTTTATTCTAAAAATCAGGCAAAATTAGATGTCTAAAAGAAAAAAAGGGCCTTGTTCCATTAAATTAGACTGAATTTATAAAAATGCTGAAAATGAGAGAAGTTGACGGCTCAGTGATTGTCTTGTGTTTAATCTCAAACTTACTTAAGTATCAGTCCACATCAAGAATTCAGAGTTGATATGAGAATGAGTTGTTACCAAGCAGTAGAGAACAATGAAGAGTCACAATATGACAAGGAGGATGTGACAGTGCATACTGTTTAAAGTACACATGCGGGATGTGGAATGAAATGTTGCTTCATCTAGACTTGATTCCATCCTTGTGTGCCATACAGTTAGGATAGGCTCTGGCTCTATACAACTCTACTGTACAAATGGACTACACACCTGCATTCAGTTTGTAAGTCCCCCCAGTGATTGTGTGGATTTTTCTGTGATAGTCTGCTTTTTCTTATACATCTGAAATACATGTTGGGTTAATTGGTAACTTTTAGTTTGCTTGATGTTATTTCATGCTTGTGTGTGCCATGAGAGGCTGACACTCCATCCTGAGCTGAGTCATGATTTCTGCTGATGATGCTGGGATATGCCCCATATCTATACAACCTTAGAATAAAATTAAGAAAGCCTGAAAATAGATTAACAGTTGAGTTAGTGGACAGATGGCATAGACACCTTCCTTTGCATGCCTTGTCTGTGCCTCATACAGAAAGGATGACTTGTTGCCACAGATATTGCCTCTGGCAGAGAGAGAGAGCAGTCAGCAGGGCAGATGGAGACCTCGAATTAGATATGCTGTGTGGGAGAAGCTATGGATTAAAAGCTCTATGTGCGTGTGCTGGAAGTCTCCTTATCTCTGTTACACTTACCTCACTTAAATTCACTGTCTAGCCAAGGTCGGTGCAAGCATTCAGTGGAGACAGTGTTTATGTCTTGTCCTTTACTTCTGTCTTAATGCGCTATCAAGGTCAAGGGTACCCACCAGCAGTATAACCTCACAGGTATTCCCAGTCACACACACATACGCTCTATCCAGCTTCTAACTGCAGGTCTCAATATACTGTATATATTTACTGTGATGTTGCCTATTAGCTGTCAAGAATCATCATACAAACATACAGTATACTGTCCCTATATGGAGTTTTATAAATCTGCAGCAGAGGATGTTTGGAAACTTGTTGATTGTGTTGTGGAGCAACTTCACAAGACACAGATAGTTGAATGTTTTAGTGATAAAGCCATTCTTTGAACTTTAAGTGTTGCATGAGTGACATGACAGGACCTTTTGGGAAGGAAAGTTGTCACTATGAAACTGTCCAGGTGCTTTCATCAGAAGTGTAAGCCACATTCTGGCTACAAATAATGTTCAGGGCATGTGATGCAGCAGCTTTGTCCGATTCTGACATTGCTTTATTAACTGTAAGATCATTTATTTTTATTTAAAATTGGCTACTTTGTTAACACTGTTGTCTTTTACCATTCCATAGCATTCACAAAGCTGTTTAATCCAATTAATGGTTAAGGTAGACCAGAGCCTATACAACCAACACTCGATTAAGGGCAGGAAACAGCTCTGGACAGGGCGCCAGTCCATCGCTGGTCACACCCATGCACACACCCACACTGGTGATAGTTCACCCAACTTGCCCATCTTTGATGATGCAATATGAAAACTGACACAGACAAAGAGAAAATGTGCAAGTGCTACATAGACAATGACCGGGTGCAAGAGTCAAACCCAGGACACTAGACTAACTACAATTCCTTCATTTATTTTAGGTTTTGGGCCTTTTTTCCTTTAAGACATAAACATGTAAAGCAATTAATCCTACTCTTAAACTCAGGTATTATAATATTGACTACAATTTTCTGCTACGTTGTATACAAAATTGATGGAGAAATGGGTGGATAGGCTTTGAATGTTGTAATGCTAAAATCTTCTCACTGTATTATTATGTCATTATCTTTTGTTGCTTTCTATAGTAATGTTTGTTCTATGAAATACCCTATAATGTCGTTTCTTTAAGACACTGTATAAAATAAAGGACCAGGTGAAGCATAAACACACTTAGTCCCACACTTAAAGGTAAAGTCAAGAGGTAGCAAAACACATGCGACCATGTTTCAACTAAGTACATCACTAGGTCTCAAAATGACAGTGTAGTGTGACACGTTCCTAGACCATACATTCTGTTTGCAAGGTGATTCACCTCCTAATAAAACACAGCACTTATCAAACATTCCCTTTATGGTAAACGCTGATGTCTGCCAATCTCACTGTGTACTCTTCTTACTTTTTTTTTCTCTTCTTCTCCTGCACACTAAGTAGTTGGATTTCTTCTCTCATTCAAAAGGCATGTAAATTAGCTGGGCTTGCGATTCAAATGTGGCCAATTAAGAATGAGGGTTGTCTGTGACAATCTGTCAACATGGTGAGCTTAGATCCTTGTCTTGCCCCCATTTTTGATTGGATAATTTCCAGCTTTTCATGATACTGAAATTCAAAAAAATGAAAAAATGGTTGATTTCGTGATTAAACAGTCCTTATTTTATATGACACCATTCGTAGAGTACACCTTAAAGAGTCCTTTATAAAATAAACTGCCTGTCAGCCCAGCAAGGTTTGGATCTTATCGTGGTCTAATTGATATCTGGGAAATCCTGACTTCCTGTAATAATAAATAGAAGTAAGTATGTTCATTAAACAAAAGAATGATCATTATTTATGATCAAACAGTCTTAATTTAAAATACAGCATCCTTCACAGATTGTACTTCACAGACTTTACAAAACAAGCAAGAAAATGATGCATTGTACAAAATAAAATATTTTAAACACACACATACAGTGCATGCCCAAACTCACCTGTTCTAGTTCTGGCACAAGGCAGGATGCCACCCTAGACATCACACCATTCCATTGCAGGGCATTCACACACACGCACCCAATGTACACAGAAGAGTTCAGTATTGTTTTCTAAAACCTAGCTAATGACACAGTTTTTTTTTTGTAGTCTGTTTTATGGAAGATACAATATGTATTTACACCATCACTCTAAATTGGATTTGTTGGTTATAGACATGATTTATATTAAACATATATCGTTTTTTATTTGTTTTGGCTTTGTAATAATGTTCTACATTCATTTGAGAGATATTCAATGTGAGATTTACAGTAGAAAATACATACTTAAGTTTGATTCTATTAGTTTCCCATGCCTAACCAGCCATCGATTAATTTTTAAGCCCATCTATTGGTTCATTGTCTAAACCTGATTATTCCAGTTCAATGTATCAGGGAACTTGAGACTGTCTTACAGGACTGGGACAATTCAGGAATCGACCCTGAATGGCATGCCAGTCTATCACAGGGCACACTTACTCACACCCACAAAGGCCCAATTTTGCAGTTGTCAACTAATCTGCATGTTTTGGGATGTGAAGGAACACCTGAGAACCTACAGAAACTGAGAAAAACATGCAGACCCCAAACAGAAAGTGTCACACACGTACGCATTGGGGACAGTTTACAGGCTCAAATAGTGCTTGGCGCTCTCACCTGATCCTCTCTCCTCTTGTTCCTCTGCAGTTCAGTCGAAGATCCTGCCTCTCAATGACATCACCATCGGTCTTCCCACTGTTGACATCACTTTCGGCAAACCATGATGACATCATTTCCAGTACCCAGAATTCACCTTTCTGCCACATCAGTTCCTCTTCCGGCTGCCCTGATTCCACCTCTTCCTCCTGTCCACCATATTTATAGCACAGACTCAACATGTTAATCAATTCAGTTGTGAACTCTGCTTTTATAAAGACGTCTTTCTTTTCTTTTGCTGATTTTTCAGTGTACAAGGTGGCCAGCCCCAAACCTTTTTTTTGTCTGCTGCCTAATGTTTTACCACAAAAGTAACCATACAAAAGCTGGACCTATTAGGTAGTAGCACTAAACACTATCTCACCATGTTGCCCTGATTTCAAAAGTGTAAAATGCAATGTTGTAGCCAATGTGTGTAGTGGTTAAGGCTTTGGACCTCAAATCCTGAGGTTGTGGGTTCAAATCCCACTACTGACACTGTGTGATCCTGAGCAAATGACTTGACCTGTTTGTACTCCAATTGGAAAACCAAAAGATATGGATAAAGGTATCAGCCAGATAAGGAAATGTAAAATAAAGTCTTATAAACTATAAGCACGATGTGTTTTAGGTCAATATTTATAATCATGTGCAAATTACAGCAGAATTTCAGATGAGATATTTCAAGAATATCCTGACTTAGTAATCATATTCAAAACAATTGGGCAGTGCCTTTCAAGGTAGCCATTTTTTTAAGATTATTTTAAAGACAAATGCAATCATAGTAAAATAAACTGGCAAAGTTCAAACAAACATGGTGGTAGTCACATGCAGAGATATGTAGAATTACAGTACGAGGGTAGATTACTTAATGAGGTATTCAAAAGACGAGGAAATCTAAGATGCAAGTTCAAGAGGGTAGAGGCCACTAACTGGAGCTTTAGGCTGGATCTGAAGCATCTAACAGGTTTATACTGATTTAACATTATTAGCACTGATTATAAAGAGACTGCAGAGTCTTAAAGATGATTTAATAATAAATTAGAATCTACATCTGGATGAGCCAACAGATTAGGTTTCTCATAAATTAGAAAGACTATGTAATATGCTATAAACTCATCCATTGTTAGTCAAATCTATCTGCCCGTCTGGAGCACCCAGGCACACACAGCCCTGGTTTTCAGCGCAGTGTTCAGGACTGCTTCACAGCCTGCAATTTTTTCCTTCCCAAAATAGTTTGTTAGATACTGTAGCCAGTTGATTGAGGAATTTCAACAGTGGAATAGAAGAGTGCTGTAAATAGCTTCTGCGGTCTTGGTTTGTGCCTAGTAGAGTGAAGCCCACCCCCACCCCTACCCCTGTTCTGCGAATGCTCCCTTTGCTGCTTTTATTAACACTTCTTCCCTGGAAACTGTTTCTTGGCATTAGAGACAAGCCTGATGCAATACAGTGCAGAACAGATGAGCTGAAGAGACTGAAAGCCATCTGCTCTTTGGACAGACAGCTTATGGTAATGTTGAAACTCAAGAGAACATACAAACAGCTATTAGATAATGTTATAGAGCTTTCTGCTAAATAAACAAAGATCAGTTTACAGTTCACTTTGCTCCGTAGCGTTGTGTTAACAGAAGGCAGCATTGCCATGTTTATGATGAAGGTAGGAACACTCAGTTATCGTTTATGCACTTGAAATCATTTGAGAAGTGTGACAGTGCCCATGTGATGGATATTTATCAACTGAAATAGTAAAAGCCTGGACATCCTGTTTCTACTGCTCTTATGTTTTTTTTTTTAATGCTGGAATTGTATTGATCACCTTAATGATGTTTTTGATGAGTTTGTGTAAAATGTGAAAAGCACCTGTTGTCATAATACCCGTCTGTCTTTCCTCATGAAACCCACTTGGCTCTGAATATACCAGTTTCATTGAAATTTGGTACACTTGTTCTTCAGTGCATAAATGTTTGAAATTTGAAAGGTTCAATTTAAAAAGCATTGGTAAATGTTAAAATTCATCTACCTGAAAACACTGAAACATTACACAGGTCTGCAAAATTATAAAAATAAAAAGTTATTTTAGTTGTGAATAGTCATTTTTGTTTGCATTTACTAACACAATAGTAATATAAATAGAATGTTTACATCATGCCACGTTTAAGTACAAACTTTAATTACAATTTTGCAAATGACACAGACTTATTCAAATCAGTTTAACATAAAAGTATTTAGTCAGTCTAATATTTTTAAATATATGTAAAGAAAACCACAACACCTGTTAATCCCTATTCATTGACTTACATATAACTTATTTAGTTTTTAGCACTTTTTAGTTTTTTTTTTCATTTGGTGGCCGGCCGTTTGTCCTCTTTTTCTAGTGTGTCCTTATGAATCATCCAGCAGTAATCTGCCATCACGCTGACATCCCAACATCCCTGTTATCTCTTTCCTTGTTATTGATATCCTGATGAAATCTTTCACCCTGCTCATCACTCACTGCTCTGAGATTTTCAGGAAAAAAATCTAAATGTGAATCCAAAAAGGGAATTTTGAGAAACTCATGTTGCAACCCAATTCCTTAAACTTAACTAATACATTTTTTTTTTATATTTTGGACCTTTATTGTTACCTAAAAACTTACTTCTTTAAATGATACCCAAGCCTCTTGTTCCATGTCATTAATCACACCGTTAAACTCTACATAAGAAATCAGTTTTCTAATTGGCTAATTCTATCTGACAAAAATGCCCTCTTTGAATTTAGCCTCAGACAAACCCAGGAACTTGAGGCACAAGCACATCAGACAGGCTCCATCTTTTGATAGTGCTTTGATAAACTGCTTCATCCTTCAGCCAGGCCTACTTAATATGAAGGGGTGGCAGCAGCTCTGTATCTGGACCCACCATGCAAGGTATGATGATGTTTTTATAACCAAACCATCACTTTTTTCAAGTTGGCCATTCCATCTGAACCCAAAGGAAATTCTTGGCCCTGTTGGCCCACTTTCAGAGAAAACCTGTGAATTTTGTGTGGACTGTTGCTGACCCAGTAAGATACCCACAGAACTTTCAGGTCCCTACATATGAACCAAAGGTACTCATTGTAGGTAATTTTGTCAGCAAGATTTTGAAAGTTCTTATTAGAAATTAAAAATGCTCCAATTTTCAAAATAATTAGGTATGTCTATGAACACACCTAATTGTTACACTATGCCAAGTACATATTTATGTGTCATTTATCCATTAATAAATGCTGGTGTTTAGATATACAAATGTAGTATAGCTAAATAAAATGCAGTATGTACATAAACTATAAAAATTTTCACATATAGTATGCATGACTTTATTTCATTTATTTAGTTCTCAGTATGCATATTTAATCAAAAAGTGAACAGCAACAGAAAAGAGAAATTAAACCACCAATTAATATATTAATCCATAGTTGCTTGATTAAGTTGTCATGCTACTTCTACCAGGGCACTGAAACAATGCAAAACTGTTCAAGCGATCATTGGTGATGATGATAAAATGCTACAGTGTTATGATGTCGGCTCCAACACTGAGGACCACACTTCCAGATAAGGCTGAGAAGATAAATAACATGATCAAAACGGTAGTGACTGCAAGAGCCACCATGGAGAAGGGGAATAGGAAGGACGCTGTAACAAATAATCGCAAATATCACAATCACTACAAAGCATTATGAACAACATTAACATCTCTGACAAGATAATTTAACTGTACGTTTAAATAATGAATCTTTTAAAAACACTTTCATATCTTTCCTTGTTCTTAGTTGACTATTGTAGGTTTTAAGAAAGTGTGCAAGCAGCACACAGGCACATCCTAATTTAAAGAGAGTGTGCCATGTTAAAATAACGTTTTTATGCCAGTTTATTATGCCACTTTTCTTGTCCTTACATGAATGCTGCTTTTCTTGAATATATCTTACATGACAATGTCAAAAGCATTGTGTGTTATTGATTTCTTTTCATCTTTAAGATCCTTTATATTCATTAGTAAGAAAGATGTAATATAGATGAACACTTAACTATTTCTAACAAGGTGATGCTACATTAAAATACTTGATCTTCATTTTTATAGTGATAGGCTGTCTCTGATAGCCACAGATAGATTATTCCAACAGAGTATCACTAAAATGTTTGCCTTTTACACTTATTTAATTTATCCTGCAAATTCTGAGCAGCTCTGTAACTTGACAGTGTATATTCCATATGAACTGTAACTTGTGAAAGGTGATGTCTAAGTCATTTAGAGATTGACAGCTATAAATGTGAAAAAGTGATTTTAATATTGGCTCTAAACGTAACTTGAAGAAATTGAGTAATATAGTGGGATTTCTTAGTCTGAGGCTTGGTCTTTGTTGCTGTTTTTTAAAATAAGCATTATTTGTCTTATTATTAGTAAGAAAATGACTTGAACCTCCAGAATAAAGTATTAGTGTAATCAAATTTACTTGAGATGTGTGAAAGGTCTAGCTTCTTTGTAATAAAATAAAGCAATTCATTTAAACCACTATGGTCATAGTTCTATGCTGGAGGAATCGGTTTATTGTTAAGAAAGAAATTTAACGAATAAAGTTATATCTGTGTCAAAGATTATATGCAAATTGTGCTGTTTGCGATTTGCAGAAAATACACATTTTTGTGAATGTTTATTGATTCACTGTTTCTCCTAGCAAAAATAATGGTGCTTAGATATGTATTTATCCCTAATATAAAACCTGTTCGCCTGAAGCTACCAACAGGTCACATACAGTAGCTCAGGGCAGCAAGTGCACTGTTTCCAGACTCTGTCACTCACCAACTCCAGCATTAATTCTCTATTGATGCATCTCTGTTGTCTTTGCTGTGGTTCTCCAAACATTCAGTATATGGAAGAAATTTTTTGTTGTCTAACATAGCAGTCTTAGAATTCCATGACAATTCAACCTCCACTTCAGGTCTCATCAATCAAATGCTAATTGACTAAGCTTCAGGGGAGGAAGGGGATGCAAGAGTGGTACTGGAGCGAACTGTTAAAATTTCAAAGGTGACGCAGTTTGAATCAACTTGGACTTTAATTTTGAGGGATAGCTTGACTCGTGCGATTTACTTATTTGTTTATTTTGGCTAATAATGATTTAATGTCTTTTGCTTCCTGACTGTTTGAACAGAAATCTCATGCCTTTCATTCAAGGCATCCGTTTTCTTTGTCCTTTTGTGTTGTATTGCATTCATCATAGCCGACATTAGGGCATCTCTTAATAATTCTAAAAGTAATTTATATCTTAAATACAATGGATATTTGTTGCTGCTCTTTCTTTCTGAATGACTTGTTGTTGAGTGTCCTGTTGATACTTGCACAGGTGGCTGGTGTTTTTGACTTTCAGCAGGCCTCTCTGTAAACAGAATACGAGGATGAGTTCACAACTGGGTTAATCCTGCAACGGCCACAGCTCTTCGTCCACTGAGCATGTGAAAAATCCACTGTCAGATTCAGTGGGTTGGTTGGCTAGGAGACCCCAAATCAATATTGTGGTGAGTTGGATTCAGGAAATTCCAGAAGGTTCAAACAGCTGCAGGCTTTGAAATGATTCCAGAAGACCTCGGCGTTTCAGTCAGACCATGTGAGTGATTGCGTTTCTGTGCAAACTCCTGGCATCTTTCTGAAGCAGAGGTGACAAACAGGGTGCATGTGTTGCTTCATCAGATATGTCACTTGTTGAATTGTAATGTTGGAAGACCTATTTTCGACGATAGCTTATTAAATCATGCATTCTTTATGAGTGTTTGTCTGGCTTAGTGGCACTGTGTTTAACACTGCTTACTAGATTTAGAACTTCTTAGTGGATCACTGGATATTTGGAGTCTGGGTGTTCTTTCCTTATCTCCATAAGCTTTTCTCTTAATACTTTGGATTTCTTCTACATCCCAGAGACATTTAGTTTAAATTCATTGGTGATTCTGAACTGGCGCTGTGTGAGTCTGTGTGTCAGGGGTCCCTATGAGAGGCTGGCTCCCTGTCCAGTTCTTGCCTCGCTCTTAATGCTACTGGGACAAGCTCTGGCCCCCCCATGACCCTGATTTAGATTCAGCAGATTTTCAAACATTATGTTATGTGATGTTAAGTCTTTTTTGGATTTGAATTCCTTACTGGCATTTAAATTTTGTGGCATAACTATTGGCAGCACAGGTAGGGCAGATGCACCAAAGCCCATCGCCGTTGTTTAGAACGGCAGAGAATGAAAAGCTCAATGGTGTTATCATTTCCACAACGCCTTTAAATCTAATTATGACTATTGACCTTTCATGTAGGTTATATGCTTGATGTATTGACTTCATGGTGGTAATTTATTTTACCTGAGGGGCACCAAATATATCTTTATGAAGCAGGGTCCATTAACATCTGATTATGCCACTGGCATGAATGCAGTACTTGGATGAAGTCAATCAGGCACAAGCATTTTTTAGACTTGCATTTGAGCAAAGTTGAAATCATCATAGTTCATACATACAAGTTATCTTCATAACAGGAAAAAATAATAAATATAATCTTCTTTGTGTCCCAATGTAAGTATCCATGTGGTATACAGTAAAGTGTTTTGAGTCTGTACTCAGTGGAATGAACAGTAAATTGAACTGAATTAATATAATCTGTTTAACATGTTTGTCTTTCTTGACAAAATCTCTATAGTGATATAGAATCAATAATCTAAGGAAGCGTTTAAAGCTATTATGCATATTGCTTTGAATTTATAACATGTTATTATGCAACAGAGGTGGTACCGTGGCACAGTGGTTAGCATCAAACATAGTTTGCCATTTGTCTGCTCATTAATTGCTCCTAGAATTGAATGATTACATTGTTTTCAAGAAAACAGAACAAGTTTTAATAAATATGGCAATTAACCAACCAAACCAAGTTTGTATTGTACTTAGTGCTGCTACCTCTTACTTACCCCAGAGTCCTGGGCTCAAATTCGGGCCAAAGGACCATCTGTGTGTACTTTGCTATTATTGTCTTGTGTGCAGAGTACATGAAAGTCTTACTTGTATATGTTAATCAGTGTGCAACAAACACATTACCATAAGTGAGAGTGAATATGGGAAGCTAATTCAGTTTTTATAGTAAAGCCTTATGAATGGGTTACTTAGCTTGTTGAATCTGAACGTGCTGCACTTTATTTATAACTAGCAAAATACCCGCGCTTCGCAGCGGCGAAGTACTGCCTTAAAATTTTTATTAAGAAGAAAAGTAAACCTTTTTAAACTGAGGGAAAATATGCCAATAATTATTTGTTAAGGATCTTTTTGTATACCATGTTGTCAGTTCGGCCCTCCGGTTGTAACATGACCAAGCTGTGCGCTGAGCTTACTCTTGAGCATATAACTTACAGTTGGCCATGTGAACAGTAATCTTGTCTCAAATCTCACAGCTTGGATTGTTGCTGTCATAATCGGTTTGAGTTTCATGGTTTGTTTCAATTACGACAGTATTTGCAGGATTTGTTGTGTTGAAGTGACATTCGGCATCTGTCAAGCGTTGTAAGCACACAACCGGTTTCATCGATAAAATCACATCCAGCTTTTGAGAGTTTAAACATTCATAGACATCAAAGTGTCCACTACTGAAATCGTCACCTGTGAATCTAAGATGTTTAAGAGGCATTGGCGGTTGTCGAAAGGTGTAAAATATTTGGCCATTTCGGTACACTTGAAAGCGACAACCGAACAATTCAGCGGCAGCCATCAACTCACATGCAAAACCATAGGTGAAGGGCTTAAGCATTTCACTCTTATAGTGCTCCTGT
>JANRMT010062850.1:4957830-5028630 GCA_026402145.1 Polypterus bichir lapradei | reverse complement strand
ATCTATCTATCTATCTATCTATCTATCTATCTATCTATCTATCTATCTATCTATCTGATGCTTGGAGAATAGAAAATACAAGATTACTTGAGTGATTGTGTGAATATGTGCTGTTATTATTGTTGATGGAAAACACTTACAGTACTTTGTGAAGTATAATCACAAGGATTAAGTCCAATCAATAGAGTGTTTGGGGGTTAATTTCCACATTGATGCACCCTCTGCTCTGGGTGTAAAAGTATTTTATTCCTTAGGATTAAGAAACAAAATGATGAAGAGCTGTGCTGAGGTCTACCAATATAGTTACCAATAGATTTATTTCTGAAATTTAATGTTGACAGTACAATTAAAGTTAAAATGTCTAACTAAATGAATATACAGTATGTATTTTCCAAACCCACTTATTATAATTCAAGATCATGGGGAGCTGGAACACATCCCAGTAGCATCCAATGCAAGGCAGACACAAGTCCTGGAGCGAGTGCTAGACCAACCACATACACACATACATTCATACCAATCAATTTGCAGTCACCCGTTAATCTGATCTTCATGTATTGGAATCATGGAACAAGTCCAAAGTACACGAAGGAAAGCAAGACATACACTAGAATAACATGCTAACTCCACACAGACAGTGCCTGAATGGAAATTGCAATAAACACAAGCAGCAATTGTGAGCAGTGAGCCACCACAGATAGTTCCAAATGTACACAATAAACAATTTCTACATATGTTCTTTTATTTTTTTTTCTTATCTACCATTTTGTCCCAAAGCTAAATTGTTATTGTAAATGATGATGCTGTGTCATGGAAAGGATGACTATATTGAATTAAACTGATTTTCCCTCATTCTAAATGAATGTAAAATCAGATTTTGCAGTGAACCCCTCACACTTTCTGATAATGTTCTGTACTACTGACGTCAAAGAAATCAGTTTTATTGGTCTAAAGCAATGTAGCATTGGTAAGCTGGTGACATTTGTCACACTTCTGCAAGCTCTCAGGAATGCCTGAGGCACTCAGAGAATATCTCATCTGTCTTGATAAAGGCAGCAGACACTAGGGCTTAAATTTAGCTCTTGCACACTGCAGTGTGACAGAAAGGATCCTCTTCCCAGGGATAAATAGAGGCCCATATAAAGGGTTGTGGGTAAATTGTGCCCTGAATTCACCATACAGCTTTCATTCCAGAATTGAAAAAGTAATAACAGATCCATTCAGATGGTTGATGTTCAGTTTAGTTTGATATTCAATTTGTTCATGTACATGTGGGTTCAGTATACTTGTTTATCTGGATGACATTAAATACATTTACTACTTGTGCTGATTAAAGAGTGAAAGTCTATGGTGCACATTGAATATTTGAAAACTCAGGTTATACTATATACAGTACCTTTAAACAGGTCATGTCATTTTGTGTGTGTGTGTATGTGAAGTGTCCATTGTTGGTGCCTGCCTTGCATTTTATGCTTATTGGACAGGCACAAGCTCTTTAAGAACCCCAGTGGGTTTACTAAATGAGTGTGGATAGATGTGAGTTCTTTCCGCATTAGTCATCTGCTTTAATACCATAGGTATTTTGAAAGTAACACTCCTGTATTTTTTTGTGATCAAATTTTTATTGATAATCGGGACTTGTGACTTATTGGTAGTCCCAATAAGAAGAGAAAAATAGAAAAAACATAATAAAACTGTCTTAAAAATGAAAAATAATAACAACTAACTGGAACAGAAAAACAACTGCACCCCTCCCAGCCTGTGGAAAAAAATTAAACACATGGGAAACTGAGGCTGCCCCCAGCAGCCAACCACCCATAACTAGAGATGTGTGTTTATTTGAAGGCTTGTACATTTATAAATAAAGCAAAGACTTAGTCAAGTTTGCTTAGTTTTCCCCATTATCTCCACTTCTGTGTTTGATCATGTTTCAAGGAGTCCTGCCATTTTCTAAGGAATATACTCAACAGTGGACTTTTAGTCCCATCCACTGAAAATACATTCAAATGAACATTGTGAAAATTTTGCGGTCCAATTTAGGACCATAAGGATCCAAAACCTGTTTAGCAGCACTCATCACAGAGCCCACTCATACACACACACCTACAGTATCCAGTTTGGAACTGCAAGTTAACCTAACCTGCATGTCCGGGAGATGTGGAAGGAAAAATCAAAAGAACCAGAGAATGGCAAGAATGTGTAAATTACACACAGACAACAAACTGGCCCAAGATTTGAAGCCGGGATGCTGAATCCATGAGGTAGTCTTACCGTTTACTGTGCTGCCCCAAATGAAGGATAACCAGGCATAAGGCATTCAACACTATGTCAGATCAGATAAGTAAGAGTGAGCAGGTCTGTTTCCACACTTTTCAAAATATGTTCTTGTGCTTCCTTAAACAAAGACAATACTTGTATTTATTATTGAAAAGTGTACATACAAAGTATTCATCCATCTTTTTTTATTTGGCTTTATTACATTACTAATTTAGCTTGATAACACAGAACATCTCTTTAATATATTTCTGACATTTTCCTCTTTAAGTTCTGTAAGCCCCTTTTTGATGTGTAGTATAGCAGAGTACCTTTTAGTATGATTCAAGGTGTATTGTCACATTTCATCTAATTATTTGATTTTAGCTAAGACTTTTTGCACCAGGCCTCTGAAAATACCATAGTGAGGTGTCCCTCAGAGCTCCAAACTATAGCACTCATCCTTGCTATGTCTCTGTTTTTCCACTTTCTTACTTACTGTTGCTGCCTGGCACTACCATCTATAGAAAATTTCACTGCATTGCTGGCTGCCAAACAATTTTTTTTTCTAAATTAATTATTTAAAATGCATTCTGTATTTCCATTTATTTAAGGAAAATCTTGTGATGGTGCTTTTTCAATAAGGTACTATATGATGAAACTATTGGTTGATTAGTGACACTATGCTGCAGTTTTCCCCACTCCCTGGACCCATTTTTGGTTCTGTTCAGAGTCTGCATGTTCTCTTTGTATCCTTGTGTGCTTTCTGCCATATCCTGTGAACTCTAGATTGGCTCAGTGAGGGTAAGAGTTGGCACAAAGCAAGTGTATCCTGGTGTTTCATCCAGGGCTCAACTGAGATATTGCCCCTACTGTTGTACTCCAAAACAGAAACATAGAAATGTTTTAAAGAAACTGAACTGTGGGCACCAACAGAAGTAATTCTCCTTCCTCCTCCATCATTTTCCTGATGCCAGCTATTTTATCTGTTTTTTTTTATTATTTATTTCCTGGAACGGCACTCATTACAGTTTTGGCCCTGGCTTCATTTCAAAGACTGGGAACGTCTGTGTGCGATTTCTTTAGTACTTCTGTTTCTACCCACATCCCAAAGATGTTTTGAATTGTGCTCTCTTATTTGTTGTATAAAGTGACTTGTGATGGTGTATTCCTGAAGAGTGCTATATACAATAAATATAAACTGATTGGCCTGATGCTGGTCAGTGTTTATGGACTGGTTACCCATCTTGGGTTGGTAATACCTGTGCCGATGCTGCCCAGAGAGACATTGGCCCTGTGCTCTTGCTCTAGATAAAGTAGGTTCAGTAATGGATGGGTGAATGGATGTTTAATGTTAGGTAAATTAAAGAGTCAATCTGAACATGTGACTGAGTGTGTACAGTGACAGACTGATATTTCATCCTGTCTTGGTTTCTGCCTTGTGCTCAATGCCCCACACTTTGATTCGGCAGCTTTTGTAAATGATGAATGAATCAAAATGGGCCTTGTGAGAAACAGGGTATAGGTAGATGTTGAGATGGCCAACTGCCATCCCATCTATGGCTGGTTCCTACTTTGTGCCCAGGGCTCATGGGATGAACTGATGCTCATCTTGACTCTGTATTGGAATATGTTGGTTAAGAAAATGGATGGCAGGAATGTTTTTAGTGGTGCGTGTAGGTATTTTTTCATTGCATTTCTTACCCAGAACTTTACCAATTCACTCCCAAGCACTGTTATTATTATTATTATTATTATTATTATTATTATTATTCTATGCAACCAACTTCCTTAGCAGTTACTGAAATTGACCAAAAAACATATCTTGACCATTAGGTTAATGTTATAAAAATATCTACAGCTCCCAGAGCTTTAATGACTTGAAACCATGTGTGGCCTGTCAGCTGGACGGCATGAGCGGCAAAGTCCTAACTCAGCAGTGTTTAAAATGTCCTCAGAAGGACTGTCACCTCACAATCACCCACACTCCCCTCCCTTGTGCTGCTATTCTCAGAGGGGCTAATTTCTGCTACAGATGCAGAGCAACTGTACTGTAACGTCTCCCTTTAACGGCAGGCAGTAATTTGTCCCTTCAAGGTGAAATGTCTATGGCGAGAAGATAAATACATTTTATATCTTCTATGTATTGTTTATGTCATTTTGTACTCCTTTGTGAATCATTTCATTCAGTAGGATGCAGTGATCTCAGATTGCAAGAACATGAAGGAAATATGATGTGTTAAGCTGTGCGTCATGTTCAATATTTTATTTATTAGGATGCCTCTCCATCAAGCAGGGGGATTCAGACTTAAAAAGTGCACCTTAAGATTAAACTGTTGCTGCTTGTAACAGATGTACTTTGGCTGACATTTATTATATACTACGGAATGATTCCAATCTTGTCTGTAAGTTTGACCTGATTTCTTCTTCGAAAGGTGACACTCTGCATTGCTCTGACCTTCAAAGCTGTCGTGGGATTCTCTTCAGAGAGTGTGGCCAGAATAGCCTGCCATAAGTTGTTTTTGAAAAACTACTAGTCCTGAGGACAGAAAGTTAGCTCAATCTACATCGTTTCCTCTTTCTCTCCTACTTTTGCAGACTGAACTCAGGGAGAGCATTGGCACCCTGGTAAGCAGCAATGATCGTGTCCAGGCCATCATAAGCCAACTGGAAGAAACATGCAGATTTATCACAGTGAGTACTGTCTGCAGTATAAATACTTTGTGGTACAGGATCCGTGGCTTCTTAAGAACGTTGCTTTGACAATTATTTGTGTCAACTTCAGATTACCTCTGTATTCAGAATTAGTAACAGCTCTCCACTGCATAAGCACCTTTGTGACACTTTACAGTAGCAATCTACTGGAGGCGGCCCAATGTGAGAAATTACATAAGAAGCAATCCCAGCCATTTTTATACACTTTCAGTGGAAAGGTTGAAGCAAGTCCAGCTATATGATGGTTAAAGCAATATTTCTCCACTAGATGGCGCCTTAATACACAACTTACACTAGGCCTGAATTGACACCATTTCTGTTTTCACAATCTGTACATACAGTAGTTAGTATTGTTTCTCATTCGGTCGCATGGTACTGACATGATTTCATAGTGCCTGGATATATAGAGTACATGTTGTTAATTTTTCGTCCAATGCTGCAGGAATAAGTCCTGTCTCCAGGAGCCCACAAAATTGGATTAAGCAGTTTTAGAAGATGGGTGCCATAACAATCCTTCCATTCATGATATATAAAGTTTGTGGTAATTGAGGACTTGTGGTTTTGCTTTTTCATGACAAACTCATTTTTTTCACCAGCTTTATATGACATGAACGGTGAAGATGCCACAGTGTGCCAGTTATAATGTATTTATGTGATTTGTTTGTATTATATTTTGTTTTATTTTACATATTCTCAAAACTGCATAGTCCAATATAGATTTTCAGAGGATGGGGGTGGAAGTTCCGGGTAGAGGGAGAGTCAGAGCTGATCATGACAACATTGATCATTAAGGCAGGAATTGAATTTGGACAGCGTGCCACTACATCACAGGGCACAGATCAAGTCAGAGTCAACATTCTGTCAGTCCTGCATCACATGATAAAAACCAAGCAAACAAGAAGAGAATGTGCGCATTCCATGCACGCCATGTGGCCGAGTCATAATTACATCCCAATTCTGCTGTTGTGGGGCATGTGCATTAACCAAGTAGTCTGTTTAATTTTGTTCATACATTAATTTTACAAAACGTTTTATACATGTACAGGTCCATGGTCAGCATGGAGTAAAAAGTAGAAATAAAGTTTGGATGGAGTGCTGGTCCATGACCGAGCACAGTCATATGCACATCCACACTCACTATCAAAGGGTTCGTTTAGAGGTTCTGATTTAGCTAAGACTCAAGTCATAAGGAAAGAATCTGACCTCAGTCAACATTATTGTCTGTGTCTCCCCAACTTGTGCAGACTGAATAAACAGAAAGTCCACAAAGAGTCGGGGAGAACATGTAAATTCCATACTGTGATTTTACTAACACTGAAGACTAAAGATTTGGGCTCAAACCCCAAAAGTGCCAGAAATGACTCTACTCCATTGGGCCCTTGAGCAAGGTCCTTAACCTGCAATTGCTTTGTCCTGGGTGTGACGTTAACCTGCATCCATCCCTACAAGCAGGTACTGCAACGTACAGGGAAAACTTGGGGGTTGGGCACTTCTGCCACTGTAAAAAAAATCTCACAGTGTTGGAGTGTGGTGCTGAGGTGTCACCCGCTGCACATGGGCCCCGATCCAGATTGTTTGTTGTGTGGTGGGTGCGGCAAAGCGCTATCAGCTCATGCTCCCAACCTCTCTGAAGGCAGAAGCACAGACTACCATCCACATTTTAATTTCACTGTATTATATTGGTAAATGTGTATAGAATTGTAAGCTTAAATGTGTTCCGTTTTAGAAGAAATTAAAACTGAGCCCAGTGAAAGAGAAGTATATTGCAGGTGCATGGGGAATTTGAGAGTGCTCAATGATGGCATGAAGATTAGTGTAGTGCACTGATTAACAGAATAAGCCAAGAAAATCCAGAACAGGTGGCAGCATCAATGAAAACAATTTGTTAACATACTCAGCTAGGTTACTAAAAGAAAACTGTCCAGTTAAAAGCGAGACAGCTGGAAGTCCTGAAGACAGGCAAGCTGAGCCATCTACACTGGAGGGCATTAATGCAGCAGTCAGCAGATATACTGTATAACAGACAGTTGAACCAGATAAAATACACAAGTGGCAGCACATGCCACGGGGGTGCAGAGGACATGGCGGGCACTAGTTATGTTTTCACTTCCTTCCTTCTCCAGAAGTGTGCTTTCCATCTATAAGCAAAATTATACAGGAAAATACCTTCATGATGGGTATATGATAAACCACCGGCAGCTAATAAGAGCCTGTCATGGCAGGTGGGTGGGTGAGAGACAATATAAAACTGTCAGTGTATTCTGTAGACTATGGTGGGTGGTATACCTATTGGCATGATAACACAAAGGCTGGAACAGAAATGCTAGTCCACCTGTAGTCTGCATGTGTAGGTGGACGGTGGTTGTGCTGCCTCACTACATGGCATGAAAGCCATCTTATCCAAAGTGTTCATCTCTTACATCCTCAAAGTGGATGTTCCTAAGTGCCAATCCATTATATGCTATTGTGACAGTGACTTTTACAATGTGAATGGCATCACTCCCTGGTGTTGCACCACCTGGAATGAGCAGCACATTAAATCTCTTAAAGGGAACCATCACATATCTATGGCTTTATGTAAAGAAGTTATATTTTTAAATACTGAAGAACGGAAGAATATTTACAAATTCTTACAAATTGTCCTGGCATTACATCACATCATCTGAGCTGTTTAATGAAGTTGAGTTATCTATAGCCATGAATGGCATAGTTGTAAATAAATTATTTTTATGTGTTTTTACTATTTGTGAAGTTTTTTTTTTTCTTTTTTTAATATATAGAGAGGTGGGGATTGCAAAAAGAAATTGTGTGTATGTGCCCAGGCTACCTCTTCCACTTGTAATATCATCATGGATATGTTTAATAATATAGCAGAAAAAGAAAATGACACTTCCTTACAACATGCTGCAGCTCCATTTATAAGCAGATGTCTTCTGGGACGTTTCCATGTCTAAACTGTCACTTATTGCCTATTTCAGGAAAACAGTCAGCTTCAGAAGCAAAGACTTACTGAGAAGTTTGATCTCCTCTATGCCATCCTCGAGGAGAAGAAGAATGAACTCCTGCAAAAGATTAGCGAGGAACAGGAGGAGAAAACCAACTACGTGCGAGGTCTGATCCAGCAGTACAAAGAGCAGCTTGAAGGAAGCGCCAAGCTTGTGGAAAAAGCCATTAACTCTATGGATGAGCCAGGAGTGGCAAGCTTCCTGCTGGTGAGGAGAAAGTTTAACTAGCAATCCTGGTAGTGATGGCTGAAAGCAGCGTGTGTATGGTGGTCATCTTTTCGGTTTTCAATGCTGTCATCACCCTGCTAAAATTACAAAACTTACTGTGAGAATTGTGGAGTGAAAACATTCTCAAGCTCATTCTAGCCATCATCTGTCCCCTCACATGACTGACATGTCCATTTTAATGGTGTCAGATTCTGTCTATATCTATATGTTTTCCCAGTTAAACTTTTGCCAGATGAGGAGTTTAAAACATTTGAAAGTATTGTTACTTTTAATACATTTAGCTAAACAACCATGTAAGGTTATACAGTATCTTTAAAGTTTTCATTTATTCAGAAAAATTAAATTGTAAATTAGAAGTTAAGTTATCCTTAAATGACAGAAGCGTATCCTTCTGAAGGTGTGCTTGTCAGAGGAGTAATGCTCTGTGCCACAGGGCTAGTAAAGTTCTGATAGTGCTGTGGCCGCCACAGTCACCAGATCCCCAACCCAGTTACACTTCAGTGAGATGATGTGAACTGATTTGTTCGGAGTACAGCTCATTTATAACACCTCTCGGGCACTTTGGACCCAACAGGGCCAGCAGTTTTGTGCTGCATTTTCAAAACTGTCCTGAGTCCACCTGCTGAAAAATTGAAACAGTTCTAATGGCAAATGAGAGGGCAACAGGCTATTAGCAGATGCCATGAATAAGGTGGTTAGATGCCATTCTCATATCTTTTAACTTATCAAGCTAATCAGAAAGAATGGCAAATAAAAAAGTTTTAGCATATTGTCTTAAACAAACAGATAAATTGAAAGCATATCATACTGGCACTTTGCAACTTCCTTTCTGTGACTGTTTTTTTTTTTTAATAGTTTAAAAGTTGGTCCTATAAATGTAATCCTTTACAAAGCCCCATAAATGAAGAAGACAAAAATAGGGATTTGAACGTCCTGGAACAGCTTGGCACAATCATGCACAAAAGCAGCCAGGCCACATATATTGTAATATTTATCACTATTCTTTATCTTTGAAACCTCTTTGAGTGATTTTCCTATACATTCATACATACATACTTATATTCCTACATACATATGCTTCACATGCCCTCCTTCTAGTGTAAACTGATGAATGTCACAAAGGAGTACTAGAAGTGGCCACCTCATTGTGATCCAACAGCTGATGTCCTGTCTCTCATATGCGTTACTTTAATGTGAGAAGTGACATCCTTCACATCTTCTATAACTCTGTGATGCCCAGTGCTGGGCTGGTAACATCACTTCAAGAGAGGCCCACCGAATCAATAAGCTAAGTGAAAAGGTGGGCTCAATTATAGAATGCACTCTGGACCCCCTGGAGGTCATAGCAAAGGAGAGAATTAATACATGAATTCATTATGAAACAATGTTGTACAATGTTCCTTTCTTTGGAACACTAACAATGAGGACTCTCGTTCAACAAATTATTCAGCAGAAGAGTGTCAAGAAACACAACCAGGGGTCCGTTATACCAACAGCAATACTCCTGCATAATGCCTCAGTGAGACGGACTACCAAGTCAAAAATTTTTTTTTTCTTGCTCAGTGTGTGTTCAGACCAAAGTATGTGTGTGTGTTTATTTATTGGTTTATTTATTTATTTTTCTATCTACTTATGTGTTTATTTAGTTAAAGATCTTCTGTTAAAAGCCAAATTTCCAAATAAAGTTCTATCTATCTATCTATCTATCTATCTATCTATCTATCTATCTGTCTGTCTGTCTATCTGTCTCCAAACCACATACTGTCACTTACTATTCCTTCATTTTTTTCTTCTTCCTCCTGTGTTGCTTTTCTTCAGAATGCCAAGGATCTCCTTAAGAAGTAAGTTTCTCTCCATCACTCTCTCCTTCTCTATCTCTTGCCTTCTCTTTTCGCTAAAGTCACCAACTCTTTGTCTAATTCTGTTATCCCTGCAGCATAACAGATGCTTGTAAGCAGGCACAGGTACAACAGATTGAACCAGGATTTGAAAGTATGGATCACTTCGCCCTGAGCACTGAGCATGCAGAAGCCATTTTACGGAACATGGACTTTGGGGAAGGTAATGTTTTGTTTATACAGAACATGTACAAAGATGCTAGCTATTGAAAAAAACCCAACATAACAAATGTAAAGAATAATAAATAGATTGACTTACATTTATTGCATATAAACAAATTAATTCCTGATGGCGTGGTAAAGAAGTTTACCTTCACTGTTGTCACATCTACAGTATACATCTATACATTCTGATTTGCTGCCCTCTAGTGGCATTGAGTGAACCAATGTGACTGACAAAATTCTCTCTGTCTTCCAGGATTTTACAAAATACAGTAATAATTTTCTGCTTTTGCTGGTGTTTCATTTGTTCCTATTAGATTGCTCACATAATCTTTACTTTGGACTTCTGAGATAATGGGTCAATTCTTTGCCTGAATTAATTTCAATTTTCCATACTGCATATCCAAGTTAAGAAAAAAAGAAAGAATTATAAGGAAGGTTAAGGCACACTTTGCTAGCCTCCCTTTGTCCCATTAATAGTACTGTATACCTTTCATTCTGTGCCAGGTGACACTTAACCCACAGTTCTTTTTAAAGTCTGTTTGCAAAAGGATTAGAGAATTGCTTCCACATAAAGGAATACAAAGGTATTCCTTTGACATCCATCTTTCAGCTTTCCTGTTGTAACCTCTATGAAAATCCTTTCATTTTCACCTTTTTGAATGTGACACCTGCTGTTCCAAATATTTAAAAAAAACTAAGGTAGTGTAACACACAAATTAAAAAAAAGCATATTCTGTATGTTGGTGTAACACCAAACAGAGCCTCGGTTGACGTCTTTATATTTGTACATAGCACTCGTAGGTGCACTTGAGTAGACCCTATTCTAAAGTGTTACCCAATGTTCTCTCTACAGATGAAGATGAAGAATATGAGGAAGAGGAGGAGAGACAAGAGGATGAGGAAGGCAATGAAGGGGAAATGGCAGAGGATGGCCAAGCTGATGGTACAGTTAATAATCAGGCTGGCCTGTTTACTGCTCAGATCCCAGCTAAATAATAGGACCTTCAGGTTAGGAAGCACTGAGAAGGGGCTTTAACCTGTGGCATGCATTTAAACCATTCAACATAAAGCAGCACTTTACCGATTAGATATCTGAGAAACAACCTTGAACTCATCTTCTAATTTTGGGCAGTGTGTCCCACCAATATTTCCTGTTCCTAAAACCGTACAAAGACTTGCCAAGACATTAAGGTCTGGACCAGACAGACCCTAACCCAATCTGTCCCGTCAGATCTGTCTAGTAATTGTGAAGTAATTAGGAAAGTAAAAGTTTGCTGGAGACTCAAAAATCAGAAACTATGCCAAAAAAAAGAAAAGATTTGGATTCAGCCCAGCACAGTGTAGACTCACATGTGCACACTCGTAACAAGCCAATCTATCCCTACAAATCAATCTAACCTGCACATGTATGTGTGGAAAGCGGAGTAGTCACGCCAAGACTCACATGAATACAAGGATCGTGTGCTGAATCCTAAGAGCTAATGATCTGACCTGAATTCAAACCAAGAACCGTGGAGTTATTAGACTAAAATGCCAATCTTTGCAACATCATGCATTCAAAGAGAGACAGTTGTTTAGAAAACTTCAAATCCCATATAGCTTTAATTTTCTGAATCCATGTTTTTCCTCATACAGGACTGCAAGATAAAATTTGGTAAAATCATAGTACCAAGATTATAATGAGCAATACTGTGGCAGAGTATCCTAGTACAATGGGGCCCAAAGACTACACTGGTAGTATTGGGCATTACCAGGGTGCCAGTGCTTTGCTGATGATGGCCTGATAGCCTCACCAGCGCCTCTTCCAGGAGGAACCCAAGCTTTTCCTAGATGATCCCCCATCCAAGTTCTGGCTGGGTCCAAACATACTAAACAGGTTTAGAGTAGGAGACGTTCTTAAGTCCTGGGATGCACTCGGTCACCGTCCTCTGCACAGCTTCAAGTGCTGCTATGTCTTTCTTGTAGAGTGGTGACCAGAACTGCACACAGGACTGTGATGTGGTCTTACTAATGCTTTATATAGTCTGAGCATTATGTCTCTAACGTTATACTTTATAAGAATTAGGCTTAGTTTTTAATCATGGGTACAATGGCTTCTGTGTCCCTGAAGTGATAAAAACAATGTGTGTGTATGTGTGTGTGTGTGGGAGTGGTGCAACTGGCAATTCTAAGCTAGACCGCTGTGGGTGTGCGTGTGAACACTGGGACTGGTGCCCTTTGCTGCTCTAATAAGCCCCTGATACCATCTACTGTGTTAAACAGGTCTGACTAAGGAGCTGTAGATGTTTTGTGATCTGCTAATCACTGATGTAATGTGTGATGGTTTCCACTGTGATCCTGAAGCAGCCATCGTGCAGTTTTAGAATGCACTTCCTTAGCTAAAGCTGGTGGATTTATTACTGGGATTTAATACTTGTTTCCTCCTTTCCTGACTTGACTCCAATTTGTTTCTGTTTATTTCAATAGAGACATCTTGAAGCCATACTCAAAGTATCCTAGGCCTACTGCCAACTCAACTACAAGAAAAGGGTGCATGATTAGGTGGATTCACCACGACTTGTGAAGCCCAGTGGCGCTTGATGAAGAAAGAAAAATGGAGGTCATCAAATAAGTTGGTGTTTTACTGTCACTGATCAGTGCAGCAAAGCTGGCTGATCAGACGTGAAAGTGAAGAGAAGCAAAGTGACCACGTACGACTGATGCTGTTCATCTTCTTAACAAGAGACTGTAAAGCTACGATTTATTTGTTTTCCTCTCGGAGTGGAAAATTCACTGCAATTTCCAGACAATGGACTCTTTTTATACCAGGTGCAAAATGAACTGTTTTGTACATTTTATATATTATTTTTGTACTGGATATCTTTGGAACAACGTGTTTTGTATTGAAATGAAATAAATGAATCATTTGCAGGTTGTATCTGAGCCAAAATGGACTTACGTGATAGAGCCTGTTTAGTTACTGTATTGCTACGGCTTGTGTCATTGCACTTTGGCAAGTAGATTTAGGGACACAATTTCCCTGCAGTGTTCCCACAGAGAATGCATGCTGATTTTATATTATTATTATGATGATGATTCTTATTATTTTTCCAGATTGTTCAGATTTGTAAAATAATCAGGGATAAATGTAATGACTTGAATTAAAAATGTATTCAGGTTTCACTTTATTTTTTCTGTAATACTGAAATTGTATTTATTGTGTAGAGAGGTAAATAAACAATGGCATACAATTTTCTGTCTTCTCTGTCATTTTACATGGCATGGAATGAAAGTGCCACATGTGGAGTTTGTGTGTTCTCCCCTTACGTTTGGAGGATCTCTCTAGTTTTCTGCCATGGTCTGGAGACGTGTGATTTGGTCAAATGGCCACTTCAGAGTAGCCTGGAGTGAGAATGAGCTGCGGCCAAGCCCCTCTGAGACATCTGGCATACACTACGGCTGTGCGCAGTCCTGAGCTGAACTCGTGTATGAAGGGATGGATTGATCAGTGGGCAAAGAAATGGATCAATGAATTCAAAAAGAAGTAAATTCAATAACAATTTAAGTTTTCACAAAATGTTTTTAGGCAGCGACTGCTGCAGAGTCCCTGAGTGTTGTCTGCTGTTGTTTGCATGTTCTCCTTTTGTTCCTGTTGGCCATTTTCTTGTTCCTCCTGTTCTCCTCCCACATACTAGACACGTACACTGGTGCTTGAAAGTTAGTGAACCCATCAGAATGTTCCATATTCCTGTATAAATATGACTTAAAGCATCATCAGATTTTCATACAAGTCCCAAAAGTAGACATGTAGAACCCTGCTAAACAAATGAGACAAAATTATTATACTTGGTCATTTATTTATTAAGGAAAATCACCCACTATTACATATCTGTAAGTGGCAAAAGTATGTGAACCTAGCAGGTAATTTGAAGGGGAGATTACAGTCGGGTGTTGTCAGTCAGTGGATGACAATGAGGTAGGAATGGGCGCCCAGTTTATATTAAAAGAACAGGGTTTTAGCATGGGCTTCGTTTGTGCAGTATCCGCGTATCATGCCACGACCAAAGGACATTTCAGAGAAAGAGAGAGGTAGGGAGCATGAACACCCACCACACGCCAAACCGCCTGGATTGGGACCTGAGTGCAGTGGGTGACACCTCAGTGCCGCACTGGAACAGTGTGATGTTTTTTACAGAGGCTGGAGTGCCAATCCTGCCACCAACCCCCAAGTTTTCCCTGTAGGTTGGAGGACCTGCTTGCAGATTACCGTCATATCCAGGACGGAGTAAGTGCTGGTTAGGGACCTTATTCAAGGGCCCACCTGAGTAGAGTCTCGTCTGGCATTTATGGGATTTGAACTGGCAACCTTCTGGTTACCGGCACAGATCCCTAACCTCAGAGCCACCACTCTGCCCGCTCTGACATTTCAAAGGATGCTCATCATGCTAGGAAAGTCTACAAAAGCATCTCTAAAGAGTCTGGGCTGCCCTGGGAAAAAAAATGTAGAAAAGAATTCCAGTGACCTTTATTTTAAAATGAGACACTTTGCTTAATATAACATACAGTAAAGTCTAGGCGGGGAAAACAAAGAAAACAGAATTTTTAAATCTGCCCTTAACTAGAAATGACTAATGGGCTGAGCTTTAGGATGCAAATTCCCCACAGGGGCCATCAGGGTTCCACTTTGAACCAAAACGCCTGGAGCTCTGCGTCAGCAACGTGAGTGACTGTGCCAGTGTGATGCTCAGCACGCATTCAACACTGACAAATGTCACAGCCAGTGGCACTAGCAGAGGGGCAGCACGGTGGTGCAGTGGGTAACGCTGCTTCCTCTCACTTCCAGCCTCCTGCCCTTTGCCTTTGCGGAGGTCCCTTGTTCGCCCTCTGTCTGTTCGGGCTTCTCCCACATCCTCAGAGTCTTTTGTCTTACGTTAACTGCTGTTTCCACACTGGGCGTGTGTCGATGCGAGTGAGTGGGCCCTGTGAGGGACGTGTGCTTTGTCCTGGGTTGTTTGCTACCTAGTGCTCCCTGGGATAGGCTCAAGCCCCCCTATGAGCCTGAACTGGATTACGGTAGGACTGAGAATGAATGTGTGTGTTTGTACACTAACTGTGGGTCACTTCAAGCACATTCAATGCTAGCAGACACTTCAGAGCACTGCCTTACATCAAAAGGATAACTCAAATGGCCCTAACATTTTTAATTCCATGTACTGTATATGGGGGGGTCCAAAGCAGGCATGTTTCATTTTATTCATTTATACATGTTTTTTTTTTTCCATAATCCACTGTTTTCACAATCATGATCATGAGGAGAGACAAGGCCTCTGTTTTTGTTTTGTTTTTTTTCCGGCATTTAAATGATTAATTAATTATTTATTTTTTGTTCTTGTATTCATTTAGTTACAAATATACTGCCTTTTATAGTTTTTTAATTTAGGACTTTATTTCATTTGTTTTATGTATCAGGATCTCTTAATTTAGTTGTTCCTGTTAATGAACTGCAGGAGTAAACATGAGCAGCTCATTCTTGTATAGGAAAGGTAGCTGCTTTTTGGGTACAAAAGGCACCATATTCAGTTAATATAACATATGAATATGAAAGGTACTGTGGAAAGAAGAGCAGGCAGGTTGCTGCATATCAAGGCTGCAGTTACCCTTTCCCAGCCTCTTAATGGATAAACATACCTACCTACCTACATACCTACATACATACATACATACATACATACACGGTATTTAAACGTGCGCACCCTTCATAGATTCGAGTGAAGACGCCTGCTGATTTTCTAAGTAAAAAGCCGCCCTTTTTGATCAATTGCCCCGCCCACATCCCGGCGCCCCGTCTATTCGGTGTGCGCATGTGCAGTTGTGTGACTTTACTGTACCAGCTTTTCGGTCAGGGTTGACTCCTGCTTTGCACCGATGATGCATGGATAGACCCCGGCTACCCTGTGACCTTTACCTGGACCAAGTGGTTTTGAAAATGCCTTGATGAATGACAAAACTAGTTAACACTGAACACGGCGTACGCCTTGTGCCCCAGTTTAGAACTTAGGTCCGAAATTAAATTTTCTCAACCGCTGGTCACGACGGTATTCCCCTGTTCCTTCATCTTCATTCAGAAATATTACATTAAGCAGTGTACTGCCTTTCCGTATATATTTGTGTGGGGCGAGTAGTCGTTTTCTCTGAACTATTATAATTACGGTGATCGCAAGCACAAAGAAAAAAGCCTGAATCGGCCTCTTCAACGCAAAATACATCTGAACTGACTTTTGTGCCTGCTCATTACAAATACAAGGCAAAATCTTATGAAGTGTTAAATTTATTTGAAAAACTGACCAGTACAAAATACTCTTGTGAAATAAAACCCATGACATGAAGGACTAAACACGTGTTTCCTGAAGTTCGGGATTGCGCAAACGAGATTACTTTAACTTAATGTCAAAATAAAGAAAATATAATTAGTGCTAACGATTAACTCAGATGAGAAAATCTTTTATCAGATTATATTTCACACGCTTTACTTTTGTAGGTTAATATGGGGGAGTGAACGTCATTTTATGAGAGGGCACATTCAAGCCCACTTTCGTACTTGGGTCATCCTAGACCTAAGTGGGGAGTAAACCAGATAACCACACAGAGACAGATCTGGCCAGGAGTAGAGCATTGCAGCTGTGTGACAGCATTACTGACCAACACCCAGTGTGGTACTTAATGCGGCCCTCGTAATCCAATTGAATTGCTAATTAAGTAACTGACATTTTGCTTGTTTTAAATGCTTCAGAATAAGACGTATGGACGACGATCTGATGGATGAGTGAATGGGCAATAATAACTACTGCACGCAGATTCAAACTGATTATCGCCGGGAAGACCCTCCTAGTTATTGCCTAATCATAACGATGACTGTTAAATGACTCGCCATGTGGCTGGCTGAAATTTTCTTAAAAAGTGTGACAAATACAAAAACAACGACGCCTTCGCCATGTTCTTAAATAATCAACGATTAGCCTGCGATTTGCAGTTTCCAAGAGGTTTGCTCAGACATTCACACAATTTATTAATCTTCAATTTTTGCAATGTCATTTATCGGAATTGTATTTTTAACGTTTAATGACAAAGTATTTTGATACCAAAAAAAAACCAAAACAAAACTTCCAACTCGAGCAGCAGCCACAGGGTGTCATTTCGGTCGATAGTAAGTGAGTCGATTAGCCCGGAGTGACAGCCAGACGAAGTAGGGTACGAAGTCGGAGAAAGTGGGCGGCCCTCACCATGGGGTAAGGGGGGATGGGGGTTTGCGCACGACCCGACTGAGAACCTGTTCACACCGGGAGGAAATGTTCACACGGTCCCAAAGTCAATTTCCAGATAAAAGAAAGCCTCCTGCCTCGCGGGACTCCTTTAGATCCGGCTGGTATTCTCGCATTTTACTACTACATTGTTGTGTTGTTTTTGTACGTTTCTTTTTATATATATCATTTATTTTATTTTATTTGAAGCGCGCCTTCTTCGCTCGATTGGTAGCAACTTCAGCACCACTTTTTTCCTGTTCTCAAAAATGGACAGCGCAAATGAAAACACACGCCTTTTAACAAAAGATGCCCAACCAAGCTACACGTTTACCGACAGGTGAGTTCGATTATATTTTACACTTTATACCGGTTCGCCGTCCGAGTTATCCGAATCTACACTTGTAGATTGTGATGAGGAGATCCGGAACACGGTGCAAATCGGAGTGCGGCGTTCTCATTACCATTGCAGATTTTTTTTTTTTTTCATTTTCCTCAACTTTGGATTCACGTGACACGTCATGCCTGTAGAGGACATTTTCGCAGATTTAATGGGACAAGCGTTAATCCGACTTCAAGGGGTATAACCATTAAACGTAAAGTTGCATATTCGTGAAAGTTAGTTCGCTTTTGCTCCGCCTAGATTTTTAATCAAACAGATCACACACTTTATTTTAAACCAACAGTAGTTCATTTGTTAAACGCAAATGTAAAATGTCAAGAGTTACGGGAATCCCATTCATTATTGACGGTAAGGGACGTTAAGCAGGAAGACGTCCGTCCGGGAGCAAGGCGCACGCCAGAGTCGTTCATTCAGTGGAAAGAAACCCACGCGACACAGAAAGCTAAATGCGTCTGTTAACAAAGAAGGATATCGATGTATTGTGAAAGATGTAAAGCTATCACTAAATCGTGCAGAGAAGGCTCCCCGAATGCGATTTCTACAAATCGGATTAGGTTTAGTATGCTCTAAAGTAATAAACTCCATGCATCCATAGTCTGAACAGATTAATAGGACTGCAAGGGAAAAACCATTCAAGTATATTAAGATCGTTTGTAGATGTCTTTTAATTGAACGCATACGATACGCTGGCCTGTGCCTGTGGGAGTTCTTGTGTGTGTTTAATGTTTCTGCTTCATTTTTATTTAGATCTTACCTGATGCGTGACTGGTCTCCAATTACATCTGCAGCGATTGTAGCAATGGGAGGGCGGCTAGGTGGCACATTCCGTAGCGTTCCCAGATCCAGCGTCTTGCCTTCGAGTCCTGCATGAGGATGCTGCCCTGTGTAGTTGGCATGTTCTTCCAGGTGTTTGCTTGGTTTAACTCCCACGGACCAAAGACATGCAGGTTAGGTGGACTGGCGATGTTAAACTGGCCCGTGTGTGTTAAACCGGGGATGGGCCGCTTCCGCTTGTCTTTGCTGCGTCTCTGTTCTGGATAAGTAGGTTTAGAAAATGTCTGGATGAAAATCTTTTTTTTTTTTTTAATAGCCTTTTACGAAATATTAATCAGCATTCAATTTCACGACCTTATTCTGTTTATTATTCCATAAACTTGGACTTGCTTGCAATTTTTTGTATATTCAGATCCTGTCACTTTGTTTGTTCATTTTTGAAGAACTAGTTAAGCATATTAAAATATTAATAAACTTTGTGAAGAGCGTCCAGTTAATTCATTAGACATTAAGTAGTGAACTTCCATGTACATTTAATACAGTAAAATATGAACAGCATATACATTATGCATACCTACAGTGCGTTCACACATAACAGTCCTTCTCTTAAAGTGGTTAAAGCAACAGATGAGATGGAAGCAGACTCTAGCTAATACCTTTATAGTCTTTAAGAAGGATCAAAGTGCAGACAAGCCTACATGAAAATAACCCAAGTGGTGTGTCGAGTGCCATTGCTACCTCACAACAGCAGCAGCACGTTGGGACTCCATGTTTGATTGTCCACTATGGTGGATTTGAATTTTTAACCCACGTGTTGGTAAGTTTTATCTTGGGCACACTTTTCTTTTTGCAGTCCAAAGACAAGTTTATTTGTGTTGTAAAAAAGGAAATGTGTGGATGCTTGTATTTATACCCTGCACTGACTTTTGTGAAACGTTCCTGTCTTGCACCTTTTGCTGCTGACTGTTCTGCTAAGGGCGAGTTTAAAATGTGCTTCAGAATTAAACTCCTGTAAATCTTGGCAGATTTATGGGTATTTAATGTGCTTATTTACATCCATGCATGATATGGGACAGACCCTTCGAGCTTCTAACCCCGTACCTTTGTCTCACTAAACTGTACATGTTCAGGACTTCTGTGATGTGATGGAGTCCGGTGGTATGCTGATGCACCTCTTAACGTTCTCCAATATTTTGTAATGTTTTCTTCCTGAGGGGAGCTCCCTTATGTCAGATTGTGTCCAGTTTTTGCAGATATTTTTTTCTAAATGCACCAAGCAAACTTTAGGAGTTTTTAGCTTTTATTTATATATTTGACCTTGTTCTGTTGAAATGTCTAGTGTGGCCTTCACATTTGAAAGGGGCTAATCGTATTTTTACCAAAATTTATTTTTTTGGAATAATACTTAGGTTTGGAAATGATTTCCTGATTTTTCTATGAAAGTGAACCCAAAGAAAATGATTTTGGTGGGATTAATCCATGTATTCCCTCATGTGTAACATATGCATGTTTGATTAATTTAACGTCGGTAAGTGTAAAGTATGACACATAGGGTTAAAAATGTTAGGTTTGAATACACAACGGGAGGACTGAAAATCGAGAGTACACCTTATGAGAAGGATTTAAGAGTCCTAGTGCACTCGACACTATCTACTGCCATGCAGTGTTCAGAAGCCATTAAGAAGGCTAACAGAATGTCAGGTTATATAGCGCCTTGAAGTATGGAGTACAAGTCCAAAGAGATTCTTCTCAACTTTTGTAATGCACTGGTGAGGCCTCATCTGGAGTACTGCGTGTGGTTTGGTCTCCAGGCTATAAAACAGACATAGCAGCACTGGAGAAAGTACAAAGAAGAGCATCTTGGCTGATTGCACGGTGATGAGTTATGAGGAAACATTAAAAGAGCTGAACCTTTTCAGTTTAAACAAAAGAAGATTAAGAAGAGACCTGACTGAAGTGTTTAAAATTATGAAGAGAATTAATAGAGTGGATCGAGACTGTGACTTTAAAATGAGTTCATCAAGGACACAGGTGGAAACTTAAAGGTAAATTTCACACAAACATTAGGAAGTTTTTCTTTACACAGAAAACTAGAGACACTTGGAATATTAAGAATTAAGTGGATAGGACTGGTGAGCTGTGTTGGGTTGATTTGCCTGTTCTCATCCAAATTACTCTAATGTTCTAATTAATGACACTACTCGCCTTGTATATGAACATCATCCATAACCCCCCATTATTATCCACACTTCATTTCACCCACTGCGCCCATCTAATGGATTAAGTGGATTCAGAAGACAGATGCAAAATGATTTTCGGAATTCTCATTGTAGTAGCGTGTTTAATGTTAAATTAGGTCTTTATTGAATATCCCTTCCCACATTGGGCCAGTTTTTAGTTTGAAATTAATCTTATTGCACACATTTGGACCAAATGGTGAAACCAGTCCTCGGAGAAAATGTATCCGTAGCCTAACCGCTATGAGGCACCACCCTCAATAATAAAAATGAAAAAGCTAACGGTCGCTGAACAGTAAATGTATCCATAGATAACTAGAAACGTCAGCCAACACCCCAGGGTTGGGTGCTTTTCTTTATTCGCCATTAATAGTAATAGAGGGTCTCGAGACATACTGTACTTATGAAATCAGTTTCACGGTCTGTGTGTGCCCACCTCTTATCAGGCACTAATGCTTGCGTTTTTCTTGACCAGGATAATCTATGAAGCCAAATATGGAGTTGCATTCAAATATGAGCCAACTCCACCCAGAAATATCTGCAAAGCTTTTTTTAACATATAATCCTACTGCCTCATGGTCACAATAGGCCAGTATTATTTTCTTGTTATGTTTTTATTTTTGATTTCTCAGAATCACTTATTTAGTACAAGATCATGAATTTGATAAAATGGCTGAAAGACCCAATGAAACAAAGGCACACTTTCTCTTGAAGCAGTTTTGAAATCTCCTCCAGAGTTTTACCTTGACTTGTGCCCAGTGGTGAAGGGAATAGATTCTTAGATTAATAATTAATAATATGTCAGGTATGGCTTTGAGATATCTTAACATGTATTGCGTTACTTCACTAAAGTTTAGTATGGCTCACTATAGATGTGATCCATTTGAGAATTTTTTGCTCTGTTGCTTTTAAGATACTATGAAATGTTTAATAATTTATCTGTGCTTAGAGATTTAAGGGTGCAAGACTCCCCCAGATTCATGTGCGCCTTGGACATGGACAGCTTCCAGCAGCAGCACTGCCACTCAAAGCTGGGAGAGACCAATAAGGGTGAGCTGGAGAAGCAAAAGGCCCGTAGAAAGCTGTATGTTGCAGCATTGGTGTGCCTTTTCTTCATGATCGGCGAAGTAATAGGTAAGAAAGGATGAAGGGTTTATTTTCTGGGAAGACTGAGTAAAAAGATAGACAAAATGGCAATAAAATATACTGCTCAAAAAAAATTAAAGGAACACTTTTTAATCAGTATAGTATCTGGTCAATGAAACTTCTGGGCTATTGATCTGGTTAGTTAAGTAGCAGAGGGGCTTGTTAATCAGTTTATGCTGCTTTGGTGTTAATGAAATTAACAACAGGAGCTCTAGAGGGGCAACAATGAGACGACCCCTAAAACAGGAATGGTTTGACAGGTGGAGGCCTCTGACATTTTTCCCTCCTCATCCTTTCTGACTGTTTTGTCACTCGTTTTACATTTGGCTATGGTCAGTGTCACTACTGGTAGCATGAGGCGATACCTGGACCTACAGAGGTTGCACAGGTAGTGTCTCGTGGCACAGTCTCAAGGGCAGATTCCAGGAGACAGACAGTTACTCTAGGAGAGCAGGGCAGGGCTGTAGAAGGTCCTTAACCTATCAGCAGGACCCACTGGTATCTGCTCCTTTGGGCAAGGAGGAAAACGATGAGAACTATCCGAGCCTTACAAAATGACCTCTAGCAGGCCACTGGTGTGAATGTCTCTGACCAAACAATCAGAAACAGATTTCATGATGGTGGCCTGAGGGCCTGGTGTCCTCTAGTGAGCCCTGTGCTCACTGCCTGGCACTGTGGAGCTTGATTGGCATTTGCCATAGAATACCAGAATTGGCAGGTCCACCACTGGCACCTTGTGCTTTTCACAGATGAGAGCAGGTTCACCCTGAGCAGATGTGACAGACATGAAAGGGTCTGGAGAAGCTGTGGTGAATTTATGCCGCCTGTAACATCATTCAGCATGACCAATTTGGTGGTGGGTCAGTGCTGGTCTGGGGAGGCATATCCATGGGGGGACGCACAGACCTGCACAGGCTAGACAGCGGCACCTTGACTGCTATTAGGTATCGGGATGAAATCCTTGGACCCATTGTCAGACTCTATGCTGGTGCACAACAATGCCCGGCCTCATGTGGCGAGAGTATGCAGGCAGTTCCTGAAGGATGAAGGAATTGATACCACTGACTGGCCCCCACACTCGCCTGACTTAAATCCAATTGAACACCTCTGGGACATTATGTTTCAGACTGTCCAGGAGCTCAGTGATGCCCTGGTCCAGATCTGGGAGGAGAATCCCCAGGACACCATCTGTCATCTCATTAGGACATTGTCAGGCATGCATACAAGCATGTGGGGGCCATACAAATTACTAAGTACGATTTTAAGTTGCTGCAATGAAATTTTGGCAAAATGGACTAGCCTGACGCATCATTTTTTCACTTTGATTTTCCAGGTGTCTTTAAATTCAGCCATCTGTAGGTTGATAATTTTCATTTCCATCAAATGACTTGGCATCCTTTTGTTCCTAATACATTACCCAGTCCATATCAGTATAGATATCCAGCAGGATTTTTTTCCCCAATTGATATGTGATGCTTTTTCAAAGTGTTCCTTTAATTTTTTTTGTGAGCAGTTTTAGGAATGTCTGCATAGAGATGTAGTGGCGGTCTGAAGTCTTGTTGAATTTGAATGTAGGAATAAAAATACTTGGATGTTAAACACAAATGTGTGTTTCCTCCTCTACCAATTAGAATTAATATTATTTTTAGAAAGTCTTGCTTTGGGCCCACAAAAGCCCTTCACACCAAGGATGCTTGTGATGTCCATCTCACCTTGGGGATTAATAAAGTCAGTCCTATAGATCGATCGATCGTGTGTAATGTCAACAACTAAGTGAGGTGTGACTCCACTCTGGATATGTTAATATTGTGGCCTATAGCAGATATTCCCAATACAGTAGCTTCTGGTATTTCATGTCTTCTCCGAAATGGAGGGAAGCAACAACTTAAAGTGAAATGGGCTAAGAAAAATCTTTTTAGAGTAAGCCAAACCATATGTGGCAAAAGAAACAAGTACAGCTGCAGAAATCAGGGGTGCGAGGTGATTGGCATGGGAGTGGGTGTATTGGCACCATCAGTCTAATATTAAGATGAACCAGCAATTCTTTCACCTCAAAAATATTATTCCAAACCTACACTATTAAGAAGCCCATTGAAATCATACCATTGAGCCCGGAAGTGTGTATGGCCCCCACGTGCCTTATACACTCCTGACAATGTCTGGGCATGCTTCTGATGAGACAGTGATGGTGTCCTGGGGGATGCCCTCCCAGACCTGAATTGGCGCATCAGTGAGCTACTTGGCAGCGTTGGATGCACTGATACATAATGTTCCAGGTGTTCTCAATTGGATTCAGGTCTGGGGTACATGTTGGCAGTCAGTGGCATTAATGGCTTCGTCATCCAGAACTGCCTACACAGTCTGGCAACATGTGACTGGGCATTGTCCTACACCAGGAGGAGCCCATGGCCTACTGTACCAGCATACGTTCTGAGGATTTCCTTCCGGTATCTAACAGCAGTCAGGGTACCATTGCCTAGCATGTGAAAGTCCGTGTGACCTTCTAAGATAAGCCTCCCCAGACCATCACTGACCTACCAGCAAACCGGTCTATCTGAATGAAGTTGCAGACTGCATAACTTTCACCATGGTGTCTCCAGACTCTTTCACATCTGTCACATGTGCTCAGTATGAACCTGCTCTCATCTGTAAAGAGAATGGGATACCAGTAGCAGAGCTGCCAATTGTGTATTCTCTGGTGAATGCCCATTGAGCTGCACAGTGATGGGCTGTGAGCACAGGTCAAAGCTCAGAAGAAATTGGGGTCAGGAAGGCAAAATAAGTGCCATAGCCAAGCCACGATGAGACAGAATGAAGTCTACATTTTTTTTCTGTCTACATTTCATGCCACAAATAGGAGTAGAAAGCTCTGTTTGTTTTGCACTTTCCTGTGATGCCTGTTGCACCATATAGGCCCACCTCCTCTAGAACATTTGGGCTGTTTTCTCGGGTTTTACTAAGTCATCAATGCTTTATTGAAATAAGAATCATATGTTGTCTTTGCTATTGATAGTTTTATGGCGCCTCTTTTTAAATAAACCTTAGATTCTTGAATTTTCTCACTGTCCAATTTTTTTAACTTTTATTTATTGGCTACAAAGTAGGCCTCATTTGATGATGTATTGGTTCTGTACCTGATAAGCTATCAATTCTTGTATCATCCTTTAGGTGGCTACCTGGCCCACAGTTTGGCCATCATGACAGACGCTGCTCATTTGTTGACAGATTTTGCCAGCCTGCTGATCAGTCTGTTTTCTCTGTGGATGGCATCAAGGCCTGCTACAAAGACCATGAACTTCGGCTGGCATCGAGCTGGTAAGAACTTTTGAGCTAAGGAGGGAGAGTGAGTGATTCATTACTGGTTTCCCAGCATTTCTTTGTAATATCCGGATATTAATTGTGCATGTTGCTAAACCTTGTTGATGTGAGTATTCTTGCGGTGCAGCTATTCTCTAAATGGCATATTGTATCATTCTCATTTTCAATGCTACAATACCAGAGACATAATATAATTCGCCAGCTATGTTAAGTTCAGGGTACCACAACATTTACAAAGAGAATGATACTGATATAATGTTTATATTCAATATGGTAGCTAATAACTGGGGACACGAGAGACCTTTCTTCTTTATTGGATTACCTCAGTAGTGCAGACTACATTATGCAACATTTTATAATAATGACAACATCAGAGAATATATTAGCAAAACTCAATGCATTTGTCTTTGTGAGTGAATGTTAAGCAGATTTATGATTTTAAAACAGTTTTCTTAATGCTTAAATCTAGTGGTGAGTGTGCTAATAGTCCCAAAGAAAAGAAAGAAGAATTATAGCTGTGTAGGATTGCTTGGATCTCTAGTAATACTGATAGCCTTTGAAAGGCAGCACGTTGATGCTCACGCACCCACATGCATTCATATACTGTCCCAGTGTGACCCAGTATTGGGGTCAAATCCGACCTGACCTGTATCCCAGTCCTCACTATTGCTTTAATTTGCATACACTGTCATCCTGGAATGCAGAACGTCCTCTCTCCATAGTTCAAAAAGGAAGCTGTCATGATCCTCTGCAGATCAAACGTCACAGGAACAGACCGCGCCACATCTGTACTTCCTTATGAGGATGAACACTGTGGTCCAGATCATGAGCCTTGACTGTAATATCCTGTCCAAATCAAGTGATACTATTGGAGTGTCTTCACTAGAGCTGACCTTCTAGTGTAAACACATGTAATGTCCATTCATGATGAGCGCCAGTGAAGACTTTGGCATATGAAGCACTGCTGCCGCCATTGATTTGTGACTTGCAGTCAAAGTTACAGTGAAATGCTCTTCTGTGAAGTGTTTTTTTTTTTTTTTTTTTTTTTTTCTTTTCATTCACAAATAGTTTTTCCTGGAAGATTCTTACATCACAGTCATGGATAAAATAGTAGGCATTCTGAAGGGTGTGTAAAAGATCCAGGACTGCAAATGTCACAGTTATACTTCTTCTTAAGAAAGCTGACATCTGTGCAGCAATTGTCAACGGCTTTATTAGTTTTATTGCTTTTTGACGTAGAGATATTCTGTTTCTAAAGCTGCATTTGTGATATACTGTACATACACAAACAAGCATATCAGATACTTTGCTTTAGCAGAGCAAATTGTGAATAAGCAAACCCGCAGAGGTGCATGCTACTCCCATTTTACTGTTCCTGTACGTTTCATAAAGCAGCTTTTTCACCAGACCAGTCTCAGGCACAAGTCTTGTGATTCTGGTGAAACAGGAAAGCAGCACAAATGGGTTCCCATTATTAACAGAGCTTAAGAGTGTCATTTTTAGCAGGGATGCACAGTAGTTCCGTTATTTTAAGATCTTTCAAATCTCCACAGACTTTTAAAATTAAAAATTTTTGAAAAAGGGTTCTGAAAATGATCAAGCTAACTACAGGTAGTCCCTAGGTTACGGACATCCGACCTGCGACTTACGAACGAGGCCACAGCTGCGACGCATGTTCCTCAGTAACTGCCGCTCCGTCCTCTTCGGCCTGGGGATGCTGCAAGCGGTGGCTGGAGGGGGGTGATTTCACTGCTCACGCAGTGTAGTGTCCCTCGGGCGACTCCCAGCGGCAAGTGGTGACCCGTGGTCCATAGTCACTGGGGCCACAGCTATTGCTCCTGTGCAGGACGATAGTTCGCTGCCCGTCCACTACACCGCTGCAGCTACTGCTCCTGACTGGACGCAGGTTGGATGGAGCAGAGGGGGGCGTTTCACTGCCCGCCCAGCACACACGGCTGGTAATGCTGCAAGTGCTGACCCGGTTGTGGGTGAAAGGGGCAGCGGGGGTAGCAATGTAGTGTGCCTCGGATGGCTGCCTGTTGAATTGGGGTTGGGTGATTCACTACCCGCCTTTGGCCACACCCTGTTCGTTCTCGGTGGGCGGACGCTGCAGGCAGCATACTGTAGTGGAGGTGACTGTGTGGTGGGCTGGTGATGAACCCCCCCTTGCCGCCCCCATTCATTCTCAATAGCAAGTCTGCTTGTACTGTTACGCACATAGCAGGAAGTTGTCTCTTGTTCAGTACGCCAGACGTGTTGACGACTGGTGCCTTCCTACTGTGATAGCGTGTACAGTGCTGTGCAGAAGAGCTCATCTTAATCTTGTCTTCACCTTTCAACAATGTATCTGAAACACAAATCTGATGCAAGTGCTGGTGATATAGTAAAGAAGAGAAAAACCATCACCATTGAAAATAAAGTAGAAATAATAAAAAGGTCAGAGAGAGGTGAAACTCCATCATTCATTGGCAGAGCACTTGGTTACAGTCGGTCAGCAATAGCATTTATTAAAATAATGTACCTGTTCCGACTTACAAATTCAACCTAAGTACAAACCTACAGTCCCTATCTCATACGTAACCCGGGGACTGCCTGCATAGGCATTTATTGATTTTATTTTTAGAAGTCTCTAATACCTGGCTCACTCATATCAATGTCTGCACATCTTTGCAGTGATTGTGACATTTTATCTCGGTTCACATTGCAGGTTATCCCTGAAATGAGCAAACCCTCCAAACTCTGAGGTTTTATTACATCTTGACTTGTAAATGTTTGTGTTTTCTACATTACTTAACTCTGGTTTTACTCGCGGTGCCCTTGAGATGATCAATTGCTATTAAATTCCAGGGATAGCCTGCATATAAGCACCTGTTCACTCTTCAAAGATTCTAATCTCTAAATCTAACACCGTGAAACCTCTGCTCCAAAGGAAGATCACTTTTATTGGGTATTGGAGCACAGTGCATTTTTGTGTTTGTGTAAGAGGTAAATCTACAAAAAAATTAGCAGAGAATAAGTGAATTGGCAACAAACATTCAAAGACTAATTGATAACCAAGAGGTTGTTAATCCTGTCTGACCATTCTTGAATTGCTTGAGGGCAGCATGTCTCTCACTTTGCCAAATGTTTTTTTTTTGGCTGCTGGTTCAGTATGTCGCAATATTGAGCTAAAGGTTAAACAAGGCAGCAGTGACATTGCATTTTTAGTTTTGGGTGGTGTTTTTGATTTACTAAGCAAGTAAGACAGTTGCTTAAATCAATATTTCTAATTACATACCATGTCTATGCTGAAACTTTGTCAGTTCTCAGAACTGGATGCATCATCACATGTGACAGACCTCTTCTATCCAAATGAAGTTGTCGCTATTAGCTTTTCCAGAATGATGTTGACACAGGATAGTTAGAATTTTGCTCTCCCAAACACCCTGTTTATTCTTTCATTGACCACTTTATTAGGTTCACCTGCTTGTTGTCATACTGGGAGTAACCTGCTCTTCCAAACAGTCAGGCATGTGACAGGAGCTTGGCGTATCAGTTGATCAATCTGTCCATCAATGCAGACATGGTGACGAGTTGAGTTAGTGTTGATTACAATGGGAAGACTTTTGATCTAAGTGACTTTGATGTATTGATCGCTGCAAATGTGGAGATTCTAGCTGCTCAGAAGTGGCTTCACTCCTGGGATTTTCTTTCACTGCAGTCTCAAGGGTTTACAGAAAATGGTGCTGTAATAAAACATACATATATATATATATATATATATATATATATAAAATACAACACACACACACTAGGGGGTTCCCCCCTGCTCGCTTCGCTCACCAGCCACTTCATGTCTCTGCTGCTGACGTTCTGAAGAGAGGGGCTGAACGCACACCAAGGAGACACGGTCACTCCTCCGAAACCCCCTCTTAAACGGTGATACAATACAATGAGAAACAAATAGTTTTTTTTTTTTTTAAAACCTTCTCTTTGCTCGATCAGCTGCTGGCTAGCAGCTGGCTTGCTGCTGCTGCCGCCGTGCCGTGTGATCTGCATCTCGTGTGGCGCTTCGAACATTTAGTAGCCTGTACAGCATCTGTCCTACTCTTTGTCTTTTATTTCCGGCCCCTGGCGTGGTTAAATCTTTTGGCACAAAGTCATATATATATATATATATATATAAGCCCAATTTCAAGTGTGACAAAAAAGTGACATAAAGTCACCATTGCACTTTTAGGCTTAGGATTTTATATATAGAGTGTGTGTATATGTATAAATATAAATAATTTGGAGCAGCTATTACTAACAAAGGCATCAGAGGAGAATTGCAAGGTTTGCCAGTGAACAGCTCTTTATAACTGTGGTGTACAAAAGAATGTTTTTAAACCCGCAACATGTCAGATACTGAAGTAGATGGGCTGCAGCAGTAGAAGACCACCCTGGGCTTTACTCCTGTCGGCTATGAACAGGAAAGTGAGGCTACAGTCTTGCAAATCTTAATTTCTGCTGTAACATGCAGGTGGTAGGTTAAGGGTTTGGTGTAAACAGTATACTGTACATCTGTGTATTCATTCATGCTGCCTTGTGGTTTTTCGACAAAGTTGACTGTGACTTCATTAGGGAGCTTACTTGATTTTTGGCATGATGACACCACAGACGTTAATAGAAAAGTGAACAGCAGACCCTCGATATCTGTGGTTTAAATAACACTGGGCCCACGTGTGTGCCACCTTAAGGAGGTCCTAGTCATTGGCACCTAATCTGGAACACCTGATTCCAATTTTACAGATCTGTACGGGTGATAAATGTAGGGGGGGTGTACTTACTTTTCAAATCTGCATTCTTCTTAATTTATGAGACTGAATACACCATGTCGGTTTTATATGTCATTTTTTCCAAGTACGTCACCTTTATCTGTAGGTGTTTGTTGGTGTGAAGATCTAATGTTTGTCCGTTCGCATATTTTGAAAAAGTCAACAGTTTCCACAGGGTATACTAATGTTTTCACTTGACACTATATATGTGCAAATACTGAGTATGCATTAAAAGAAACTAGAAGATTATTATAATCAAAAGTGGACAAAAATTTGGAAAATGCAGTTTAATTCAGGTAAGAGCAAAGTTCTACATTTAGGTGAAATAATAAATACCTTAGTTGGCTTTTGCTGATGTACTCAGAAAAGAATATAGGGATTTAGGTTGAGGGCAGCACAGTAAGGATACCCGGGTTTGCTTCCCGGGTCCTCCCTGTGTGGAGTTTGCATGTTCTCCCCATGTTTGTGTGGGTTTCCTCCCACAGTCCAAAGACATGCAGGTTAGGTGCATTGGCGATCCTAAATTGTCCCTAGTGTGTGCCCAGAGGGGACTGGGCGGTCTCATGGTCTGGAATCCCTACAGATTTAATTTTTTTTTCTCCAGCCGTCTGGATTTTTTTTTTGTTTTTTTCTGTCCCCCCTTGCCACTGGACCTTGCTCTTATTCGATGTTAATTAATGCTGATTTATTTTGTTTTCTTATTGTGTCTTTTATTTTTCTATTCTTTATTATGTAAAGCACTTTGAGCTACTGTTCGTATGATAAATGTTGTTGTTGTTGCTTGGTGTGTGTGTGTGCCCTGCAGTGGGCTGGCGCCCTGCACAAGGATTTGTTCCTGCCTTGCGCCCTGTGCTGGCTGGGATTGGCTCCAGCAGACCCCCGTGACCCTGTTTTAGGATATAGCGGGTTGGAAAATGACTTACTGACTGATTTAGGTTGACACAATATTCTCATCCTTGCATTGCAATAATAAAATTGATCAAATGTTACTGTAAATCTTCATAACTATTGGGGAAAAAAAACTGGTAGATTCTACACTGCAGCTCTTTAAGGTGCTGTAGGGGTTGTACCTGAAATACTGTGTTAATATGCCACAAAAAAGGGCAGCACTTAAAGGGTGAAATGATTAGCTACCAAGTGCCCCACTGGGTTAAAGTGCAGTCTCCTCTGACAAGCTATCAACACTGACCTTTTGAGGTCTTGAGCAGAGAAGGTGATTTCAGAACTTCATTCAGATCTGTGGAATTCTCTAAAAACATCAGTAAAGGTAGTGTTGTGGAGAAATCTCAGAAAAAAACAAGCAGAGCCTTCAGAAAGGCAGTCAGAATTTAAGACTTTATTGCACACCATAGAAAACAATTGCAGAGCACATAAAGCCTGTCTCAATTCATGAAGTGAGCCCCGAGTGTCCAGAGAGCCCTGAATGTATTACAGTTCTTATCTCAAAATGCCCCCCTTCCAGACTAGTTTCCCAACATCTACTGTATAGAGGTTCCCCACTTAGCACCTTTACTCATAACAATCCCCTGGTGTTCCAGACCTTCTCATAACAATATTCTTGCCCCTGAAGACATCCTCATAATGGTCTTCTTTCCATAATAATATTTTTGCTGGCAGCACATTTGCCAACCGGCGATCAGCATCTCCTGATTACCCCTTCCTTCATTCTTACGGCCTAATCCTAAGCTGTTAAGATCGATGGCCTTTCAGTTGTTAATCAATTCTCAACTTAACAATTAAGTTGAGAAACAATTAAATTGAGATCAGAAGGACCCATAGATGAAAACTGGACTGCCTAATTAATAAGTCAATAAATGATTACTTGTTGCACTGGCATCCTGTAAGGCTAAGGCTCACATAATAGGCAACTGTGCCAGTGAGCGGCAACGCACAGCTTCACTGATAAGGGCCAGGCTGCAAACAACCTTGACACAGTGCTTCACGCTTGAGAGAAAAGACAAGCCTTTAACAATTGCTTCTTTAAGCTCACTCATATATGCTACTGTATCTTATTATTACTATCACTAAGCTGCATAAAGAAACATTGCCATTTAAACTTAAATGCTACTGTAAAACATATACATGTGTGAATATAAATGCCCATGAATGCAGACAGTAGCACTGTTAAGTCATGGCACACAGCTGCCCCAGTGGTCTGACAGAGGCCAAGCTACTGCTTACGTCACGGCACATGTTCAGGAAAAAGTCCCCAAACTTTCAATAATTAACTCTTAAGCCTCTATTGTGTTCAGACTAACTAGTATCGTAATACATTGTGTTTTCATTTTATTTCCCCAGGTATTGATGAGCTCTGAGGCTGCTAAATGCCATTTAATTGCTTATATGTTTTATACGCTAGCTTAAGAGCTTGCCCTTTACTCACACAGGCAAAAAGCCTTGCATGCAGTTTCTTTGGTCTTCTATCAGTAAAAAGAAAAACTCTGCTCTTGTATTTTTCAAAACAAAGTTTGCCTGCTTGCTTCCTCAGAGAGCATGGTGACCTTGTCTCACCGCTCGACTCACAGAAACTCGAAACAAGGCCAGTAAGAAGGACAGGCAGGCAAGAGGCCTCTCTAACAAAATAAATGGTGTCCTTTTAAAGTTGTTTCAGGCCTAGACTTTTCATAGCTAATGGCACTAAAACTAATAATGCAGCACATTGATCCTTGATCAAAATTCTCAACAGTAGCTCAGGAGAGTTTCTCAAAATTACATAGTCACTTGTGCACTCAAGGGAACCTCGTGGCAATCGCTGTAAGGGGAAATGCTTTCAAGACTGAAACTGGCAAGCTGACAGCTTTTGTGAACCAAATGCATGACATACTAGGATGTTAAAAATGTAATTGCAGTAACAATGAGAAATTAAAGCAAATATTTAAAATAAAATCGGCTATTGCTGCATAAATATCTGAGATACTCGGTTTCATTCTATTAATAAAATTTAGATCAAAAAATGTGCTTTAATTAGAGTGGGAAAGCAGTCATAAAATGTAGGGCTCGTAACCTTAATAAAGTATTATTCTTCCTTAATGCAATAAACTGCTTCATAAAGCACTTTGTGACAATAACATGGTTTGGCAAGTGTTTTTGTGCATCCAATTCTTTTTTCTAAACAAATCTATCACAAGTCAGCAGGGAGTTATTTGAACACACATGCACGTGTGTACCACGTGTGTAAATATTTTCATGCCAGACACAGATTTCTCTTTTGTCTTCCTAGAGATCCTGGGAGCTTTGGTATCTGTGTTGTCAATCTGGGTGGTGACCGGCGTCTTGGTGTACCTGGCCATACAAAGGATTATCTCAAACAATTATGAAATCGAAGGTGGGACCATGCTGATTACATCTGGCTGTGCAGTGGCTGTTAACATTATGTAAGTGTTTTCTTTTTAAATCGTAAACTCTCACCTGCTGTCTATATTTCATGTTTTCCATTTACTGCATAGTTTAGTGTTTCGCATGATTTTCAAAGTCAAATGCCATTTATATTAGGTATGTCGTACTGAAAGACAAAGCTGCTGGACAGGTATTCATTTACATCCTACTGTATGGTCTTGTCTTCGCTCTGTTGTGAGGCCTTACCTCATAGGAAAGCTGAACGGTCACACCTATAGTATAGTATTATAGTATTACTAGTGATTATAGTATTATGAACTGTTCTTCCAAAGGCCCTTTAAATTGTAATAAAACATGCAAAATATTATGATACAATGGACTTATAGGTTAAAAAAAGTTGCACATCTGAATTTTACATTATTTTGTATAAATGTGTGTGTGGAGATATATAGTGACAGGGGGCAGTATCGCTCCCTTGAACCCTTGTCCACGACTCTAGACACCAGATAAAAGTCCATAAGTTGACTTTATTTTTATGCCACAGTGCACAAAGCACCCTCTCCTCCACTATACTTGTATAAAAATCACAATAATAAATCAATAATACTCTCCACCACTCCCAGACGCATTGCCACCCTTCCACCCAGCTCAGCTCGCCGTCTGGGAGCTCCCACAGTCCTTTTATACACCCTGACCCGGAAGTGTTCCCAATCCCCAGTCCATGTGATTCTTTATCACTTCCAGGTCAGGTACAAGTCCTTTTCTTACACCCCGGAAGCACGTCACTTCTGTTGTCGCTCTTCTTATGACGCACTTCCGGATTATAGGGCACAAATGATTCTTTGGTCCTCCCTGAAGCTCCCTCTTGTGGCCCGTTTGGTATCCAGCAGGGTTGTGTATAAAAACTACATAGTCCATGATTCCCTGCTGGTCTTCAGGGCACCTCAATACTGCAGGGAGGACTCCGTCTGGCGACCTGGGGGTATTGGCCGGGATGACAAGCCGGCCATATACCACTATATATAATATATATATGGAAAAGATCCGAATTGAGTACCTTCTGTATAGTTTGGGTATTGGCTGTCACAATCATGGGTATTGGCACCCATCTTATAAGCTCTCAAATTGCAAAGTTATGAGCATACATTTTAAAAACTAATGTGCTATTCAAATCAGCAAATGCAATATGGCAAAATGTTTGTGGGCACCTTACCATCACATCTATATGAGCTTCTTGGACTTTGTTTCTGTTTTACAAAAAAAAAAAAAAGTCATGCAGAGAGTATTCCAGATTCCAGTTTATTTATTTATTTATTTTATTATCAACTCCCTTGAACCCAAAAGAATTTTTTTTTTTTTTTGTACTGTAAGTGTGAATACTATGACCCTTCTTAATCACTTTGTAATCACAAAACGCAATGAAAGATTTGCTGTCATTTTAATTACGATAATGAAAGGCAAAGGAAACGCATGAGGTGCATGTTGTATTGTTTCATATGAAACATGATTGTAAAATACTATTCTGGGTACAATTTTTGACAATGAAAACTTTGTGAGCCTTTGCCATGGAACAAAGGATTTTTATTTGCTTTGTTAGAATGTTTGTGTGCATTTTATTCAGAGAAATGAGGTGAGAGGTCAGGGTAAGTTTGCAAGTAGGTAAAAATTATAGAAAATAACGTCCTAAGACCCACTTAATCCAAGCAAGGTGGGAAGAATGCAGCTGCAATATCCAGAATGGCTCCAATTTGTTGTACATTATTGTTTTGATGAGCTTGCTCAATGTATATCTAGGTGCAGGGGCTCAACACGTAATGTGATGAAGCTTTAAAGCTTGCAGCGTGGGCTTGTTTCACTTTTAAAAACAATTGTTGAGTCCAAAATGCTTTAAAACTGAGGTACTTTACTCCGACTCTGGAATGCTATTGCACGATTTCCTGTGCATCTGTATCAATGCTCAGTCATAGCTGCCCTTATTCAAAACCAGCATTTTAAAAGCTCCTTTAGTTTAAAAAAAAAAAAAAAAAAAAAAGGTATACTGTAGCTCAATTTTAGCAGACACAGAGTTCATTTCAATGCAGGGATTAACAAAAACTAAAAGACTGGTTGCAGTGAATGTCTGCAGTCACTACTGCTCATCTGGACTGAGACTGAGCACCCCTGCTTTAAAAATATGGAGTTTAGGACGTCTCTCTTTTGTCCTGTTCTTCACCATTATCTCATCTTTTAACTCTATGTACTATTCTCTGACCATCATTAGGTTACATTAATTAAATTGATTTTATGGAATCCGCAATGAACAGAATTCAGGAAAATAAAAGCATAGTTTGCTGATGTGTTCAGCCAAGAAGGAAACTGCTGGCTATAAAGGACCACAAAATCAAACCAAAATAAATAATTCCTTAATTGTTTCTACTTTGCTTCTACAGAATGGGAATCACATTGCAACAATCCAGCCATCTGCACAGCCATGGCTCTTCAAATTCAAGCCACTCTCATGGTTCCCAGTCTAATCACCAACAGAGCCCTAGTGTTCGTGCGGCATTCATTCACGTTGTTGGAGATCTTCTGCAGAGCGTTGGGGTGCTCATTGCTGCCTACGTCATTTATTTTATGGTAATGTTTGTCACTTGCCCATTCATTTCACCTATGGAGGGGGGTCCATTACTTTTTCCCCTCAGACTTTCTAGTGAGAAATAATTTTGCTGTTCAAAGTGAATAGTAGATGCATATAATTAGGTAGGCTTTGGCACGGGATAGATGGGACAGATTTGTGTGTGGTGAGTAACTGTATAAATGGGTAAACCAAAGTGGGAAATAACCAAGGTGCTTGGATCTGGTATAGGATGAAAGAAGCTAGCATGAGAGTCTGCACGATTGTGTTAACATTGCACAACTCCCACCCCATTGATGATGGATACTGTACACTTTTAATACAACTTTTATATAATTCTTTCCACTATGGATTTTTGTCCTACAGATGCTTAGGTACAGCCTTGTTTTTGAAACTGGCAAGATGTGCTCTGGCCTTGCCATGAATCTCTTAGTCTAAGCAGGTTCAGAAAATGGATAATATCATTCATTCATTCATTAGTATCTCAATGTGTAAATTGGAATTCATATCTTTTTTTTCCAGTTTGCTCATAATGTCTGAGAATATTGTATGTTAAGTTATACACATACAGCATGTGTGTATGTTTGTGCGTGTACCCCTCCCAAGCATTTTAACCTTACTCTGAGTTTAATTTAGATAATGTACTCAATTTCTCTTCTCCTTTCCCTCCCAGTAGCTCAAGAAAACTGTATGTGCACTCACCGGCCACTTTATTAGGCACACCTGTTCAACTGCTTGTTATTGCAAATTTCTAATCAGCCAATCACATGGCAGTAACTCGGTGCATTTAGGCCTGTAGACAAAACAACTTGAAGTTCAAACCGAGCATTGGAATGGGGAAGAAAGGTGATTTAAGTGACTCTGAATATGACATGGTTGTTGGTGCCATACAGGCTGGTCTAAGTATTTCAGAAACTTCTGATCTACTGGGATTATCATGCACAGCCATCTCTAGGTTTACAGAGAATGGTCCAAAAAAGGGAAAATATCCAGTGAGTGTTAATTCTCTGGGTAAAGATGCCTTGTTGATGCCAGAGGTCAGAGGAGAATGGCAGGACTGGTTCGAGCTGACAGAATGGCAACAATAACTCAAATAACCACTCATTACAACTGAGGTATGGAGAAGAGCATCTCTGAACACACAACACGCCGAACTTTGAAGCAGATGGGCTACAGCAGCAAGAGATCACACTGGGTGTCACGCCTGTCAGCTAAGAACAAGTAAATGAGTCTGCATTTCACACGGGCTCACCAAAATTGGACGACAAAAGATTGGAAAAATGTTGCCTGGCCTGATGTCTCAATTTCTGCTGCAACATTTGGATGGTTTGGTCAGAATATGGCGTCAACAACGTGCCTTGTATCAGTGGTTCAGGCTGTTGGTGGTGGTGTAATGGTGTGGGTGAGATTTTCCTGGCACACATTGGGCCCCTTAGTACCAATTGAACATTTTTAAATGTCACAGCCTACCTGAGTATTGTTGCTGACCATGTCCATCCCTTTATGACATCAGTGTTCCCATCTTCTGATGGCTACTTCCAGAAGGATAACATGCCATGTCACACAGCTCAAATCATCTCAAACTGGTTTCTTCAACATGACAAGGAGTTCACTGTACTCAAATGGCCTCCACAGTCACCAGATCTCAGTTCAATTGAGCACCTTTTGGATGTGGTGAAATGGGAGATTCGCATCATGGATGTGCGGCCGGCAAATCTGCAGCAACTGCGTGATGCTGTCTTGTCAATATGGACCAAAAACCCTGAGGAATGTTTCCAGCACCTTGTTGAATCTGTGTCATGAAGAATTACAGCAGTTCTGATGGCAAAAGGGGGTCTAAACCTGGTTACTAGCAAGGTGTACCTAATAAAGTATCCAGCGAGTATATAAGTAGCATTGCATTAACCAAGGGAGACCCAATAACTGAAAAGAAGGCCATTTTGGAAAAGCCCTTAGAAACCTAAAAGCAAATTGAATGAATTTATGATGTTAATGTTCCCTTTCTTATAAGTGCATACCTTGTATTTTTATAGTGACAATTTTTCCTTGTCATTAAGTGCTTTAAAGAAATTAATAACTGTTCTGTGATTTATGCGTGATAGTGCAGTTGGCTGTCTTGGTATTGTCAATTGTGGGAAACTGATTAAACCATCCTTCATTGCATCCTTAGCCTCCATAATACCAAATTACAACAGTGGTGTGAAATATGGCGAGATTAAAATGTGGACTTCACTTTGGACAGAGGCAGGCAGTGTGGCCTCATGTTTAAGGCGTTGGACTGGAGTTACTACTGTATGTGTCCCAGAGCACCAGTTGTCAAATTAGAAAAAGGATTGTTTTAGTGATTTAAACGGCATTACTACATTGAAAGATAAGTCATCTAGTTTATTTTAAACATTTTTTTTTTAAGAGTTTGGATAAGTGCCTCCCCTAAATAACTGAGCTTCTACTTTGCTTTGGACAGTTAATGTGCAGCCTGCTCTTCAATATGCTCTTGAGTATTCATTTCAGACCTTTTCATCGTCACACATTTGATGTTTTTTTTTTTAATTTAATGAAAATATAAGAATGACTTGTCCATTTTGGGCTAGTTTCATTCTAATCGGTTTATTTTCACCTCTGTTTTGCAGCCTGAATACAAGATCATTGATCCAATCTGCACTTTCATGTTTTCTGTGCTGGTTCTCATTACAACGATTGCAATCCTGCGAGATGTGCTGATGGTGTTGATGGAAGGTTAGTCTTTCTCTGAGCTTTGCTTTGCTGTATTCTGTTAAAAATTAAATCCTATTGACTTGTGGAGTTTATATGAGGGGTATTTTCTCAGCTTATGTAATGTGTAGAATCGAGCACTGGTCAATGTGTACATTGGTTCTTTGTTTTTTACATTTATTTTACAAATCAAAAAAATAACATTTGGTGTGTGGTTAAGGATTTAATCAAAGAACTGATTTGCATTCCCTGTGTTTGCTCTTGCTGTCTAATGTATTTTTAAATGTATTTTATTAAAGAAGCCATTTGATGATGAGCACAGGGCCATGAATGAACCTGAATTAATATCTGCAGTCCAAGGACACATTCTCATTTAAGTCCATACTTGTTTTATTGTCGTTTACCAAAGGAAATGGAAGTGAAGTAATAAAACAAACTGTTTATCACAGTGAGGTTGACTGCCTAATACCTCTTTGGGGTTACAGAATTCAGGGGACTATTCTCCTGATATTGGGTGGAAGGAAAGGGCCAGCTATAATTAGAGGTATGCTAGTCCACTGCAAAAGACACTGCCATTCACATAGGACCAGTTTAGAGTGGTCCGTCAACCTGCGCTGCACATCTTTAGGAGTATGGAGGTCATCAAATCACATGGAAAAAAGTCATGCAGGCTTGGAGAGAGTTTTTAAACTCTACAGGCAGTGACTAAAACAGCAGATAAATCCAGAACTTGGGAGCTGAGAAGCGGCAGCATTAACCTTTGTGCCACAGTGGCACTCATGTGGAAAGGACTTTGTGTAGAAAGTTTTGACACTCGGTTCCATTTTTAGTGAATAATATACATTCAAGTAGAAATGTATTCTGTACATGTCATAATATTTGATAATATAAATAATATTTGACCCTATAAATTAAAATCAAGAACTAACATCTGTCAATAAGAATAATAATAATAAGAAGAAGAAGGCAAATCAACAGGCACAGCAGGCTACTAGAAGGACTGAATCTGAAGATTCTTGATATTATTTGAATACGTTCTGCAGCCTCCATGTTAATCATTATAAGTTACTTTTAATGTTTTTGTGTGTTCTGTAGCACAGAGCTGGATGTCAAGCTGATGAGGAGATTTTATAAAGATTATAGAGCTAAAACAGATCAGCTGCAGGAAGGCTCTCAGAATTTGTACAGTTAAGCCCTTATTAGACTACAGAGGTTTATTGTGTTTTAATTTAACCAGTAACTTTTTTTTCATTTTTTTTTTATTAATGTTCTCCAATTCAGAGTATTTGGGCATCAGAGTAGTGTTGTCCACATTTTATTAAATGACATGGTTGCCTTGGTTGTGCAACAGGACACCCTTCTGTTTCTTTTCACAGCTTTGATACCTCTAGACATTATGTAGTTCTACTTCCCATTTCCAATTTTAAGGAAGTAATAACTGTGCAATATAATTGATGTATCTTTTTAAGTAATAAAACATTTTCTTCCCTTTTCAAAACTGACTTTTCCAGTTTTTCAAAGTCCTTGCCAGTGGCCCTTACTTCAAATCTGCTTAGCTACTGTTACTGCTTCTGATTTACATTAAGTGGGGAGATACAGGGCATCACTAGCCTCCATCCTCTAAGGACAGCTCCTGTGCTGGGGCTGACTGGCATACAGAGTTGGATTATACTCTAACTGGTGTCAAATGATCAGAAAAGTGATAAATTAGTGTAGGTATTTAATTAAATAATACTAATTATTAATCAGTATCTTGATCTTTGCTTCTACAGGCACCCCAAAGGGAATGGACTTTAACCAAGTGAAGCACACTCTTTTGTCCATCCCAGGAGTTAAGGCACTTCACAGCTTACACATCTGGGCCTTGACAGTCAACCAAGCTGTGCTTTCTGTACATATTGCCATCAGTAAGTGAGAACTGACTAACTGCAGCACTATAGAAAAGCTCCTTAAATGCATAGGAATACATTCAGACTAGTCCATTAAGTGGAAAACTGTGTGAAATTCCATGTTTAACAAAATAAATAATAAGCTCTCTGTGGACTGGGACACTTCCAGACTTGATTGCTGCTTTGTGTCCGGTATTGCATAGTTAAGTACCACCTTCTTGCAACCTTGAACTGGAGAAGTGAGTTAGAACATGAATGATTGATTATCTTATGGTTAATTTAGAATTTCCATTTTAAATAGCTTATAGAGTTTCAAAGTTGATAACCCATGCTGAAGGTTTTTTTTTAGTGTGCTTATTTTTTTCACCACAAGGTGTCAGTAAATCATCACCTCTTTGTCCCTTATAGGTCAGGGTCTAACTGAGAATTTGTTGGTGTGCTGTTGGTTTATTAACTTATTAAATATTTACATGAATGTGATGCATTTCAGAATTTAAAGGCCTTATTATGCCCTTTACATCTGTGTCCCCTTTTCTCAGTGTGATATGTGGCCTCGACACCATGTCTGCATCCATTTGGTTAACCCTAATGCACTGTCCTCATCGATCTACTATAAAATAAAACGCCAAGGGGTGTGTGTGTGTTTGTCTCTGTCCGTCTGTCTGTCTGGTCTCCGTGAGCAATCTGATTGGTCAGTTTGGACTTGGTGATGTGATCAAAAAGGAAAATATTTCTCCTTGTGTGTCTCACACTCTCAAACACGTAGGAGACAGGCAGAGAGTTGCCTTCAAAAATGGGAAGTATAAAAGCGGACAGGAGACGAGCAGTGTGCCTCAAAATTACAGGGTCTGACAAACAGGCTTTATGGGAATTCGTCAAGAGATTGAGCACTGGGCAAGAGGGGTTGAGACAAAAGAGAATACAGAGGAAAGACACTGAAATTGCACATAGGCCCAGAGATATTAAATATTTTTAAATTTGACAGGTAACAGACTAATATTTAATAAAACGTTGAGGAATGTACTGTAAGGAAAAAAAGATTGATTAGACAATGCAATCTGTCTTTACTTTGTATAGCTTTAGTCAAGAATACAATCAGCCAGTACTTATTCCATATCAGTTTATGTGAGTCAATTGCACAGCAGCATTATATCGCTGCAACTGTGTAAGGTTTACACTCGGGCCTATAATACAGTATACATATCAATAAATATCAAATATGTATATCAAATATGTACCTTTCAAATCTAGAATATATAAATTAATATACATTGTAGTGTTTGCAAACAACAGTATTACAAATACTTAAACTGACTAGTGCACAAAACAAGCCACTATATTTCATACTAAAATCAAAAGTACTCATGCATTCCTTGTTTAGCCTATTTCAAGAGCACAGGATGCACAGCCTACCTCACTAACCACAGGTACAAGGCAGAAACCAGCAGCAGATGAAAAACTCTTTAGTTACACACTCATATGGAGCCGGTTTAGAGTTGCACATTTACTAATCTGTATAACATTGGGACTTGTTGGAGGTTTGTGGCAGAACAAATGAAACCATGCAGACATGGGAGGACTGTTCAGACTCTCTATTGTAACCAGGTAAGGGTTTAAATCCAGCACTCTAGAGCTGCAATGCAGAAGATCCAGTCACAGATCCAGGTTGTATGTGTGCTGAGGTGGAACTGGGCCTCACCGATCCTGAATCCTGAGTCCAAATTCTTCATTCAGCTGTGCTCTGTGTACAGCTCCCTCATTATTTCTTCCTATGCTTTTGGAGTTTTCTTCCTGCATTCTAAACACTTGTTTAGGTTGATATTAGCCCTAGATTACTGGACATAGTATATTGAAGGACTTCAGCCTCATGCTGCTAGTGTAGCCTCGGACCCTGTAGACCCTGACTTGGATTAATCAAGTTTCTGTATTTTGTGTAGTACCGTTCATGTTCGTGTCCATGTTTTGTATAGTGCCCTTTGTTTGTCTCCATCCATTCTATTTCCTCAGAACTGACACTGCTCTGTTTTGTAGCATTTTGTCTACTCTTGCTGTGTGACATTTTCATCCACTATGTGTAATTACACTATATGTTTATTTCCCAAATAACCTTTATTGACCAAAAATTTTTTATTTCCATGAGGAAAACTTTAGCTGCATGTGTTCTGCTTGCATAATTTGCATGGTACAAATTGTGCACATCCAGTCTACAGGAATCCTGATGCCTCCTGATCTTTACTGCAATAGTTTTTTTTAATGAAGTAGTCTTGCATGTTACGCATAATACTTTATTATTCTTTTTTCCTTTTACAACAGAGTCTCAGCACTATGATTCTGATCAAGCACATTTTTCCCAAAGATTAAGCATTGCAGCAATTATATTGTGAAAGGTTCATTCTCTGTTTTGATTTTTCACTCGAATCCATTATATACACCAGGGGTGAGATTGCTGTGTCCTGCAAGACTGCAGTGGCTGGTGGCTTTTATACAATCCTTTCTTTTTTAGTTCAGGTCAGTTTCTAATGTTAACTTTTTCACAGAAATGGGTAGTTTCTTAGGTTTGGTTCACTCTGAATAACACAAAATCTCATTGCCATTCTAACCTTTATGGTTCTGCTTACTTTGTAATGGGTTCACTTGAATATTAAAATTATGAGCCTTTTATTCTCTTTTCTCCTAAGTCAATGGTTTATGGTGCCGGCCAGTTAAATGCAGCACAAACTTTCCAAACCCACTTAATCCAGTTCAGGGTTATTAGGGCTAGGACTTAATCCTGACAGCACTGGATGCAAGGCAGAAAACCGCTTTGGATAAGGCACCAGTCCATTACAGGGCATACTCTCTCGCACACAAAGTTTAGAATTTGAATCGCAAATTAATCTAACATGCACATCTTTGGGAATGTATAGTATGAGGAAAACCCATGCAGACATGAGACTGTGCAAACTCTACATGGATCGCGACAAAGTGGGAGATTCAAGCCCAGAATGCTGGATTTGTGTGGCAGCAATGCTAACATCTGCGCTCCTGTCCCACTCCACTTATACAGAATTGAACATCATTTGCATCTCTTAAAACAGCTGCTTGAAATGTGCAGAGAGAAAGAAGTAAAGGAGCATGTTTGTCAGAGGTGAATCGTGAAGGACTAACTGGTTACTGTCCAGTCTGACACTTACGACCCTTTAAATCAGTTTTCTCTATAAAGTAAGCAAAGTAGGATTTTCTGACTGAACAGGTCAAAGTTGGAGTAAGCAGTCCAGTTAAGTGGCACAAACCATTAACTGCAAGAATAGACTTTGATTAAAAAGTATATAAAAGGGAAGACCAGTGAGTTTAGTAAGAGCTAAACATCCATGTTGGTTTTAATATGCCTGTGACTGTTTGCTTAGACTAAATTTTTTTGTAGCTTACAAATGAAGCCATTCGAAATCTTTGCTTGTTCTGCTGACAGTTCTTACCCTTTCATTTCAGTGGAAAATGCTGATGGACAGACGGTCTTGAAGGAAGCAAATCGACTGCTGCAAAACAAGTTTGACTTTCACACCACTACCATCCAGGTAGAGAACTACTCGGATGACATGCAGGACTGCAGCCAGTGTCAAGATCCCAAAGATTAAACACGCATCCGTACATTGGCATTTTGGGAGTACAGTACGCAATGTTCCAAAATGTTCATCCGTTTTTAGGAGTGAATTTGGGTGTACCCAGTCTGGGTCATGCCAAGATAAGGGCATGAATTTTGTGCTTTTAGTCCTGGTCTCTCCTGTAGGTGTATTCATCCATATGAAGTGCAGTTCTGGGTCTGCAACTATGAGATTTGGGAGCTAGGAATGCTTCTCTTTTCTAGGGGGTTCACTGTCTGGGAAAGCTATTTAAATGGGGGTTGCTTATTTAAAATTAGAACGTTTTCTTTTTTGTTTTTTAATATATATATATTATTATATATGTTTCAAGATTGCTTTTTCCTACCAATTTATTTTTTATTTATTTGTTTTTTTGTCTTTTTCAATCAATATATATATTTACTACTAAGTTATGCAAGAAAAAAAGACCTAATAATTTGCCGAAGTGACTTGCCATGCAGCATTGCTGTATAATCCATTGTTGATGTGTCATTGTGAGCGGTTGGAGGGAATGCAGCAGGGTGTGGACTATTTTACAGAAACAGATTTAATGGACAGTTTGATTGCCTCATCAGTGGATCAGATAAGTTTTGTAACTTTCTTGTATTAGCTGTGTATTTGAATTTTTCATATTTATATTATATGCAGTAGTAGTATGGATTTTCAATGATTAATTCATATTTACTTCAAGACCATTAGTAATTTTTAACGGTTTTCTTGGATGTTGTAGGTAAAACATTCATGTTTTAATGAATTGGTCTACCACAAAAGTCCATTTTTTTTTGACTGAGGAATTACCACACATTTACATATTTCAACCCATATCTGTATTTGCTGTGTATGTATATTATATATGAATATAATATAGGGTTTTGTGCAAAGTTCATACACCTTAGAATCCCTCCTGCTCTTGATCTCACAGAGAATCTTTTAACTACCTCATTGATTCAGGCTTTTCATTTTTCTTCCTTTAATGTTCTCCCTAATTCATTGTACAGTATGTTTTATTTTATAGTGTTTTTGCTCATGCAATGGTATTTATAAAGAAATAATTAAACCATTATATACAGACTTAATGCTTTATGGTGTTTTGTAATTAGATAACTAATCCCTTTTCTTGGCATGTGTTTTATTTTTTTAATAAAGGGGTCACAATTGTAGCCATGTATAACTTCTGTATTAGCCAGAGCATTTGAACCTCCCTCCATAGCCTGCTGCAGCTGTACTTTTTATTTAGTTGCTCTGCATTCAATGGTGTTTGTGTTTAATGTAAGATGAATTTTCATTATGCTTTTTAAGGGTGTCATTATGTGTTCTAAGTATGTACCCCCTAACTTTTTTTCTGTCAAAACTCAAAGAATTTTTGTTGCATTTTTAGCTGAAATTGTTAGGAAAATTATTGAAGTGTATGGACATTGCAGGGCATTTGGCCTACAGTTGAAATCTAAAGACTATCAGAGAAAAGCAGAATGGACTGACTCGCTTAGATAATTTGTGCAACACCGATTTCCCCCGTCTTGGCCAGGTCCCACTTGAAATGTTTACCAACGTAAACCTGCCATGTCAAGTTGCCCTAGTTTGATATGGTGGGTGAACATGTCTTTCTACAGTATAATACAAAGTTAGGCCCTCCGCACCTATGGCACTAATTTAGGCACAGAACTGCCATTCAGACCTATGCCGATTGTCTGTTAGTGCTTAAAATAAATAAAATGTTCATTATTGATAATTTTACAGGTAAAATATTCAAATTCTCAGGAATGTAAAAAAAATAAAATTAAAACGTATCTGGGGAAATGCCTGCCCTGAAGTGGAAAATTCACCTTTGAGGCCAAATCAGGCAGTGTTGCTACACTAGACCTGTCACTGTGATTAGTATTTCTGTAAAAGTGGTAGCTATTAAAGGAAAGCTTTAACTAACCAAGTCTACCTTATTCAGTTTTATATAGAGAGGATGTTGTATAGTCTATAGTTGGTCAGACTTCCTTTTCTGGAAATTAGCAACCTGGCACATATCTAAAAGCATATCATTTATAAATAACTGGATTTTTTTTAGACCATCTAGATTTCTAAGGGTGATTTACATCACGGGTGACTAACTCCAGTCCTAGAGGGCCGCAGTGGCTGCAGGATTTCATTCTAACCATCGGCTTCATTAGTGACCAGTTTTTGCTGCTAATTAACTTCTTTTGCCTTAATTTTAATTAACTTGACTCCTTTGTTTCTTTTTTCCTTAATTAGCAGCCAAATAATAAGAAACAAAACAAGCCACCACGTGACCAGCTCACCTGTGCCCATCACTGAATATCTGAAAATAAAGAAAGGTGAAGGTCTCAGTAAGGCTAATCTCTCAGGTCACCAAAACATTTTGACAGTGCTATGGCAGAATGAGAGCAGCAACAAGCCATGGAATTAAATAATGAGTGTAATTAACAGCAAGAATGGGCTTCTCATTAAGAAAGTGATTGGAGTGAAATTAGTTGGAGTTTGCAGTCCCAATTTAGCTGGTCATTTGTTGGCTTGTTTCATGTCTCATGTCTTGTTTGGCTGTCATTTAATGAAGAAAAGAATCAATTGAGAGAACTGAATCCTTAAAAACAGAGCTATTAGAATGAAGCGAAAAATAAGTTAATTAGCAGTGAAAACTGGTCACTGATTAGAAAAAGGGTTAGAATGAAAACCTGCAGCCACTGCGGCCCTCCAGGCTTGGAGTTTGACACCCCTGATCTACATCATCTTTGTGTTGTCTCAAAGTATGGCAGCAAACTTGCTTGGTTCACAGCTCTGTTGTTTTAAAATACATTTTAAGGTATCTCATTGCATCTCATGGCAGCTGAAAATTTATATTTCAGGATATGTACCTGTGATTCAGAAATGTACCACTGTGCTGTCTGTACAGCAGGTACTCAAAAACATGCAATAATTATTAAATATAATGAAACTTTATCTTTATTATGACTCCTTGACATTGTGAATAATATACAGTACATATATATTTTTTTTTACTTAATAAAGTATATAGCATGTAGTGGCCAAGTTTCTTTTAAGTAAAAGTTGAGATCATTGCAGTAGTTCCAATGGACATCCTTTATTACAAAAAATGTAAGGGAGCCTTGCCATATGAACAGCCTGTGTTCAGTATGACAAACATTAACAAATGTATGGAAGTGCTTGACATAAAAGCTGAGAATTTGCATAACATAGCTGTAAAACGTATCTTTCTACACCAATCAAAATTAAGAGAATAGTCTAATCCATCTCTCACCCTGTATCTTGCATGAGAACGAACAATACCAATGTATTTGGATAGTTTAAAAGGCTTTGCCAAAACAACTTATCATTGAATAGGCACACTTAAGGCCATGTTACATCACCCGACTATTCCATCAGGTGTTTAGGGCCTCGCAAACAGAAGAGAAAATCATCTGTCAGATGCTGTGTTTTACATACCACAACAGAATGCAAAAAAGATAACCTTGTGGCTTTTCTTGCTGTACCTCTTAATCCTTTGTACAGCACAGGCTCCATCACATGCTGGAACATTGGCAGGCAATCTCTAAACTTGACACGCCCAGTGATTTTCTTTCTTCAGTCGTGAAATTGACATGCTCCAGCAATGACATCAGCAACTACAGTTTGTAAGTCTGACATACTCAATGAGTAGAAGATAGATACTTTATTAATCACAAGGGGCAATTCACATACTCCAACAGCAGCATACTGATAAAGAACAATCTTAAAGAATGATAACAATGAAGGTATAACAGACAGACAATAACTTTGTATAATGTTTACCCCCCCTGGGTGGAATTGAAGAGTCGCATAGTGTGGGGGAGGAACAATCTCCTCAGTCTGGCAGTGGAGCAGGACCGTGACAGCAGTCTGTCGCTGAAGCTGCTTCTCTGTCTGGAGATGATCCTGTTCAGTGGATGCAGTGGATTCTCCATGATTGACAGGAGCCTGCTCGGCGCCCGTCACTCCGCCACGGATGTCAAACTGTCCAGCTTCATGCCTACAATACAGCCCGCCTTCCTCACCAGTTTGTCCTGGCGTGAGGCATCCTCCTTCTTTATGCTGCCTCCCCAGCACACCACCGTGTAGAAGAGGGCCCTCACCACAACCGTCTGATAGAACATCTGCAGCATCTTATTACAGATGTTGAAGGATGCCAGTCTTCTAAGGAAGTATAGTCGGCTCTGTCCTCGCTTGCATAGAGCATCAGTATTGGCAGTCCAGTCCAATTTATCATCCAGCTGCACTCCCAGGTATTTATAGGTCTGCACCCTCTGCACACAGTCACCTCTGATAATCACGGGGTCCAGGAGGGGCCTGGGTCTCCTAAAATCCACCACCAGCTCCTTGGTTTTGCTGGTGTTCAGGTGTAAGTGGTTTGAGTCACACCATTTAACAAAAGTCCTTGATTAGGTTCCTATACTCCTCCTCATGCCCAATCCTGATGCAGCCCACGATAGCAGTGTCGTCAGCAAACTTTTACACGTGGTAGGACTCCAAGTTGTATTGGAAGTCCAATGTATATAGGCTGAACAGGACCGAAGAAAGTACAGTCCCCTCCGGCGCTCCTGTGTTGCTGACTACAATGTCAGATCTGCAGTTCCTGAGACACACATACTGAGGTCTGTCTGTAAGATAGTCCACAATCCATGACGCCAAGTATGAATCTACTCCCATTTCTGTCAGATTGTCCCTAAAGAGAAGAGCTTGGATGGTGTTGAAGGTGCTAGAGAAGTCCAGAAACATAATTCTTACAGCACCACTGCCTCTGTCCAAGTGAGAGAGGGATCGGTGCAGCATATAGATGATGGCATCCTCTGCTCCCACCTTCTCCTCGTATGCGAACTGCAGAGGGTCGAGGGCGTGGTGGACCTGTGGCCTCAGGAGAGGAAGCAGTAGCTGCTCCATGGTCTTCATCACATGTGATGTCAGAGCAACAGACCGAAAGTCAATTAGCTCACCAGGACTTGTTACCTTAGGGACTGGGGTGATGCAAGAGGTTTTCCAAAGCCTCGGGATATCGTATCGTGGCGATACTCCATCTGGACCCACTGCTTTGCTGGCACAAAGTCTCCTCAGCTCTCTGCTTACCTGGGCTGCTGTAATTGTGGGTGGGGATGTCTCTCCTATGCTGGTATCAGCAGAAAGATGGGTAGAAGTTGTGAAATATGACATCAGCTGACACCACATTTATTAAAAAGAGTTAAATATCATAAGTTCTCATCTCTATGGTAGAAAGTGTTGACTACATATAAAAGTGTGCAGACTAATACATAAGGACAGAATAATGAAAATTTCCCTTATGGCTGTCTGCAAGTTTTCTTTTTTGGTTTTGTTTGTGAAAGTGAAATGTTAACATTTTGTTGCAATGCTTCCATTTTTCTTTTTAATATGTGGGGAATAAAAGTTGGAGTGAAATCTTACATTTCTGGAGAAGAAATCAACTATTGTGTTTAGAATACAAAACCGTTTAGTTGTTGCTACATATTGTAAAAGAATTTTATTAAACAGTGTCAGGTTTTTACAATTAATCTATTGATGCCTCTGTGGTTTGTTAATACTAAAAGGTAATAAAAGATATACACCATTCTATATTTTTTTTACATTGACTAAAGAACTTGGCTTTAAATCACAGGTCTACTGGTTCAGATTTGCACAACTGACTTGGTCTTATCACTTTGAGTAGGTTATTTATCCTATAAGGGCTGCAGTTATGTACAAAAAAAAAATTACACCTCCTGAAATGCTTTTTTCTTTTTTTAACATATGTGGATACATCAATATTTGATCATTACTTGGAACAATATCTTCAAATAAAGGTGATATACATAACCAGCCCAACCTTGTCTCTAATTGTAGGCATTCCCCTCTTTGGCAGAAACAAATTCAAGTAGGTGTTTCCCATGACTGTCTAGGAATCTCCAACATTGACTGGGAGTAAGGTGGGTTTTTTTGCCCCAGACCCCAAACTATATGCACAACTCTTTCACGTATGTGATGTTTGAAGGGTGTCTTTTGCATACAGCCAGTCTGAAATCCCCACACACCATCTCAATGGGATTCAGATCTAGTCTTTAATTTGTCCATTCCAGAACCCCCCATTTCTTTCTTTTTATCCAGTCCTTGATGGATTTATTGGTATGTTTAGGGTCAATATTATAATGCAAAGTCCACTTTCAGCTGAGATTCAATCTTCTGACAGATAGTCTCACGTTATCCTTGAGCAAACTCTGGTTCAATAAAGAATTCATAATGGATTCTGTGATAGTGACCTGCCGAGGACCTCATTCAGCAAAGCAGTCACAAACCACAACATTTCCACCTAGATCCTTTACAGTTGGTATCAGGTTCTTCTATTCAAATGCCATATTTAGTTTTAGCCAAACATGTCTTATGGTACTTGGTGAATTAAGTACCTTGTTCTGCAAGGCCTGGTCTTTGCCTAGGCATTTATATGAAAACATTAACCTTGCCTTAATGTTCTTTCTGGACAGCAAAGTTTTCCACCTGGCACACCTTCTATGAAGATCTAATTTATGCAGTCTCATTCTAATTGTAGACTCATATACTTTGACATCAACAATCGAAAGAGCTAATTGCAGGCCCTGTGATGAAATTCTGAAGTTGAAATTTTTAGAAATTTCAGCATCTTCCATTCTCCTCTCTGGCTGAACTTGCTGGGGTGTTATGGCCTTGTTGGAGATCTTTTAAAAATCCTTTACCAGGCTCACCTGCATCTTATTACCTTTCTGAAGGCTCTTTCGATGTAGGTATGGTTATAACACACACACTTAAACAAAGAGCAAACCAAATGAAATGGCAGAGGTTTAAATAAGATGGGTTCATAAAAAATCCTCTCAAATGATGTTGTAATCATTTGCGCCTGATCTGGTGCCCCTGATTCTAATTTTAGGTATTTGAGTTAGTCACAAACGTAGGGGTGTACTTGCCTCTCCCAATGTGAAATCTGTATGTGTATTTAAATTGAATTCCTTTATTTTCATTGTACAAAGTACAATGCGATTCAATGTGCAGCTCCTCCACAAAACAATAATCTTTCCATAAATTATAAATTTCTACAATGTATACATAAATTCTACAATTGACTACATAAAGTAAATGATGCATGATGTTTGATATATTAATGTAATATAAAGAGACTGTTTAAATAATGATCAAATCTTGAACTTTTCATATATGCTAAAAAGAAAAAAACATTTCATGGTGTACCAGGTATAATTGTATTTGTTGTACTGTAGAAAAGTGGTAAAGAAAATAAAGTGTGCTTATTTGTTTCTGCACACATAAGAAATGTACTTTTTGTCGTTATTTTTTATGCCCTGTTTTGAACAATATTTAAGATATGGTCTCCCTGTCCTGCTAAAGTTTTTAATGGAAAAATAAAAAAAACATGGAAATTAAATAATGACACATTTTCCAATGATTTTTAGTGAGCTAACATTCTGTGTTAAAAACGCTTTAAGTAACAAACACTTCACAGTTCTTAAGCCTCTGGATTATAAAGCTTTTTCATTGTTCTTTTCTGTCTCTTTAATTCAACCAAGTCATTTCTTTAAAGTAGCTTGCCTTGTTTAGATGAATTGTTAGAAAGGTATGTGTCTGTAATTACATCAACGTAAAAAAGAAAAAAAGTATGTGAAATGCCAGGGTGTGTGTACATGCAAAGGAAGGTTCTGGTCTGTTGTGAAAGATACAAGATTGCCTAGTCGTCAGCTGTAAAATATTGTATTTTATATAAATATTTAGATGCATGCAAATATATTTATAATTTACTTTAAAGCCCAGTTCTACATGGCTTTTCTGGTAATGCTTTGTTTGGACCCCTTACATACTGCTAGATGCGATATATGAGAATGTCACCATGGGTGCAATGATACCACACCACACACTCCTTTCCAGTGATTTCATGACACCAGAACCCCCCCCCATGCTCTTCCAATTCATCTACTGACTTCATAGGAAGAGTAACCAGAGACTTGACTGTCACTGCTGAGGTAAGTAAACCTTTCATGGTGGTCGACACTCTCTCCGCAGACAGACACATTGCTGATGGCTTTGCCCAATAGGTCATTAAAAATCTGCATCTTGGTTTTTATCCAGGACATTTGCAAGCCTAGACACTCAGACTCCTCACTCAGTCTCTCGAGAGCCAGATCACAGCCTCCATTGACTCCGTGAAGGTTACAGTATCTTCGGCAAAGTCAACATCTGTGAATCTTTTTTCACCTACAGATGCCCCACAGCTGCTGGACCACAGGACTCTGCCCAACACACAGTCCATACAAGCACTGAACAAAATAGGAGCAGAACACACCCCTGACGAACCCTAGAATCAACTGGGAAAAACACAGAGGTATTGCCTCCACTCTGCACGGTACTCGCAATACCAGGGTACAGGCCAGCCATGATATCCAGCAATTTCGGGGGTTCCTGCAAAGTCTTAGGATGTCCCACAGGGCAACTTGATCAAATGCGTCGAACATTTTATGAAAATCAACAAAGGTTGCAAAGAAAGTCTGCCAATATTCGTGTTTGCGCTTCATGAGAACCCTCAAAGCCAGGATGTGGTTGATGGCAGACATCTTAGGTGTAAAACCAGACTGATCCAGTCAGTGGTAGGTGAGCAAGTGATATCGGATTTTAGAGAGGACGACCCTAGCAAGGATCTTACCCAGCACTGAGAACAGTGTTATCCCAGTGTAGTTGCTGCTATCCAGGCAACCTCATAGGCATACTTGGTAAATCCCCAAAGGGAAACAGATATATATATATATATTTTTTTTTTATTTATTTATTTTTTTTTTATTTTACAACTGACTTTTTTTACAATTATAAAGCAATTCTAAAAGGCCAATTATCTAGTTCAGGGTAATAGGGAGACAATGCCAGTCCTGGCAGCACCGGGTGCAAGGTAGAAAGCAAACCTGTGTTGAAAGTCAGTCCATTACAGGGCACACTAACTTATACACTGGCACTCACACATGTGGTATAAGTTTACAGTTGCCAATTAACTGAACTGCATGTCTTTGGGATGTTGTCTGTTGTATTCTGTGTCCCATTTATAAACACAGATTTCTGCTTCTTACCTTTCATTACCAACACCCCACAACATTGAACAGAATACAGCAGGTTTAGGAAATAGATGGGTAAAACATGGTAAGTAATTAATATAAGACACATGAAAAACGTTAAAAGACAACACTCTAATAACAGAGATTTCAGGCAATTCAAATGAAAGAGCAGAGAGGTGAAGAAAGGGCTAAATGGAGCATAGCAAGTGAAGTATCCGGAAAAACGTGTTTGTAGTGACTGACAATTGAGTAACAGAACCAAAAGAACCGTAAAGGTTAATAGCTGTCTGTCAAAGATTAGTCTGAAAGATCAAGGAGGAACAGCACCTGGAAAATGAGTGTGTTTGTAGCAGAGTTAAAAAATGGACAAATTGAAAAAATGTTTATGGATTGATCTTGAGTAGGTATTTCTGTAGATGAATGCAGGTTAATCTCTGTACTATTTTGTGTCCCTAGCCCTATACAGTGCTGTTTTGAGGTTGATGTTCTGGTGCATTGTCTGAGCTGTTTGGGAGTCACCACTAACCTCAGAGTGTCAATGCAGTCACTTAGCTTGTTTATGTAAGGAAACAGCACTGGTTATATGTCTTGCACAGGTGAGTTATCCACCACCATGCTGTGTAGAATGTCCTAATTTTTTTTGTGATCACTTATAGTAATTAAAAGCTTCCCTAATTTTTTTGTGCCATTCCTGTCTTGGAGAACATCCTATCTGTAGAGTAAGGGCACTAAAATACTGATTGAGTATTTCTGATGACTAATTTGCAATTTACATGCTTGTCCATAAAAAAAAAACATATGAAGTGTGTCTGTCATCTTGAGTGATATTCCCATAAGGACACCCTATGCCTGTTATGGTTTTATATGGCGTTTATGCCACTTGGCAGTATTCTATCTGTACTACTTCACCAAGGTGACACTCTCCAGGTGACCATATAAATTACCTATACTATAAATCACTTTAGAAGCACACTAAAGTCAAACACTTATAGTACCTATGCAATGGGCCAGTAGTAATATTTCCTAAACAATAGATAAAACTAATGAAAAGAAGCAATGCAGGAACTCAGCAAATTATGATTAGTCTATTTATCACTGAAAAACTGATATGTGATGTTATAAATCACATCATTATCATAATGGCTTGCTTGGGAAATATAGTGATGATTGGAAAACTAGTTCACATTTATCATAACCATTTGCTATAGAATTGTAGGCTTTGTTTTGCAAAATAGCCTAAACTGGACAAACTGTCCAGTATTGCTGACATTACATTGAGTTAAGTGGACATTCACTTCATTAGCTGATGAGTTGTTTGATGAGCCTGTCTAGCAAAATTTGCCTAGCAACCATGTTAGGTCCATAGAGGAACAGGCTGATTGTTTCTACATTGACCTCAGTTTGCACTGATCTGCCAGCACATATTACAAGCCAGCTCCAGGAGAAGAATAAAAGATGTGTAACTCATTGCTGTTCATTGCAGAATGAATTATGTCCTCAGAAAAGGGCCTGCACCTGACTGAGCAGTGGATTAATGTAGATGTAAACAGCCTTACACCAAAAATGCTGCAAAAGTGAAAAGAGCACTGGGCTTTCATGCTTCCTCCCTGACTCTCAGTACCCACGAAATTTGTATCACTTTTTCTTCTCTTAGATCTGTTTATGGCCGAACATTGAGTTTCCTTCAGATATGGCCCTTCTGACTTGTTTGATTAGCTAGAAAGTCACATTTGTCAAGGAATTTTACTCATTTATTTCATTAACAACAGCAACAGCATGTCTGCTTCTGCACAATGATAGATTATTTCAGATTTTCACTTCATGTGCTCAGGTGTTTTTGCTGCACTTGCAAGAAGCTATCCATCCATCCATTATCCAACCCGCTATATCCTAACTAAAGGGTCACAGGGGTCTGCTGGAGCCAATCCCAGCCAACACAGGGCACAAGGCAGGAAACAAACCCCGGGCAGGGCGCCAGCCCACCGCAGTGCAAGAAGCTAGTCCATGGTAAATTAAATTTTCATATATCAATGGCTTAGCAGATAATTACAATTAAAACACACAATATGCCAATTCAACTAACGTGTTGATAACAGAAGGTGTCTACTAAGTCTAGATTATCTGAAAATTTCCCTGAAGGTAAAAGTAACTTTTTGAGCTTGACACTTTTTATTCGTGTATTTTGCAGTTCCAGGAAATCATTTCCATGATTTGTAAGGAAAAACAGAGATACTGCGAGTGTTTCTGTCACTTCATCTGAAGCACTGGATATTTTCATGACATGACGTGCTAGGCACGCAGGACATAAATATTGGTGGTAAGTTTCTACTCTTAAAATGAAAGGTGTAAAAATACAAATGCATACAGTAGATCTCTGGAGTGGTTGCTGATGAAGTGCTTTTTGATATTTTGCTTGCATAATGTATAACTGACTGTTGCCCCAATGAATGAGGTACTAAAATAAACTATGTTCAATGGCAATGGCAACCTAGCTGATGGCCAGCCAAATTCACCAGACTTCATTGAAATTTAAGGCAATATGAACCAAACCTCGCAACATATATTTAGGTAGTCAACTTTTTGAATTCTCAGTGGTGCTTAAATGATCTAACAAGTGTTCAAAAACACAGAATTTCCAGCTTTTCAAATGATGTAGAAAACAATTTCTACATTCCAGTTCCTCGGTGTCACAACACAAGAATTTGGGAAGTTGATCCAAGAAAAATTTTAGTTCCATTAAAATAGTAATGAGCTGACATGGTAGTCTATCACAAAAGTCCATCATCCTAGATGCAAATTCTGCACCTAAGCATTATCCATTTGTAGACTGCATATTCCACCCATGTCTGAATGGATTTTCCTCCCTCATCCCCAAAAACATGTAGTGAAGGCTGACTGTAAAATCTAACTTCACCTCACGTAGGTATTTGTGTGAGTGGAGCCTTCAATAAACTGTCTTCCTGTCCAGGGATGGTTACTACCTTTTGCCTAATGCTGTCAGGATAGGCTGTGGTCTCCTGTGACCCTTAATTGTATGAGAATGTTATATATTATGTTATGTTATGCTACAATAGCAATGCTACAGGCAATACACAAATATAAATAATACAATATTTAGAAACTATTACTAACCTGGGCGGCACAGTGGCGCGGTGGTAGCGCTGCTGCCTCGCAGTTAGGAGACCTGGGTTCGCTTCCCGGGTCCTCCCTGCATGGAGTTTGCATGTTCTCCCCGTGTCTGCGTGGGTTTCCTCTCACAGTCCAAAGACATACAGGTTAGGTGGACTGGCGATTTGTGTTTGTGTGTGTCCTGTGGTGGGTTGGCACCCTGCCTGGGATTGGTTCCTGCCTTGTGCTCCTTGTTGGCTGGGATTGGCTCCAGCAGACCCCTGTGTTCAGATTCAGCGGGTTGGAAAATGGATGGATATTACTAACCCGCCTATATTCTGTTTCTCTTCTAAGTATCTTGATTTGGCATTTGGTGCCACTGCTGAACTGTGAAGCTGCTCTCCTGCATATGGAACAGTCATCATAGATAAAGGACCATTGGAGCCATCTGATGGAAAGATTCTGTCATCAGATTGGATTCCAAGGACAGACTCCAGGAGGGGATGGGTGACCAGTTGGCCAAGTCCTCCAGGACTGACAGTGTCAGCTGACATAGTCCATCAATTAATTAATGGACAGAAACTGTTGGTTTCCATCTGTGTTAATCAGTTTCTACTTTGTTTTCTGTGTGTTTTAAAAAAAAATCCGCATTTTTATATGTACTAGTTTTATATTTAGTAATTTGATGTATCTATATGTGCATTTTACCCAAGAATTTTATGCAGCGCTCTGCAGCTGTACTCAGTGAAGACTGCTATACAAAAATTAAATTAAAAAAATCATTTCAAATGTTATCACATACATTGCTTCAGAATTGGTGCCTTTTCACTGTGCACTTTATACCAAACTGTTGTAAATGTTATTAATTTAAACACATTTTACATATTTTAAAGGCCTAACACTTCTTAATAATTCATTCACTAAGCACAAAGCAAATAACACACATTAGTGATTCGTACTTGTCAAACATTATTGTTCAGTATAAAGTCAAAACAGTACAGCTGCAGATTCAGAATCATTAACATCAACCTGAGCTTACTGGAATAAGGTTTTATAAGCTTATAATACTTTCTGCAGTTAGCTCTAATACCAAATTATTTTTCAAGCTGAAAGTTATGATTGTATGATTTGGACATACAGTTACTTTGTTTTAAAGCAGACCCCTGGTAGATTAAATAACCTGCTCAGAAGCAAATGGAAAGTCAGTGAAGAGGAATTAATTGGCAATCCTGAAGTTCACATGCCAACTCTTTAATGGCTAGCCTATGCTGCCTGTTTTATAAAGAAGCACATCAGGCTAGCAAAAGAAAATTTAATAATTAAACTGCAGCAAATCTGAAATTTACTTCACTTGACTTTTACTATGCATTCTTAAATTGATTAAGCAGTTTTGAGAATGAGATAAAATGAGATTGGATCATTACCTTAGGGTAGCACAGTGGCTAGCTGCCTCTGCTTCACAGATCGAGACCTGCATTCAGATCTTTGTCTGGTCACTGGAGTTTGCATATTTTTTCCTGTGTTTTTTGTTCCTTTAGGTGCCCCAGTTTTTCTCCTTCATCACTAAAATGTGCCACTAGGTTTGCTTGATGAGTCAAACTAGCCTTGACCAGGTATGAATATGGTGTGCCCTGTGTTTGGTTGGTTGTTGCTTTGACATTAGCAGACTGTGGCTCTTCATGATCCTGAATTAGATGGAGCAGGTATGTGGTGTGCAAGACTCTGTAACATGACAAATACAATTCCAAACATACAAATCAAATACTGAAGTAGATTTAAGGGAAAAATAAAGAAATAAAAAACAAAGGAGAATGTTTGTGAAAACTAAATAAAGATTAGGGCCAAGAAGCCATGGTAAATTATTATCATATTGGTTCAAGTCAAGGCATTTCAAATTCTAATTACAAAGCAAGAGATTAGGCAAATGAGAAGTCATTCTGTTCAAGTTTGCTTTGTTAATTATTATGAAAATTAATTCAGGTGAAGAAGACTAAACAGCTTAGCAGTAGGAGTTGATCAGTGATTTTAGAAGCAGTGCACATCATCCTCTATAGCTGCTGCTTGTCTTCAGCAGAGAAATTAATATTCAAAGCTAAAATGCAAAAAATCTTTCAAGTAATGGACATGCAGTATACAGTAGACAGTGATCATTGTTTTCTTTTCTAACTTTCTCAAAACGGACATTCTCTGGTGAGTTTTCTTGATCATTATTAATGTATAAAATGGTGTTCTAGTGCTTGAAATACGGGTACTTAGTTAGGAACTTGAAATTTTCTACTACCTCTGCAGTATGGCAGAGGTTTGTGACAAATACATAGCAGTTTGTGAAAGATAAATAAAAATATGGATGCACAGCTATTAGAAATTAGAGAGACAAATAATATGAAATAGTACTATCAAAGGTATATGAGCTTACAATCATTCATACAATACTGTATATATTATAGAAACAATATAATATATAACAGTATACAATAATGTGCAATATGCAGTGATAAAATGTGTATGCATTGTGAATAGCAGTCAGACAATCAGGGTACATTTAGCTATTCAACAGAAATACTATTTCAGGGTAAAAACTATTTCTGTACTTGGACATCTGACTTTTGATGATGCATACTATCTCCGTGAATGTGCATATGATGTTTGAAATCATGTGAATATTTAGCCAGTGTTTGATGTCTAAAATTTGATGCTAGACCTTCGTTGGTTTAAATCAACTCATGTAGAAGCTCGCTTTATAACCTCCCAATAGCCGCTATGGCTATGCTCCCACTTCAAACTTTGACACCACAAGTTTGGACATTTGTATAGTGTGATGCCTTCATATTTTTTAAGTTTATATTTGTTCATCCAGGATTTCTTTAGAAAGTAGAGAATTTCTTGTTATATTTATGAGTGAGGTGAGCAAACCAGATCACCAAATCCTTTATAATCAACTATAATCAATAGCAGCTCCTGAAGTTCACAATGAGTTATTGGAAAGTTAGAACCAGGTTGTTGTTACAACATGATTATGTGAGATGTGAAACCCCATTACTGCAAATTCATGAGTACCCATTGCCCACCAAAAATGTTTCTTCAGTAGACTGAGGCTAATATTGACAGTCATTTATAGCCGCCTATTTGCTTTAGCTCCTCAGCTACACAACACAGTGGTGACTGCAGGACATCACAATACTGTAAATACTTTTCATAAATGAATGTATTTAAAACTGCTACGTAAAAACTTTAGATTTCAGAGGAGTTTTAAAAGCCACAAAACTAATTAGCTGGGAAAAGTTGAACACACTCACATCTGAAGCATACCATGCAATTAGCCAAAATATTGAATTTATATTCTTTAGGATTAAACATACATATATATATATATATAAATATATATATATATATTCTATAAGATTAAATTATACTGACACACTTTTCTTTACACAGATTTTCAAAAGTCAGTACTCCAATGTTAATCTGTTGGTGACATTAGTCAAATCCAACATAGACAGATTGGATCCTAAAAATTATTGACAGATAACATCTTGTAGAGCAAAACACATTTTACAATTGGATATACAGTATAAAAACACAGTCTTTGTCTCAAGCCTGTAAAGAAAGTCTTTTTAACATATGGTGCTAGTATACACAAAAGGAATTAAACTCTCTTTTCTTTTTACAGTTTGATGATTTTTAGAATGTTAACACTTTGCAATTTAATCCATCAAGTGTTTCTGCCAGCAGCAGAGTATTATCCACCTTTCTGCTTTTCTGTTGAGGTACTCTAGTGTTCTAGCACAACCCAAACGCATGGCTGTTAGATCAATTGGCATCTGTATGAGTGAGTCTGTGCGAGTGTTCCCTGTGTTCCATTCAGGTTTAATTCCTGTCTTGGACAGAATATTTTTGGTACAGGAGAAAGTAGGTGACATGACACCTTTTATTGACTAACTAAATAGATTACAAATGCAAGCTTTTGAGGCAGCTAAGGCCCCTTCATCAGGCAAGGTGTAATATCTCTACATTTTATTAGTTCATTGTTCTCTTCTTTCAGGGTTAATTCAACTCAGGTGTATTCATTTTGCTAACATTTGAACAAAAAGGTTTTTAAGATGAAAGGAAAAAATCACTTTGCTGTCCCAATATAAGCTAGAGTATTTTTCAGTTTCTCTGTTACACCTTGCCTGATGAAGGGGCCTTAGCTGTCTCGAAAGCTTGCATTTGTAATCTATTTAGTCAGCCAATAAAAGGTGTCATTTCACCCTACTTTCTCCTGTATCAATCTATGGCTAACATGGTACAATACTCTACTGCTAAGAATATTCTTGGGGCAGACTCTAACTCCCCACACCTCAGAAAAGGAATGACTAATTCAAAAAAAGAGTGCATCAGTGTATTTGTACTGCTCAATTTAAAAAGAGAAAATTATGCATATTACTCAGATAAAGCTTTCTTTATATTCTGCCAGCCATTCACAGTTCTTATGTCTTTAAAGTCCTTTGAAAATAATTAAATTAAACATAATTAAAAAATGCTAGCTGAGAGCAAAGGAACTTGTTGATAGTCAATGTAAAGGAAAAAAGATCTAAATTTTTCTAAACATAATGCAGAAAACAACAAATCATTATAATAGTGAATAAGTCTTACCTTTGTAATGTCATTGTAGAGGTCAAACTTCAAGTCATTATTCTAACCTGACACTTGGCTTAACAGTGGTTTATATAAGAATCAGGCAATTACTACTCTGGTCATTTGCTACTTTCTAATGGTGTTAAAAAACTTCCCTCTGATATGTGGAAGAAATACATTCAATTTGTCAAGTGTTAAATGTTACAGCTATTGGTTTATACTTTTAAATACAACAAATCTCAAAATATCATATTAGTTAAAGTTTACCAACATTTCATTAAAGACAAATTCTGTCAATCACAAAAATAAGAATAATGTAAGTCTTTGCCTTTCTTGCCAATTCTGACTACTTTCACATGTACCTCCCAAATTATTTCCCTCTGTCATCTTCACAGGATCATAGAGATAGCATCTTCCTCTGTTTAGCAAAGATAAGATATTCATGTCTCAATGCTAAAACTAAAGATCTGAAATGGGAGACAAAGAGAATAGAATGTAACTGGCAAACTTATTACCTTTGTAGTATTATCCATATATATTTCACTAATCTGCTGCAATTAGTTTAGACCCAATTATGTACAGTAGCTATGGCATGCTGAGAATGCCTAGTAGACACCTCTGTTTGTGAAGCAACTTTCACTTCCAAGACAGATTCCTTCCACATCTACTTGCAGGTCAGAAACATTAACACTTAGTGGACTAGGTTCAATACCACACTAACAGAGAGGACTGGAAGGACCAATAAAATTGTTTACAACATGCCATCTATACTTGAACCTATTGATGGAGATCAATGAAGAGGTAAGCTGTCAGCTTAAAAGGTTGGAAAGGATGTTGATCAAATCATTAAAAATTAACTAATTAATTTTGGAAGACCTCAAAGAAGTTCTAGATAATTATTTGCCTTGGGAAAGGTAGGTATATACATATCACTGAGACTGTTCAAAGAAAAGCTGGTTAAAATTCAATCCCAAATGAATATGTTGTAAGGATGTGGAAGGATTATTTTGGGGGACTAATCAACTGGAGGAGGCAGAGCCAGAAGAATCTTATGGGGTTCAGTTAATTTCCACTAATGAGATCACTGAAGTCTCCACAGAGCAACACTAACATCTGGACAAAAATGCCAAAAGTGATGATGGATTGTTGTAAAGGTGTCTTGACTAAAACTGATTTAATGTGTTGTGGAAGGTGATGATAATAAGTCTGAACTAACTGACATGGATAGCAGCCCCATTCTTGAAAAGGTGAAGGAAACTTTGTAATTCAGTTGCAGAGGGATTACTGTGGGAAAGCTAATGTTAGGGTGCTGAAAAATGGTTCTCAGATAATTAGAAAAAATATAGATTCAATAGGAGCAGAAAAGACTTTGTTCTGGCTGTAAAACTGTGGACCTATGTGTATTCCTTGTAAAGATATCTGGAGGACCAAAGGGAGTTTATGGACCTTGAGAAAACCTGTGGGCACCACTTATCGCATTGTATTTTGTAGCATGTGCAGTAAGAAAATTGAGTTCTTCTGGCGGGGATACATGATTCCTTGAATTATTTGAATGAGGTTTCAAAAGCTTTATATTATATGAAATCCATTTAAAACATCACCATTGGTCTGTCTTGTCAGCCCTCTTCAAGCAGATTTTCAGATGATTAAGATATATCTTTAGCCTGAACAATATTAGGCCAGAGGGGTGTATTTCTTTTCTTTTCTTTCCTCTGAGCATTTAATTTTTATTAAGAGAAGACACTTAGGTAGAATCGTGCTTCAAAGATTACCACATTTTAAGCAAACAGTGGGCTACGATTAGATAGGTACTGCCCAAGTGTACACAGCTGAAACAATAGTTAAGGGAGTCATCTGTGTTTAACTATTGTTTCTATGACCACATATACATATTTTCAATTACTTCTGAATATTAGGTTCCTAGTAGTATATTGTTTATATAAGCTGTTTATATAAGCAGACGACCAGGCCCCTTTCCCATCTGGGACCCCTCCATGCCGGAAGGACTTGGGGACAGAATGTACACGGGGCAGTATCTCCCCTGGATCGTTAGATGGCAGCTCCCATGGGTTGCAGCGGTACCCCAGATTCCCACAGGACATCATGGGATGTGGGGTTTGCTGACTCAGCCCTTTTGGTTTCCAAGGGTGCTGCAGGGATTGCTAAGCCCTGTTTTATCAGGCTCCCACCTCATCCAGAAGTGCTTAAAGACCATGTTAACAGGAAACCAGAAGTACTCCTGGGTGCTGCATAAAAGGAGCCAGCTGCCTCAGCTCCAGAAGCCAAAGTCAGAGAGAGGAAGAGAAGAGTTGCTGTGTGGAGCTTTGTGACTGTACTTGGGTTGGTGCTGTGGGAAACGCTTGTTTAAAGAACAGTTTCCCACAAAACAGGTGTGGTCTTTGGCCGGCTTGTCATCCCGGCCAATACCCCCAGGCCGCCAGATGGAGCCCTCCCTGCAGTATGGAGGTGCCCCGAAGACCAGCAGAGAGTCATGGACTATGTAGTTTTTATACATGACCCTGCTGGATACCACAAGAGGGGGCTGCAGGGAGGACCGAAAGAATCATTCGTGCCCTATAACCCGGAAGTGCGTCATAGGATGAGCGACGTGCTTCCGGGGTGAGAAGAAGGACTTGTATCTGACCCGGAAGTCATAAAGAATCACGTGGACTGGGGATTGGGAACACTTCCGGGTCAGGGAGGATAAAATGACTGTGGGAGCTCCCAGACGGGGAGCTGAGCTGGATGGAAAGGTGGCAAAGTGTCTGGGAGTGAAGGATTGTATTTATGATTGTTTATTGTGATTGTTTATGAGTATAGTGGAGGAGAGGGTGCTTTGTGCACTGTGGCATTTAAATAAAGTCAACATTTGGACTTTTTCCTGGTGTCTGGAGTTGTGGACAAGGGTTCAAGGGAGCGATAGCTCCCCATATCTGTCACACAGGATAGAAATCCTTGCATGTGCTACACTTGTGCCTGTTTCTGTCTGTGTTGGGTTTGGGAAGGTGTATAGAAACATGTATATGTTTACATGTATACTGTATATAGTCAAACACATAAGCCTGGTCAGTCTGTTATGAGGAATAATTTAAGGATGTATGGGAGTAAGAAGGAAGGTGTTGCATAGTCTAAGACAAGACTTTTGCTTCCATACATAGTGTACAGGAGAAAAATCCAAATCATAAGCCATTATGTCACATCCACTCTACCTCCAGTTTCATCTGTTCTGACGCCAAAACATAAAAGAAAGACCCCAACGGGAGGAGGCTGTCATTACTTAGATTGACATCCTGGAGGGCTCATGTCTGCAAACAGAATATCTTTTTGCAAAAAAGAGACTTGTGGTCTTTCTCAATGCTGCCAACAGCAACTAAACTCTATTTTTTCCATTTAGGTCTCTAAATCTCTATTGAGAATTTCTTCTTTTGTTATAATAAATAGGGTGCTTTACCAGCAACCCACATCCTACCATTTCTAAAATAAAAATTCTGCTGTTATTTGAGATTGACATTTCCTTTATTTGTCAGTTTTAAATATAAAGTATTTTTGTTTCCTACTTTTTGTTTGTTTTGTGACCTTTTTGACAGTTTACATCTCTAACTGATCAGTTAACATACTTTGCTCATATTGATATTTACAAACATTCAAAATTTTATGAAGTACCATTTACAGAATACACAACAAGAAGGAACTTTACAGAACAAATAAAATTAACATTACTATCAGATATCAAAATTAAACTCATTAGAACCATAAAATTTAAGAGTATTATAATCAAGATAAAAGGTGATATATTCAGACGCTTGAAGCAGTTTGGAAAGACGAAACATCAAGAAGATATAGAAACTCACTATCGACACTACACTGGATAAACATTATCGGAAATGAACTGATCAATGGAAACAAGCAAAAGAATTAATTGGATTTTAAAAATATATACAACATTGTTAACGGACATGTAGTACTTCACATATTTGTTAACACCCCAAAGTTCTATAAGGGAATGAGTGTGTGTGTGTTTGTGAAATGTTCATTAACAACAGGGCTGTTCTTAGGTTTTTGGGGGACCTAGGCAAAGGTACCTGTCGGGGCCCTGCTGTTTCTATCCATATTAATGTATGATAATTATTTTATCCATATGAATGCATAATAATTATTTTATTCATATAAATGTGTAATAATTAGTGATGTATAGCTTATCATTTTATGATTACATATTATATACAGTACATCAGATTTGAGAGGAACATGTCAAAGGAACCTACTGACTATACCTAACGTAGCATGTAAATCAAACCTTTAACGTAAAAACACCTTGCATACTTCTAGTTTTGCAAAGTCTGAATAATCAAGGGAGTCGATGACTTCATGCTCAACTGATATTAGCACTAAGCCATTCAATCAGTCTTGCGTCATGCTTGTTCGCAGGTCACTCATAATCACCTTGAGCTTTGAAAAGCTGCGTTCAGCAGACACGACAGTTACAGGAATTATCAAAATGATACGTAATGCAACAAAGACGTATGGGAAAGAATCTTGCAAATTGTTCTTGTGTATGAACTGCAAACTTTTAAGAGCAGAAATAGTTTGTGGAACCAAATTTGCTAAATTGCACAATTCGGCACATAAATCATAAGCATCAATATCGGACCCACTATTTTCATCTGTTAAGATACTGCTAAGAACATCACAGCACTCTCTCAAATCAGTTTTGCTCATGCTCGTAATGCATCCGAAATTGTGCAGGAACCCAAAATTGTCAGAATGGGTTTTCATCTGGTCAAATCATTCAGTCATTGACATTAGGACTTGATCTAGCAAGACACTGAAGAACTCAACATGGATTTTTTTCTTTAGGATCACATATCGGCTCATCATGAGCTTCATAATCAAATTGCCTCCACACTCTCCTTTTATGTGTGGTCTGTGCAGTTGGATTGTGTATTTCGTTCTCATCTATTTCCAGTTCTGTACCTAACTCTTTAGCTTCATCTGGGGCTGATTCGAAACCTGTTTCTGTGTAGGATTTCAAGAAGTCGACTGTGTTCTGAATGCAATTCAAAGCGATGTCAAACTGCATATCTTTACTTTGCAATATTTTGCTCACAATATTAATTTGCGCCAAGAGAATATACCAGATAACTAATGAAATCAAAAAAGGTTTAATTTGGTTTGCCAAAGCAGCAGCCTCTGTTTTTGCCTCTCAGAGACCTCAGTCAATGTAGCATAAATCAATTCTACTTGAAAGCACATCACTTTAACAGAGTCGTGCTGTTTTGTGGAATGGTTGTATCCTCTCAGCTTCCGCTATTTATATATGTATATATGTTGCACAGACGCCCTGGCAGATGAGGAACATGACCGGCCCTCCCACTGGGGCCCCGTCCATTATCCCAGGCCCCACCGTCACCGATGCTGCCTGTCATCACTATTTCCTCTCTGCTAGTGCTCAACCATACTGATAATTCTGCCACCAGAGAAAATTTGTACTTCTGAAATATCAACCTATAAGTTGTATTTGGTTCCGGCTAAGAAAAAAATGTTGGGGGGGGGGGCCCTTTGGCAGTGGGGGCCCTAGGCGGTCCCCTACTTTGCCTATGAATGGTCATGCTCCTTCCATTCATGGCTGATCATGCTTTACAGCTCTATTTTGCTTGGATAACCCCAGTTTAATGCAATCTTGATTTGGACTAAGTTGGCTCAGAAAAGTGGGTTCATTTGAACCTTCATGGCATAATACTTTAAACTGAAAAAGTTTTATGGAAAATTATTGCCCATCTTAAAAGCAGGGTTCATTTTTTAAGGATACTGAATTTCATGAAATAATACTGATGTGATTTAACACTTGAATGGGATTGGCTCCAGTAGACCCCCGTGGCCCTGTAGTTAGGATATAGCGGGTTGGATAATGGATGGAAAAATGCCTAAGTAGGAAATATGTAAAGAAAAAGGTGACTTGACATAGTTTTATAAACCTTTCTTTAGATATTGTAGTACTAGGGTGTTGGGCCTGAGTTGCCTCGAAAGCTTGCATATTGCAATCGTTTTAGTTAGCCAATAAAAGGTGTCATTTTGCTTGACTTCACACTTTAGATATTGAAAATCTTGCTGTGTTAAGAAGCTTTGCTTTCTTTCTGCTACTTTGGCCACTCTACAGGGCCAGCAATAGTCATTCGTAATGTACACTGGGACAGTCTTGTCTTTGCAATTAAAAATGTGTGTTTAATAGTACACACCCGATGCAAACCCGTCTTAAACACTGCCTTTCTCAAACCTCGCATCAGCCGAAATCCGTTCCGCGTTTTACAGAGGAATGACTCACCTGCGAAGTGAGCACATTAGAGGACTCCGCCGAGCACTCCATACCGCATTTTGTAAGCGTCTTACTACTGTACTGGTCTCCGAAACGTAGACTAAGAAGTATCTTCGAGCAGAGTGTTTCAGTTTCTGTCAAAGTTGGATTTTTTGCTGTCAAGCTACGATGATTCTTTTGAGAAGAACACCGTGACAAACGCAGGCAGGTAAAAGAGGTCTCCGATTTTAAGTTACTCTCACCTGAAAGTTACGTGCTTGTTGCAGCTGCCGCCAGGGTGGCTGTTTTTAAAACTCTTGGGTGCACCTGTATGTCGGCCTCTTTCACAGGGACAGAAAATACAACGCGTTTGGTGTCTTTTTTTGCTTGCAAGAGTTGTGCAGCTAACAGCAGTGCTGTTACACGGTGAACTGGGTCAGGTTCTGCAGCGGGGCATGGGAATGTCACCTCCTCCATCCAAACGCCGCGAGGACTGCAGACACGCACACCTGCCAGGAGGCAGTGAGCGAGCGAGCGAGCGCGCGGGGCGAGGGGCTCTTAACGATACTGGAAAGCGGAGGGTGTCAAACTGGGCATCAGTGTACAATAAGTGTGATCGCTCCTGTGGCTTATTTTCGTTAACGTGTAACAGACAGATACAAGAGCACCTTTCATGCAAATTTAAGCAAGTAGTTCATATTGCGAAAGTAAACACACCGCACCCTCGGAAAAGCACCGAACATGGGTGTGAGCAGCTGTTGAGAACAGGGTGGCCCTGCTGCCCATCCCTGTGTCTCAATGCTGTCTGGACGAAACTCTTGTTTTTTCAGAAACCGGGTGGATACGATTGAATCAGTCTTTGCAAAATCTACTACTTAACTTTCTGCAGCTGCTTTTTTTATTTGTTTAGGGATTCATGGCTAAAGAGAATCGTTTTGCCCTGAGAATGCCATAGGAGATGTACTGACCTAAATCTTCTTTGCAGAGCAGTTAGGGCACATTTTTTATATATAAAAAATAAAACAAAACAGAATCTCTTGTGCTGATAACGACAGTCTGATCTGTCACAACTAGAGGTTATGGGACATTCTTGTTTTAGTTGGGTGCACTAGTAGGCATGGATGTGTTGTAGCTAATTAAATGAATGAACATCAGTAAAAAGCCTTCTGGCAATTGGGATTGCTATACTATCAGAGAGCACAGGAATGAAGGAGTTAAACATGGTGTTTATGTATGCCAGTGAAGTACACAGAATCCATCCCACTGTCTAATTCAGGGTCTCAGGGTCCAGAGCCTATTCCTGCAAAAGCACCTACAAGTCAGGAACCATCCTTGGAGTTGTGGAGCAGTCCATCACAGGACAAACTCGTACAAAATCAGCCATACATACATGCTTTTCAAAATGGATGTGCTGGTTTTTATTATTACTGTGTATTTGACAGACATCTGGATGCAAGGATTGTATAAAAACATGATTTGTTACATCTGCTTATAGATTTTCTTCAGAGTTGGAGCACAGGCGGAAACTGAACCAGCAATCTTGTGATTTATTGCCAGTGCCCTAAACACTATACCACACTGCCTGTTGGTTCTTAAAGCTTTTGTTGTCAGCAGGTAAAGAAGAAGAAAATAAAGCCATTAGTTGTGATTTGTTTTACTAAGTGATCTATATTATTATTAAAGGTTAAAGCCAAACCTTGATGGCACAATCATCCTTTGCAGGGCACACTCAACACAAAAAAAAAAAAAAAAATCATTCATACTTGGAGTCACCAGTTAAGCTAACTCACAAATTTTAGTGATTTTGGAAGCAAAATGGATTATTAGGGAAAAACCCAAAGAGACTCAAGGAGTGCATCCACAATCCATACAGCCCTCTGGAACTGTGAGAGGAATAGTATTGTGTCCCACACCACTATTATTTGCCTTCATTAGTTCATTAGTTTGTTTCATTGTTAACTCCATTGTTCCTTAATTGACAAGTGGTATGTGGTTTAACATCATGATTGCATATTTTATTTCAGAATATTGCCCCACTTTCTGTGAGAATGTGCTTTCTCTTTTCTGTTTTCAATATACTTCCTTTTAGTTTACAGCTTTTTCTTCTAATACGAGCTGCACTGGTAACCAGGAAGAAAGTTACTTAGTTCACTTTATTGAAATTAATCTGCCACTTCTATATTTCCTCATCTTACACAGCTGTTCTTTCAGAGCAGTTTATCAAGTGGGAGCTCATGCTGCAGGTTACAAAAGTTACAAAATTCTTTTCGCAGCAAAACAAAAACAATGTCAAAGAGTAAGGTTTTGATTTAAAATCTTCTTAGAGTAAGAAAAAAAGGGTCAAACATAATGAATATACAACATTTTCACAGTAACCACTACCTCAAGGTGCTTTACAGATAATATATGGCCGTTGAAAAAAGAACTTTGTGGTTTAGAGCCACAAGCCCATAATGTCTCCCGTAAATATTTTTTTACAACAGCCAGCATCAGCAGTAAGTTAAAATGTAATTGTCTAAGTAAAGAAAAACACAATAGACTGACTACTTTACTCCATCCACCTGTTGTCCATCCATCATTTTTCACACCTGATAATGCCCTTTAGGGCCACAATATGCATTTGCTTTTTTAAAATTTTGTTTAAAGGTATTGAAATTATTTTAAGAAAACAACATTCCATACAATCATGTCAAACTAAACAAACCATAAATGTAGTTGCTTTATCCAGACAACACAGGGTACAAGGAAGGAAAAAACAGAGAATTGTCAGTCGAATAAGATTAAAGAAAATAAAATAGCTATTTATTCATCCCTTATCAGCACCCAAGAGTACTATAGTTTTGTTTATTGATTTATTTTTTTTTAATCTGCAGATCTGAAAACTGTTCCATTCTATGTTTTGAAATCAGAAAGCAGGAAGTAATTCATTTCATTGATACTAAAAAAGCTTACGACAATGTGTAATGTAGATGAATGTTATAATTGCATTCTCTAAAATGCACAGCATGTGTAAAATTTTATTAATGGTAGGGTGTGGAAGACATGGTGTACTTCACTTAAATTTTGCATTGTGACTAGCAATGGTACTACATAAAATGTTCACCATATGCTCAGTCTTCATAATAGTTTATTAATCAAAGCATTTTTGGAAATCTATTTTTAACTGAAGTGAATTAGCAATTCAAATTAGAATTGGGCTTAGAATCCTGATTAGTAAACGGTGTTCCTGTGATCAATAAAGCAATATCTATCTATCTATCTATCTATCTATCTATCTATCTATCTATCTATCT
>JANRMT010062850.1:4924235-4948511 GCA_026402145.1 Polypterus bichir lapradei | reverse complement strand
AGTCAGTGAGTGAGGGCTTTGCCGTTTATTAGTATAGATAAATGCAGAAAGCAATCATTCCTTTTATCACCTGAAGCTCATTTCACCTCAGATGGTGTCATTATTTAAACAAGCTTTTTGTCTTTATCCAGTACCTTTAAATTCTTTTTGTTTGCCTTTTTAATTCTCAAGTTTCTTTTATTTTTGACCTTTGCTTCCTGCCTAACTACCAAATAATTTGCACAGAGGTTTTGCATTTTGGGTGGCATGGTGGCGCAGTGGGTAGCCACCTGCCTCGCAGTTAGGAGACCTGGGTTCGCTTCCCGGGTCCTCCCTACATGGAGTTTGCATGTTCTCCCCGTGTCTGCGTGGGTTTCCTCCAGGTGCTCTGGTTTCCTCCCACAGTCCAAAGACATGCAGGTTAGGTGCATTGGTGATCCTAAATTGTCCCTGGTGTGTGGGGGTGTGTGTGTGCCCTGTGGTGGGCTGGCGTCCTGCCTGGGGTTTGTTTCCTGCCTTGCACCCTGTGTTGGCTGGGATTGGCTCCAGCAGACCCCCGTGACCCTGTAGTTAGGATATAGCGGGTTGGATAATGGATGGATAGCTTCTTCTTCTTCTGAGCATGTGAAGTGAAAATCTAAAATAATCTATCATTGTGCAGAACCAGACATGCTGTTGCTGTTGTTAATGAAATAAATGAGTAAAATTCCTTGACAAATGTGACTTGCTAGCTAATCAAACAAGTCAGAAGGGCCATATCTGAAGGAAACTCAATGTTTTTTTTATTATTGGTATGTTTTAGACCTTCTTCCCTGCTTTTGCCTGTTCTCTTTAACTTTGTTTAATCCCCATAAGGACTTTTTATGTGGTTTGATCATGTCTACTCAATCTTTGAAACAACTAAGTATTACTTTCCATATATAATAATCCGTGAATTTACTTTCTGTGGTAACTTTGGTTCACATGTTTGATAGATCTTTATTCTCAAATCTGGACCATTTCTAAAGGGACCCTGAGAAGTAAAAACAAGGTAAAAACACATCATATATTAAACAAGATGTGACAAGTACAGTTTTGGTAAAATATTTTGTCTTGTTTCCAAAAGTATCTCTCCTAACATTTCACGCTCATAAAAAGTAAATTATTGATTTAAACTGCTTATCTAAGTAGTCTAGATTCAGAAAATGTATGTGTTTTTTTCTCTCATGTAAACATGTAGGGTGCTTATCTACCACAAGCATCTTTGTTGATTCTAATGTGAAGCACAGTGTGGTTTACAAGAATATTTTTCCTTTTGAATGCAATCAGCTTCAGCCAAAGAGGGCGAAGACATTATTATATGTACAAATCTATTTATATTCTTTTGTGGGGGCTTACATAGAAGACAAGCAGAACGAAAACTTCAAAATCAGATTGATGCAGCACTTACTACAATGTCATCTGTATTGACACACTTTGATCCTGTTTTTTATGTTGTAGGTTTCTTTAGATTTAGGACAGAGTGTTCTTGAAAATCCACAAAGTCAGTTTGGTAAAAATTATGCTATCAGCGCATGCTATTTAGGACAATAAACATGCCAACTTCTCAAATAGAAAAGAAGAAAAAAAAGTACAGACACTGTGTAATAATAATGCCTTTTCTTGTCCTGGTCACAGTATAATAGTTTAATTATAAACTGAGAACAATGTTTGTGATGTCTCTAGTTTACAAAGAGTAGCTAAAGCATTAATGTTTTGCACAGAGTAAAGTACTAAAAATTGTCATCCAGGTTCCAGCTAATCCAAAATCAGACTAGTCACTTTACAGGCCATACATTTTTTTTTTGTAATTTTCATCTGTACCATGATCATATTCATTTATTTGGGCTGCAAAATGACTATATACATGTCATGCCCAAAATTGAATGCATGTGTCTAATTTATCAGTATTGCAAATTTTTTCATACCCCCCTTTCTTTTTAACCCTAATACTATGGCTTCCCTGTTTACTGTGAAGACAACCCTGATGATTTCTAAAATGAATTGATAAGAGCCTAGTTTTTGAGTTGTGAAGCTCCCCCACGTAATTACTTCTGTAAACTAACATTTCCTTTACACTACGCCCACAAAGCAAACATTAGCTGTTAGGTTTGATAATTTCCTTTGTTCTTTGCACAATGTCATAAACACGTAGAATGTTATTAAAGTACATGATGAAAATGTAAAATAAATATTTATGAAAAACTGTTGATTGTTTTATTTAAAATTATAACAGTGGTTATTAAGAGAGCAAGTCAGAGTTGTTTAATGAACATATTAACATGTACTGCACATTAAAAAGTCAACAATGTGGTACTATATGTTCATAGATACTGAATTACATTTCATTCTCAAACCTGTTTTTGACATCTCTGTCACTGTGGATCTTCTGTAAGAGAGGGAGGACAGCCATGGACCTGTTGTTGATGATCTTGTTCAAAACTGTGATCATTCCTTTTCACATCTAAATATTTCTAAGACAAAGGATTTGGTTGTAGATTTCAGGTGCACCCCTCCTTCTGCTGTCTTAGCTTTAATTAAAGGGGAAATAATGGAGATGGTAGATCACTACAAATATGTAGGGACACTCATTGATAACAGGCTAAACTGTAATCTTAACACAGCAAAATTGTAAGAAGAGGTTTAAGGTTTCTTTATTTAGTCATGTTTACACAAGAAAGCTTGAAATTTGCCTATTCAGTCGCATCTAATAACAGACAGAATGAAATAAAAAAGACAAATAGAAACAAGAAAGGTTAAGGTAAGGCAGTACATATTTACACACACAAAAAAAAAAGGATACAGGATATATATCAAAACCTTAATCATTATCCCTGAGATTTTTTTTATTGAAAAGTCGTATGGCACTTGGAAGAATGGAGTTCCTGGAGCGATTTTTGTGTGGGTTTTCAAAGTGACTATCCTTCCTGATGTACAGAACTTTAGTTCCACATGTAATGGTTGACTGTCATCAGTTGAGACGATTTCCAGTTTCTTTAACATTGCCCTCTGACATGCACACTAGTCAAATTATCTACATCAGCCCCAATAACTTTAGCTGCATACTTCATAATTTACTGGAGCTTTTTTGAGTTTTGGTTTGTCAGACTATTAAACCAGGCAATGAAACTGAAAGTGATCACAGACTGGCTCAAACTGAGATAAAAGGACAACATGAGGTCCTTATCTACTTTAAATAGTTTGAGTTTATGGAGGAGAAATAAGTGCTGGTTGCATTTAGAGAATATTTTTTTTGTATTTGTATTCCAGTTAAGATTGTTATCTAGGTAAGTTCCTAAGTATTTATATTCAGTCACTATTTCTACCTCCTCTTCCAGAACTACAATAGGTGAACATACAGATTTCTGTCTCTTAAAATCAAATATCATTTCGTTGGTCTTTTTTACATTCAGAGTGAGAGAGTTTTTATTGCGCCAATTTAACATCCAGTCCACTTGATTTAGATAATGGCTTTCATTCTCCCCAGATATGCATCCTATGAGCATGGTGTCATCCGCATACTTGATAATGGAGCAGTGGTCATTGTTCTGCCTCAGGTCACTTGTGTACAGAGTAAACAGTAATGGTGATAGGACACACCCCTGCGAACTTCTGTGTTTGAATGAATGACTATTGAAAAAGTGTTCTGTACTTTAACTGTCTGTGAACGATTTAAAAGAAAGTTCTGAATCCATACTGTAATAAATGGACTCACATTCATACTGTTCAATTTCCCAATCAGTATATAAGGCTGTATGGTATTGAACGCTGAAGAAAAATCCAAAAAAAGTGTTCTGACATATGAACCAGGCTGATCAAGAAAGGTGTAGATTTGATGTAAGATAACAAGCAGAGCATCTTCCACACTTCTTTCTTTCTAAGAAAATTCAGTAGTTTTAAAGTGGACAAAACCATAATGACAATTTTTAACAAGTCCTTTACTGAAACTGTTATCACATTTGCTTGTATTTGTTGGTTTGGCAACCTCAGCATTAAGAATATAAACTGTCTTAACAGCATTGTAAAAAATAGCAGTAAGATTAGTGGTTTACAGCAGACCTCTGTCACTGAGCTGTTTTGCTAACAGGTCAGGAAGAAGGCCACCTCAGTTCTGTTAGACAGGAGTCATCTTCTTTTCTCTCAAGTTCAGGTGTTTCCATCAGGCTGTAGATTTATTTTTCCGAGGGTAAACAGCAACAGCTTTAAGAACTCATTTTATTGCCAGATGATTTACGGTAACACTAGTTTTCAGCTGTTGTCTCTTGGCTTATTTTCTTGTATTTGTGTGACAATGTCTTGTTTTTGGATTATCCTGCTGGAAACAAATCTCCCTCTAGAATAATAAAGTCTACCTACTTACCTATTTAGGAGTTACCGTTCAATTCAATATGCACATCTTTGGGATTGGGAAAGAAAGGAGAGTACCAAAGAGAAATTCCACTCAGTGTCTGTCATAATTGAACATAGGACTGTACAATTATGCGGGTAGCAGGTAGTAATATATATTGTGGAAGAAGTCAAATTTAGGTGCTTTTGAAGAAGTGGATTTTTCATAATTAAGGAATTCTGCTTTGAAAAGATTAGTGAGAAGCATGTACTTTTAGTAACAGCAGAGAAATGCCATGCTGTGAACTGAGAGATTGTATTTTCATACCCCCATGCTATTGTGTTTGAATTTCAGGTTTCAATAAACAAAAAAGTGAAAACAATAGCTGGGTAACCAAATATGTATGGAGCAAGTGCCAGAACACAGTGACACAAATTTAGTGAGATCAGGGAGTGTTTTGTTCAAAATGTGAATTTGTCTGTTAAAGACACTGAAGAAGAAATCAACAAATTGATTGTGGATTTCCGCAAACAGGCAACAGAGCACAGCCCCATCTACATCAGAAGTGAGGCTGTGGAGCAGGTCAGCAGCTTTAGGTTCCTCGGAGTCACCCTCACTGATGACCTTAAATGGTCAAGTCACACTGCAGCATTAGTCAAGAAAGCCCAACAATGCCTTTACTTCCTCAGGAGACTGAGTAAGGCCCAGATGTCCCCCACAACCCTGTGCAGATTCTACAGGTGTACTGTGGAGTCCATCCTGACAGGATGCATCACATCCTGGTACAGCAACTGCTCAGTTCAGGACTGCAGAGCTCTGCAGCGTGTGGTGAACACAGCACAGCAGATCATGGGCACACAGCTCCCTGCAATCCATGACATCCACACTACACACTGTCTCAGGAAAGTGAACAATATCATGCGGGACCCCAGACATCCTGCACTGTCACTTTTCACCCTCCTCCCATCTGGGAAGTGATTAAAGTCCATTCGGACGGCGCACCTCAAGGTTCAGGAACAGTTTCTACCCAAATGCAATCAGACTCATGAACAATCATTAACCTTGTGTCACCTCCACTGCCACCAGCTCATATATTTCTGCCACTGCTTCTATTTATTCCTAGGATTCTGGTTTTATTTATTTACTTATTATATTGTGTGTGGTTTTTTACATTTTTTTTTATGTCTATGTTCACTGTCTGCAGAAGCAAATGCAAGCAAGCATTTCATTCTACATGGTACTTGTACACATGACAATAAAGAATTGAAATTGAAATAAAGAATTGAAATAATAACCATTAATTAAGTAACTAACATGGTGCCTTGAAGATTAACTTAAAGAAATAATTACATGAATGAAGTATAAGGCAGTTTTTAATAAAATGTATGTTGTATGGTATCAATAGATTAGATTAGATATACAGTACTTCATTTGTCCACAAGACAAATTTAAATTATATACAGTGGACCCTCCACTATTCTTACTAAAGATTTATTTACTGCATTTTATTTTGCTGAAGTAGGACTCGGGATCCTTATGTTCGAAGGTATTAGCAAATCTGTATAACCAATGTCCTTATCATGTCTGTTGATTTTAAATATCTGACTATATATTTAAAAACCTACATCTCAGCATGTTTATTTTTTTCCTGTTTTATCAACCCATCAATATGCCCATCAAAACACCTTCTAGAATCACTTGATGAAATGTACAAGATATGGCATATATTGAATTATTAAAATAGTAAATAAGACAGAAACAAAACATATATTAAACTGAAATGTGCGTTGCTCTTTTAATTAAAATTGATTAGTCTTTCAATATTGTGACCCTAAATTAGGCTGAGCAGGTTTTGTAAGTTATGTTGCTCATTTCGATTAATAAAAAGATAAAAGTCAAATTATATTTTTTAATCACTAAGTAAATTTACTGTATAAAAGAGACAATGTAAACTTATTGGATGAATTGTGTTAAATCATAGTAAATCTTTTACCTTCATTACACAAGTCGACATTTTAGGCTCTGTGCAAACATTTGGATGGCCTACATATATATATATATATATATTGTGAACGCTGGCCCGGACACAGACAGACGGACATCGCTTTTGCACCCAACACACGTTTATTAACAATATATTTACAATCAGTGCACTTCCCAGTGCCTCCAGCACCGTTCCCCCAATGTCCAGGGCACACAGTCAAATTGCCTTTCTCCTGGCCGCCTCCAGTCCTCTCTCCAGCTCCGTCCTTCTTCCACCCGACTTCCGCTCTCGACTGAAGGGAGGCGGCCCCTTAAATAGGAACCCGGATGGGCTCCAGCTGCTCCCCGGCACTCCTCCGCAGACACACCCCAGTGTGGCGGAAGTGCCGGCTGCGCACCCGAAAGCCGTCCGGGTGTCCCCTGTCGTCTTCCCCCCAGCACTTCCTGGTGTGGCGGAAGTGCTGAGCTCCAGGGTTGTTCAGGCACCGGGGCTCCGCCTGGCGGTGGCCACGGGTCCCTACAGGGCTGGGCTTCCAAGCCCTTTACCCGTGGCCCCCAACATAACCAGGGCGGACGCCCCCTCGTGGTCTGGAGGAGGTACAAGCCCTCCTCCGGTCCTCCAGGGCGTCCCGGCCGGATGCCACAATATATATATATATATATATATATATATAATTGTGGAAATATATATATATATATACAGTATATATCCTACTCTGCTGGGCCCTTGAGCAAGACCCTTAACCTGCAATTACTCCAGGGGTGCTGTACAATGGCTTACCCTGCACTCTGACCCCAAGGGGCATGCAAAAACTATCAAATTCCTAATACAAGAAATTGTATAAGGTGAAATAAAAATAAATAATAGTACCTTACTTTGTTTATTCTGGTGACTGTCATGCTTTTCAGTAAGGTTGATGTATCTTTGACTTGTGGCAAAATGAATTTGACAAAACAAAATCTGAAGACCTATATAACATTTTACATCAAATGTTATTTGTCACATACAATTACATACACAGTACAATATGTAGTGAAATGCTTAGTTGCTAAACTACAAGACCATGCGTTAAAGAAACAATAACATTTGACTTTACAAATTTCAGTATACAGTAAATCACTATTTTAAATGAGTGCAATAGTATGTATAACATCAAAATTACGAACATGGCAAACAATAAATAAAAATACCAACTTAAATAACTCAATATAAGTAAATCAAAAATTACTTTCCTCGTTCAAGATGTGAATGGGCTGTTGACTTCATATTCTAAACATGTTTGTTGAATGTGGTATAGCTTTCACAATGCTTTTCTTGTTTTATTAAATCTTATAAAGCTAGAGAAACTGTTACAATATCAAAGGAAATTTTGAAATCATCAGTCAGACCTGGAAGTTTCAGTACTGTGCACACTGAGTCATAAAGGAGTGTGTCCTGTCTGTGTTTCCACATCTGGTAACTCATCCTTTAATACAACTGGTTATTAATTTCCAAATTTTAATCCTTGAATTTAATATCTGTGGCAACATTGGTTCCCATGTTTGACAGATCTTTAAGTGATGTGTACTTTACCCAAAATGGTATTTTTTTTAAAGTGTTACTTACCACTGTGACTCTGACCTGGAAAAGGGATGGGAAGATGAAATGAGAGATGTTGCTTACCCAATGTACTTTGTAGTGGAGGCCAAGAAAAAAATGAAATCTCATGATTTTGTGGAGAAAGGACATAACAAAGATGTTAATAGAATAGGACCCAATAGAGAAACACAGGACAATGACAAACAATGTGAAAAATATCCATGTAAAAAAGAAAAAAATTCTGGCGTACAGTATTTTGTTTTGTATAATCCACTTGTCTGTTATACATTCTTATGCTCAAAACATGCAAAATATAGGGTTTTTTGCTTGATACAGTGCTTTTAAAATTGGTCAATAATCCTTTCTTTAATTCAAAAGCACTGTATTATGGGAATGCACCTTTCCTATTGATATTGTAGGCTAAGTTTTCTGGATGTATTAATAATATTTCTACAAAAAATGCATGGAGACATATGGATTATATGACAAGAATTACTGTATGTGAGAACTGTATTTTCTTTTCCCCATGGATGCTTTTCACATTGTTTACTGTTGTCTAGCATTGGTCACTATTGGGTCCCGTTCTGTTTTTCTTTGTTTCATGTTGTGTTACATACTTCCATCCATCCATCCTTCCATTATCCAACCCACTATATCCTAACTACTGGTCTGCTGGAGCCAATCCCAGCCAACACAGGGTGCAAGGCAGGAAACAAACCCCGGGCAGGGCGCGCACACGCACAGGGACAATTCAGAATCGCCAATGCACCTAACCTGCATGTCTTTGGACTGTGGGAAGAAACCCACGCAGACATGGGGAGAACATGCAAACTTCACGCAGGGAGGACCTGGGAAGCGAACCCGGGTCTCCTAACTGCGAGGCAGCAGCGCTACTCACTGAACCACCGTGCCACCCCCTGTTACATACTTTCTCCATGAAAATATGAGATTAAACATTTTTTCCAGCCACCACTTCAAACTACATGGGGTGAATAACCTATAAAAAAAATTCTGGGGTGGAGTAGTCATTTAAAATGATAACCGCAGTGCTTTTCTTTGTTTCATGTTGCTTCAACCTGATGAACAGGCTTTGGTTGCAAGGCCAGTTTATATTCACGACATATTAGTCAGTGTGAAGAAGTACTCTGCTCTTGTACGGTTTCTATTTTTAAGCCATATAGAAATTCGGTTTACTTTTGAAATGAGTCTGAAGTTGTTATATTTGATTAAATGATAATTAAGGCTAACTTTTTGAGCTTTTATTTAGATGTAAGTCATGGGTATCCAGCACTTAGTCATATTGTTGTCTTATTTCCATATAACATAAACCATAATGAAACACTATTCCGGTTTTCAAAATTCTGTAAATAGTTAGGTGTATGTGTGTGTGTGTGTGTGTGTGTGTGCGTGAGTGTGTGTGTGTGTGCTCACCCTATAATGAAATGGCACCTTATTCAGGACTTGTTCCTCTCTGGAGCTGTCTGCTGCTGGGATGAGCTCCAGTCCCCAAAACACTAAAACTGGAGTACATCAGTTCTAATGGAGGAATGGATTACTTTAAATTGTTTCATGGTTTTCTATTCACATTCTTCTTTATGATGATTCTTTTTAAATTATTTTGCTATTTCCCTTGTGACACTTTTTATTTACAGTCACTTTTTCGGAGGCATTTTAAGAATGTTACTATGTGACATTTTGTCCAGTCAGGAGATATTTAGCTATCCTCTTTTGTTCGTTTTCTACCTATGCAGTGAGCTTAGTTTATATACATATCTGGCTGTCGTCTGTTCAGCTAATATTTGCTACCTTTCTTTTTTTGCTGTGTCTTATCTCATGACTCTGAAATGTAACTTTATCTCTAGCTAAGGTTAAAATAACAAATCTAAAAAAAGGCTAAAGCAAAAAAGCAAATATTCATAAAATCCTGATCCTGAGCTGTAATTGAGTTAATTAAAGTAATTTTATTTACATTAAAACCAACCAATGATTACAGTCAGTCAGTCATTGTCTAGCCTGAACAGAGTCATGGGGGGTTCTAGGGCCTGTCCCAGTTAGCATAGGGTATAAGGCAGGAACAAACCCTGGGCAGGGTGCCAGTCCATTGCAGGGTGAACACACATACACGCACACTCCAACCACACACAAGGGCCAATTTAGTATTGCCAATCCACCTAACTTATGTGTCTTTGGACTGTGGTGGGAAACTGGAGCACCTGGAGGAAAACCACACTGACATGGGGAGAACATACAAACTCCATGCAGGGAGGACTCAGGACATGAACCCTGGCCTCCTTATGGCAAGGCAGCAGAGCTAACACTGCACCACCATGCTGCTTCCAATGAGTTCATGAATTAGCTAATCAATAAATAAGCAAAATGTTCATTCAAAAGACAAAATGTTATGTTTTAACTCTTAACACATGAACCAGCAAAGACTGGTTTGTTTCCTAACAAAATATGAACAAAACAGAGCAGTATTAGATAGATAGATAGATAGATAGATAGATAGATAGATAGATAGATAGAACTTAATTTGGCTCTTTACATTAGCTCTTTAAATAAATGAATACATACTGTGGACTATGGCCAGCTTGTCACCCCGGCCAATACCCCCAGGCCGCCAGGTGGAGCTCTCCCTGCAGCATGGAGGGGCCCCGAATACCAGCAGGGAATCCTGGACAATGGAGTTTCCCTTTACAGCCCTGCTGGATACCACAGGGGCCAACAGAGGACACTGCAGGGAGGACCAGAGAGTTGTATGTGCCCTATAACCTGGAAGTACATCATAGGCAAAGCAACAGGGGAAATAACGTACTTCCGGATGAAGAAGAGGACTTTTTATCTGACCCGGAAGTGATAGGAGGTCACATGGACTGAAGGATTGGGAACACTTCTGGGTCAGGAACTATAAAAGGACGATGGGAAATCCCAGACGTCGAGCTGAGCTGGGTGGAAGGGTGGCAACGCGTCTGGGAGAGGAGGATTGGTTTATTGTATTATTGTGATTATTGAGAATTGTATGAGTATTGTAGAAGTGGAGGGTGCTTTGTGCACTATATAGTTCAAAAATAAATTATATTTGGACTTTTACCTGGTGTCTGACATATTGTCCGAGGGTTCAAGAGGACAATAGCGCCCTCTTTCTGTCACAATACATAGGTAAACAAATAAATAAATAAATACACACACACTTTGGTCTGAAAACAGACCAGAAGACTATAAAGCAAGAATATTAAAAAGAAAGAAAACTTTTGACTTGGTTGTTTTAGTCATAGTGAGGCATTATGTTACTGTATTACATTATGCATTCCTTCTACCAAAAGGTAACATTTTTTAATGGACCCCCATGTTGATGAATATAGCCTGAGCCCTTGTTGTCTGTCTAGGGCTGTGTTAGTAATTTAGAAACCTATTGACAGCTGGCCTCATCTTTTACGTTCTGTGAATGTGCAAAGCATTTATGAGTGTTTTGCTTTTCCTTTTAACACTGCATACTGGGTACAGGTTTGAGCCAACTTCCAAACTTCAGAATTTATAAGAAAATTTTCTATAGTATCATAGAAAACTCAGAGGTTTTCTGTAACATCACTGGTAAACAGTTAAGGCTGTTGGTAATTTTTCAGGTTGATTGGTTGTTAGATATACTGTATAAGAACCCATGCTTTGTGTCCATTTTTTTTATGATATCCTTTAATGCATTTAAAATGACCATGACAGCTAAAAGATCAGTATACATATTAAAAGGTTATAGTTTTCTGACTTTTTGATGTAATTTTGTAATAAATTAAGATGTTTCCACTACAGTGGTATTATGAAATGCACAAATATAAAATCCACTATTGTTTCTATAGGAACTCAGAAATAAAAAGGTTAAATAATTGAAATGATTGTTGCTACCCTTTCAAAAGACTAAATCATAGTTTTACTTCTAACTAATGAAAAATGTTACTTTTTTATTCTATTTGAAGATGACTGATTGGAATGAGTATAGTTTCTGGAATTTGAGGAGCAGACTGGGGAATTTGAGCAGTCCTTAAATAACTAAGTCACACTAGTAATAATAAAAGCTGGGACAAGAATTTAAAAAAGAGCAATCCTGTTAGAACAAGGATGGATGGCAGTTGAGCCAAAAGGATAGCTCTTTGTAAAAAGTAACAGCCATACGATATGTTTGCCCCCATTATTTGCATTTCACTCCACTTCCAGATAAACTGTTTCTGAACCAGCTAGTCTGCCCTAAGATTGCTACAGCCTAGTCTGCCAGACTATAAACATGGAAAGCTTGTGTTCAGGCTCAATGCAGATTTTATGTCTAGAATTAATATCTTCAGTTGATGGCAAGAAAGTTTAGAAGATATTGTGCAGATTTCATATAACTATGAATAGATTTTCTTCAATTTGTTTTCCCAATATAGGAAAAAATAGTTGTGCAGTATATTTGTGATCTAACAAAACAAGTCAGCTGAATTGAACAGGTATTTCTTGTTTCTTTTGTTCTCACTTTCTTTACTTTCCATTTACAGAATATCATAGAGGATGCTGATCTCTACCTGGATGGTTTTCTGGGATCCTGAATCACCAGGTCATTGTTGGTTTATTAAAAGAAGAAACCTATAGCTCTAGCAGAGTGCAACCAAGGAATGCAAACTGAAATACTTATAGAGGTGTGAATAACGGAGTTTTTTTTTTTTTTACTGAACACTGCAATTCTCACAATGGTCTCAGAACCAAAGTTAGACTCTCTGCTAGATCTCAGCTTCCTGTCAGAAGATGAGCAGAACTGCATTTTGCGTGTTCTTGTTAGAGACAATGAACTTCGTGATGTCGAAGAAGGCAGAATCAGGTAAAGCTGATTACATAGAGATTTACTTTTAATAGTGGGGAATTGATGTACATACTTTTCACTGGTTTAATGATCATATTGTGTCTGCTGTGCTTTATAAATACAGATATACTTTGAGGTAATGTTTAGGAAGACTTTATGACACTTGGTTGCCATCAAATTCTGACATGGAATTATGTGTCATTATAGTAAGTGAAAGAATGTCTATTAAAAAAATGTTTTACTTATTTCAGCACAAAATTTATATTCATTCAAAATGCGGACAGAAACAAATTTCACCAACTGGAAAAGAATTTGGATTTTTCTTTATTGAGATGTATTATTTTTTATAGCAAATTTTGTCACACCATTTCAGCTTACATGCTCAGATGCAGTCATTGTATGAAGGATTAAGATAATATTTATAACAGACATGGTATTGCAGATTTTTTTATGCATTTCAACTGAGAGCTATATGCACATCATAATATAAAAAAATCATTGGGAATGAGAGCCGCCAAGAGTTACACACTTCTGAACAACAGTTTTAAATGCTTGGATGTTGTGAGTGTGTGCATCATTGTTTGGTAAGGAGTAAAAAGCACCCTGGGTAATACTATTAAATGGGTAGGCTCAGTATTACACAAAGGTCATATGCAATTCTGTACAAAAAGACATTAAATTTAAGACAAATACACTGACACATCTCCAGTTTCCTTCTGTGTGTGTGTTTTGTATTTAAATGCATCTGCAGGTTTTCTGCTATTTTTTAGCCCATTTCTAGGATCTGCATTATATTCTTGGAGGGCTGTACCATCCAACATAGTCTGCTATGGCTCTGTTATGTCACTCTGGCCTCACAAGGCATCATAGGTCACTGGGAAAAAAAAAGTTAATCTTAGCTGGCCACATAGCGAACTTCCAGGAAAATGTTCAGCAAATAAGTTCACCAACAAAAAGAGCATATTCACTGTGAAAAACCCTTTGGCGAATTTCACTGCTTATCCATAATGATTAGTATCCCAGCTAGTGAAAACATAATCTAATTACAGAGTAGTTACTATTTTGTAATGGAATGGAGAACAGAAGCTGTTTTCTGTTTTAATTTAGTGGATGAAAATAATAATAATAACAATAATAATTTTTGTAATGTTGCTCTCTTTTATCAACATACTGTAGCTACTGGCTACTGATGTGCATGTTTCTGACCTAACTGTCAGAAACAGACTCCATGACAGTGGTCCTAGGAGTGGGACCTGTGCTCACAGCCCATCACTGTGCAGCTCAGTTGGCATTCGCCAGAGAATAGACAATTGGCAGCTACACTGTTGGTACCCTGATCTCTTCACAGATGACAGTAGGTTCACGGTGAACACATATGACAGACATGAAAGAGTCTGGAGACACTGTGGTGAAAGTTATGCAGCCTGCACCAGCATCTAGCATGACCAGGCATATATATCTTTGGAGGGTTGTACAGACCTCCATGTGTTAGGCAACAGTACCCTGACTGGTGTTGGGTATTGGGATGAAATCCTCAGAGCCATTGTCAGACCTTATGCTGATGCAGTGGGCCCTGGGTTCCTCCTGGTCCAGGACAATGCCTGGTCTTATGTGGCCAGAGTGTGTAGGCAGTTCCTGGATGGCGAAGGCATTGATGCAATAGACTGTCCCTCATGTTTCTCAAACCTGAATCCAACTAAGAACCTCTGGAATGCTATGTATCAGTGCATCTAATGCCGCCAAATAGTGCCACAGACTGTCCAGGAGCTCACTGATGCTCTGGTCCATATCTGGTAGGAGATACCCCAGGATACTATCCACTGTCTCATCAGAAGCATGCCCAGACATTTTCAGGACTGCATACAGGCATGAGGGGGCCATACACACTACTGAGTCACATTATGAGTTGCTGTGATGAAATTCAGACAAATTGGATCAGCCTGTGATTTCAATTTTTGACTTTGATTTTTGGTATGATGTTGAAACCAGCCCTCAATGGGTTGATGATTTTGGTTTCCAGTGATGGTTGTTACATCATTTTGTTCTCAACAAATTACACAATATTACTCAGTAAAGATTTTCCACTTGAATATTTTGTTCATCAAGATCCACTGTGTGATTTAAGTGATCTCTTAATTTTTAGACCAGTATACAAACCTACCCCCCTATACATAAAGAGAAGAGGGAGCCAAAGACACTCAAGACATTTTCTCATTGCCTGAACAGTTAGCTTGGGGCCTGTTACCTCCTAAATAGGATCTCCGAGATTAGAACGGTTAGCTGCATAGCTGCAGCACTGATAGGGTCAGCTGCTTGGGCACCACATGAGGAGAGAAAGGAAAAAAGCAAAACAAAGAACACCTACAAAAGTAATATAAGAAAATTATAAAGTGATGAACAGAAACAGAGATTAATTAAAGCTATAACATAATAAAAGAAAGTGACAAAAACAGCTTCATTAACAAAAAGAACAAAAAAAAAATTACAAAAGCAAAGGAAACAAACACAACAGAACAACAACAAAAAAAAAACTAAAGCCAAGGACAGATCCCTGCCAAGGCCATGGCAAAATTTAGATCACTGATGGGATGCAGTAGGTTCTGGGGAAATAAATGAACTGACTACTCTTTTAAATATGAAGTTTGGGCATTGTTAGAAATAAAGGATGTCATTTCTGATTAAACCCTTTTATTGCCTAAAGTATTTCTAGAATAATCTGGGTTAAAAAATAACAAACTTAGTGTTTGTTTGGGGTACTAGGGTGTTTGTTTGGGAAAAGAGAGAGCTGATTTTATGGAAGAAATGTTTGCATTTCGAGAAATCATGATTATTTTTTAATGGATTATTTCCTGGTTTACAGGAACAAGTCAAGATTATTTGGTCGAAAGATTATGCAGGTTAGGTGGATTGACGATGCTAAACTTGCCTTTTTGTGTGTGTTGTTTACCTTGTGATGGGCTGATGTTGTGTCTAGGTGCCGTTCCTGCCTTACACTTGATGCATGCTGTACACGAAAATAATGTGAAACAATATAATAGGGATAATGGGAGATAGACAGCTGCATTGAGTCAGAGTGTTCATGAGTCAGAGTTTGTATTGTTTAAAAAAATGCCACCTCCTAAATAATTACCACCATATGCGAGTGTCTAGTTTGCCTAAATGGTAGAGCCAGCCCTTCATTGAAGCTGTGATTATCTGGGACACAACTACAAGAGGAGGGTGTATTTCCTGTGTAGACCAGCAGCAATGGAAGTCTACATTTAAGAGATAATGATTTGTTATACCTACTAATAGCTCAACTGGTGCCAGAAAGATGGATTGTTATATCCATGTTTCGATTACTAGAATATAAATAAAAAAGCAATAAAAAGAACCATTCACTGTTTTTAAGCACTTATTTCTTGTTTAGCTAATTCAACCATTTTTACTAACTTTAATATATGGAGCTTTTGCATTTTAATCATTTATGAAGCGAGTGAATGAAAAACACTGGATCTGAGCACTATGCATACGGTATCTAGTAATGCTTTATGAACATGGTAATACACCATCATCTTATCAGTCATTTGTAAACAATTGTACTCTCATTGTGTGAGATTTACAGTACAGTGTTTGGTCCATTGGAAAGCATATTGTCCTTGGGATTGTTCTTGTGTCCTGGCTTAATTCATACTCCTCTTTTTGTTAATGCAGTACCATCAACTGTTTCATTGACAATCCAAACAAGCTTGTTTTGAGTCCACGTATTAGGAGACTGTGCCAAGATTTAAGTAGCTTTGGACCATTTGTTTCTGTCAAGTAATTTGTTTCTTTTTAATTATTTTTGCTTTAAGCCCTCCCCCACCATAACTTTTTGTGTATGGGGGATGAGTGAAAGCTTTAGATTCGTCCAAAATTTCTATCTCCGGTTCTCAACAATGTTTTAAGGTCCCCTGATACCATAAACATTGATATCTCGATGATGGGTGTGTGTGTGTCTGTGTGTCACAGTTTATTGAGGACAGTATAGAGCTATAGGGGCTGGACAGAAAATACCAAATGTAAAACTTAAGCTTGTTGTGAGATGATGATGTGCTGATTGGTTTTTGAGCCAAATTGTGCAAGAGAAAGAGGTGCTGTAGAGGAACACTCAAATACTGTAAGTCTGCAGTTAATTATGAATTCTTCTCACCAATTCCTATCATAATGATCTATTTTATGATCAGAACGATCAGCATCAGAACAGTAAATAATTACTGAAATGTTGCAGAATAATTCATGTAACTTGACTCATAGGCCACAAAGCCTACTGACACTCACATCCAAATTTTTTTCCCTCAGTTTCTCATGGTGACATCATCATTGGTACTATTTTGTGAAGACAATTGTCAATCACATGCGAGCATGTCTGTAGGATATGACATCACAGTTGCTGAGTTTTATAATACTGGCACACAGTTCATTTGGTGTTTGCTCTTTGTTGTTTTTCGAAAGTCTTGTTATTAAGACACAATTTATTTTGCTTTAATTGTTCATTTTATTGATGTCTTGACTCACTGCTTGAATCATGACTGTTACCTTATATAGTGCACGTAGGAGTGGCGGGGCTGGGAGAAAGATAGCTTAATTACCACACATGGAAGCATTCTGCTTGGAGCTTAGAAGCTGGCCCATTCCCAAAGTGGACAATTTTTTTTTTGTCTCTCAGCTATGCAAATGTTTCTTGGTGTCTTTGTAAGTCTAGGGTCACCGATTTGAGACTGAGGCGCAGCATTTAGCCACAGAGCAGATTCCAAGACTAAAACAAACGGTGCTGCATATTGAGGAGATGCTGTGAATGTAACAGAGTGGTGGTGTGCATACGGACAGGAGTCTGGCAGAACGAGAGAGCGAGAGAGAGAGATGGTCTGATGTACACACTCTGCTTTCAGCTTAGAAGGAGTCCCATCTGAAGAGAAGTTTCTTCTTTGACTCTCCATGTTGTAAAATCCTCTTTGTGTCTTTATAACCCAAAGGTCAACAGTTCATGGCTGAGGAGTGGTGTTTAGCTGGTGGCACCAACAAGCAAATTCCTCGACTGAAACGACAGCAATTTTTGGTCTTGTTAATGTACTTTCTAGTGAAACTGTTTGTTCCTGGTTACTGTTCTGGATCATCATAATTAATAATCAAAGAAAATCTTCCCTTCATTCTACCCTACTCTTCCTCAAAAAAATCTGTAATTCTCAGTTTGACAAGGTCTTGCATACTGCCACCTAGTGACAGTATTGGCTTAAATACTTTGATACCAATTTTCATACCAGTTTATTGTGAAATATATACTATTTAAAATACAAATGTGATCATCAAACTTCTGCATTTTTAATGATATCTTTGTATTGCAATAATGCCATGTTCCAGCTCTTTATATTACATTCATGACAGTTTCTTGACTATACTTATTTGGAAAGCTGGCCAAAAACCTTCAAGCAGTAAATTAAAACTACAGTGCTGTGTAACATTTTGTCTGCTCATCATTTTAATTGTACCTGGTTTAACAGTGCCAGTTTTGCCAAATAAAACATGTTTTCTATTGCCTGAGGTTAATCTTTGTGTCCAAAAGTGGACATGTATTTACTGATTGGATAGTGTGGACATAATTATATGCATTGTATGTCTGTATCCAGTTGAAAAGCTAGTAATTTCTTACTCAGGAGAATACTTCCTCTTCATAATTAATCCTTAATCGTATTTACAATAACTTTCAACAATGAGGTGCCACGTGGTAAACCTGCTTTTTATTGTCTGTCTAATGTTCTAAAGAGACTTCAACTGGAGTGCGCATTTCTCTGAATAAAGACTATTGTCTGTATTAACATATATAATTTAGTATTTGTTTACGTTGCTAAATGACTTGGGTTTGGAGGCAATGGGTGGATGTTTCACTGTTGTATGGGGCATGGGTGCATTGTCTGTTAGTATATAGAGTAAGTGGCATAAACTTTCCACATAGTACTGAAAAAAGAAATTAACCAAAATAAAAAGTGCAATTACCTCTCATTGTAAAGTTTTACAAAGGTGAGAAATGTAGTGTGAAATTGTGAATCTGAAGAGAAATATCCTTTTCATATTACTGAAGCAAGCTTGAATTTTGGTAAAAGGCTAAATGGTTATACTTTTTTATAAACAACTAAAAAATGTTTATTATGTTTTACTGTAACACTGTATTCACTGATATTTTTTTCTGATCAAATCTTGCCACTCTCCATTGTTTCAACTTTCTACAGAAATTTAAGACGTACTGTTTCAGATCAGAAGACACTAAAAGTTCTGACAGGCGACTGGTTTAACGATGCACGGTCCAAAAAACACAAAGATGAGAAATTCGGTTCAGATATTGTTCGAGCATCAATACGGCGGAAAAAAAAGCCCAAAGGTAATGTTTTGGTAGACATTTGTATTTTATCACATGTTGGTTTTCTGCCATCATTGAAAAATTGATGAAAATCTAGAAATTCACTTTCAAATTCAGAGGCAGAACATCTTATAGTCTTGGCTTGGTAATGGACCCAGTCTGGAGGTACAGTCAGGTTCCTGACAGCATGGAGCTGGCACTTTCTACACATGTCTGCGTGACTTTCTTTGAGTTAAATGAGCTCCTCCCATATCTTAAAAGATGAATAGGTTAACAGTATTGGCAAATGTAAATTGACCTAGTTTATTAAGTACAGTATGTATGTGAGTGTGCCCTGCAGTGCGTTGTTGTTGTAATCAGGATTGCATCCCCTTCATTGCTGCAAGGATTAACTCCTGCTCCTGGTGACTCTAAATCAGAAAAGATTCAGATAGACCAGAATAGATTTAGCTTTTATTTTTCAAAATATGATTAGATGATTTGACCTTAGAAATAGCAAGTCATTACCACATTTGTAGTAATAAGTTTCCCAGTTTTCCTCGGTTGTACAGTTTACTTTCACAGGATGTATTGTTAATGTAACATCACATGTATAATTCTCAATTACACTTAATCCAACTAGGAGTTGCAGAGAAAAAGAGATTATTTTCGGAGCACTGGCTACAAGTTGATACCCAGTCATAGAATGGAAACCAATCCAGCACGGGGCCAGTGACACACATACACACACACGCACACACACACACACACACACACACACACACCTAAACAAGGCCAGCTTAATGTGAAACTCACATATTTGAGGATGTGGAAGGAAAACTGTAGATCCATGCAGACATGTGCAGAACAACTTTACATAGAGAACGAATGAGTATTGGATTTGAGCGGAGGAAGTGGGGTTTGTGGCACTGAAGTGGCAGTCACTGCACCACAACAAATACAGCTCTCTTATCTTAAAAATGCTAATCTCGGGTTCAAAGCATTGAAGACTAAACTTAGAACTTCACACTCTGTTTTCATTTTTTTAACATCTGAATTTTAAAATATGAAGTTTGTCAGAAGATCATTCATCCAATTGTCCACTTAATGGAACCACTTTTCAGGTTGTAGGATTACAAGAAGCCTGGGTTACCTCAACATCAGACATAAGGAAAGAATCAATCCTGGATAGAATGTCAGTTCATTTCAGGACACACTCATGCACATACTGTACACCCTTACATATTCCTGCTGGACCAATTTAAAGCTGATAGTGAAATTAAATGCTCTCTGTGACATGGGAGGAAAACCGGAGCACCCACAGAAAAAATAACTTGGGCAAATGGAGAATGTGCAAATTGCACTGGGGCGCAGGTAGCATGTAGCTACACAGGGAATCAAAGCCTGCCTCCTAGAGCCATAAGACAGTAGCTTTAATCATTCCACTACTGTGGAAATTATTTCTTGAAAGTATAATTTTAAGCTTTAAAATAAGTAGTACTCTACAAAGGGGAACAATTCTATTTGTAGATTTTGATGTTGTGCATAAAGTTGCTGATTTTGTTGTTTTTTTTTATCTTTTTATTTTTGGTGCAGTAATTGAGAAAATGTGTAGGCACACTAGCAAACAACTTCAATATTTGATGGCTGGGTGCTTTACATTTTTGATATTTGATATTAATACTCTTCTTCACAAATTATATTTTTAATGGTAAAAGGTGAACCAGAAAAGACAATTGTTGCTAAACTCAAAGAAAGCCAAGAGAGCCCACCTTTGCCTAATGGGACCACACCTACATATGTTATCAAGGCAGCAGAAGAGCAGAAGTCAGACAAAGATCAGCAGTGAGTAATTTGAATTGCATTACATACTCCAAAGTGCTTAATCTGCTTAATGTGAATCACTTTAAATGTATTTTATACTTCAGGTATGCTGTTTAGAAGTCCTGTGATTATCATTTATGTTTTAACCTTGGGTATATTTGGTTTACAATTCAGTTCTTGTAATCTGAGCAATGAATTTCTCAAAACATGCCCTTGATAAAAGAATGGAATGTAACTGCTGTATCATTAACTTTCAGGACATCATTATGATAGAAAAAGTAGTTAAGTTCAATTTACACTTTGCACTATCATTAATGGATGAACAATACTACACTTGTTTAGAAATATGCTATTTATTATGAAGTGCAGCCTGATTAGCATACAGGTGGCACTAGTGTGCAGTACATCATGTATGTGTGCTAACGCACAAGGGGCAACAGGCAGGGGCAACAACAGGAGTATGAGCACAAAAGTGAAAGAATGTTAACCTGGGTAGAACTGTGCAATATTCACCAGCAACACTAAGGAGCAGCATTATACAGGCATGCAGCGAAACTCGAGATGAAAAAAAAACAATGGTGGCAACACTTGCTGATCACTGAGGGGCACATGCTTATTGAGATTAACTTACAGAACCATATCAAACATCACACAAAGGAGACAACTGCCTGGGTGCCTTTATGAGAAATGCAATACTCGGGGTGACAAACATTTTGTTTTGGACAAAAGGCTATTTCTCTCTGTCTAGTGCCTGTTATGACAAGGTAAGGTAAAAATCAATGGGCCTGTCATACACGAACATTCATCATTGGATGCAAGGATGGACAATAGAAAACATATGTAGACTTTTGCCGTGGTATAAATAAATTAAGGCCAGATTCTGTGGACCATAAATGGAAAAAGACTATCTTCATAGAGTCAACAAGCCTTGAAGGAAGAAGAATGCTATGATATTATCTATATTAATAAAAGGCAAAGCCCTCACTCACTCACTCACTCACTCACTCACTCACTGACTCACTCATCACTAATTCTCCAACTTCCCGTGTAGGTAGAAGGCTGAAATTTGGCAGGCTCATTCCTTACAGCTTACTTACAAAAGTTGGGCAGGTTTCATTTCGAAATTCTACGCGTAATGGTCATAACTGGAACCTACTTTCGTATACTGTATACGGCCATAGTGGGCAGCTCGGTCGCCGTGTGAGGCGGAGTTACGTCTTGTGTCTCGCATCATCACGCCTCCCACGTAATTGAGTGCCTGCCCATATAAGGCTGTCCGTCAGCGGCAATCCAATAGAAACACTCTGCCGCGAAGGACTGTGCTCATGGAAAGGAAGATGAGATGGTCAGGGTGGTGTTTGGCACAAACTCAGCGAAACTGCGAGAGAAACTTTTAAGTGCCGGGGTCTTTGCTAACATTAAATAAAGCCGTGGAAAGAGCTCCAAAGAGTGCAGAACAAAAAAGCGTTACACAATTGAGAAGGCAGCAAAACAATATGAAGCGTGTGACACATACAAGCATATTCATAAGTGCAGCTACTGTGGAAACAAAGCACACGGTGGAAGAAGTCAATGTCCAGCTAATGGAACACAGTGTAAAAAAAAAAAACACCGTGCATGCAGTGTGTGATGTCTCAAATAAAGAGGAAGACGAGCTGTTTGTTGATGCAGTAAGAAAGGAATCGATAAATGAAACCTGTTATCTTTACAACGGTTGACAAACACGGAATGTAACTTGAACACAACACATCCTCCAAATATGAACCTGATTGAAAGAAATAATGATGATCAAATCCTTGATGACAGCAACACTCATAACAGTCACAAAACAATTACATTCACAATCATGTTACATTATTTTTAAAATGTTCCCTTTTCTTTTTCATAGCTTATTTAACACACTACTTATTTTGCTATATATATATATACCCCGATCTACATACTGTGAAATAAACGAACTACACGCCGTGACGTTAGCCGACTTGCTGACCAACCACAACCGTTACCTGGTAGGTAACCACCCATACAGTCAGATTGTGATTCAGACTACGAATGCCTTGAATGTAATTAAATTAAAGAGCCACACGCTGTGGTGCAACATTAGAGGCTTTGCATCTGACGCTGATCCCCGAGGTTCGATTCCTGAGAGGGAGTGTAGTGAGTGTGTACGCCTGATGAGCCCAGAATTAGGGCGAAACACGTGTCGCGTACTCTTTTGCATTATTTGAAAGTAAAAACTGTTTCAACCATTCTATGATCTGCTACTCGCAACTGAAAGAGGGCACCGTGACGGACGTTAGCCGACTTGCTGACCTACCACAAGCGTTACCTGGTAGGTAGCCACCCATACAATCGGATTGTGATTCAGACTATGAATGCCTTGAATGTAATTACCCCGATCTACATACTGCCAAATAAACAAACCACACGCCGTGGCGCATCGTTAGAGTCTTCGCCGCTGACGCCCGAGGTTCGATTCCCGAGAGGGAGTGCAGTGAGTGTGTATGTCTGATGAGCCCAGAATTAGGGTGAAACGCGTGTCGCATACTCTTTGCATTATTTGACAGTAAAACTATTTCTATATATCTATATACATATATTATATATACACACACATACATATATATCAGCGCTTCCCGATTCATTTTACCCTCGCACCCCCTGTGACGAACGATTCCGATTTCACACCCCCTTGGTTTGAGAAGAAGTATGAAAAAATATGAGGTTAACGCAGAAAAACAGATCACCAATTGAAGCTTTATGAATAATGGATACTTTATTCGCCATCAATGATTGTTTTGGTAAAACCATACTCAGTGTAATCCTAGGCGAGAGCACAATACCACGCGGGCTCGATGTAGTGCGCGTCAAGTCGATCTAAAATGCGCGGTCAGATTCGAAAAAATATATCTTTTCAAGTTCTATTTGGATATAAGTAGGTTCTATTTAGTCAACAGAAATATCTTTGGTAGGAATGTAAGTTAATTGGTAGGAATGTAAGTTGAATTTAGTCTTTAAATTTCTATGGTGAAGAAAACTTTATGCAATGATGACTAAATTTAACTTACATTCCTACCAAAGATATTTCTGTCAACTAAATAAAAATTACTTATATTTAAAATTTAAATAGAACTTGAACAGATACGATAGTTCATAATACCCACACAGCACTAAGTGCACGTAAGAGCGGAAGTCATCTGTTTTAACAAGCAGCGTATTGCACTGATACGAAATAGCCTGCCTATTTAATTATTTAGGAATGGATAGATAAATTAAGATTTTGTACAAATAATGTTTTTCATTTTTCTTCCTCGATGGATTCTGGCACCTGTAGCAACAGCTGCTCGCACCCCAAACGGGGTATATATATATATATATATATATATATA
>JANRMT010062850.1:4861997-4919235 GCA_026402145.1 Polypterus bichir lapradei | reverse complement strand
GATGTGTGTGTGTGTGTATATGTATATATATATATGTTTGTGTATATATATATATACTGTACGTGTATATGTATATATGTAGATATGTATGTGTATATGTATATGTGTATATATGTTTATGTGTGTGTGTATATATATATATATATATATTACAGCAACACTCATAACAGTGACAAAACAATTACATTGACAATCATGTTACATTATTTTTAAAATGTTTCCTTTTATTTTTCATTACTTCTTTAACACACTACTTCTCCGCTGCGAAGCGCGGGTATTTTGCTAGTGAGTCATATAAGAGAAAGAATGTTACAGTTTTGTACATGATTGGATGGGAAATGGAACTGATTAGGCTTTTAACCTGATTGAAGTGGGCTGAAGGTGATTCCTCAGACAATCAGCAGAGAGAATACCAACAGTGGAGGAACAGAACTGAATGAAATGTGAGAGAGAGGCTTCACATACAGCCTCATGTTGGCTATGGGATAGGAGATAGGAAGTGAGCTGGGGAACAGGAGGACGTTGACAGTAACGTTGTCCACTGCTGACTTGACATATGTTTCTTTGTGTTTTTAACAGGAAGTAAACATATTCAGACAATGGACTATACCTAGAGGCAAATGATAAATGACAGTGCACACTTCACAAATCTGTGGTCTCATTATCTCTAAGGATTACAAATATATTTGAGTATTTTAATGAAAAAAAATTGTACTTGATCACATTATCATGTTAAATTCTCCATACTGGTTACATTCTGCCAAAGTGATATTACATACTTTATCACCTATACTGTATCTAAGACTGTCCATTTACACCCAATGCACATTTAATTTCTGGAGTAGTATATTTATTACCTTCAGGAACAGAAATAGCTTCTTCAGGCCCCAGACTCCAATACAGCACTGAAAGTTGCTTTATAATTAAAAATTACAGTGCTTACTAAGCTCCCTGGCCAATATTATGGCTCTACATAAACTTTCTGATGTCTTTACTCCAAGTGGAGTGGACCCTTCTCTCTTTAGTATAACCATATAGAGGTCAGATATTATTGAATTATTACAGTTTTTATCCTTTTCTGTAAAGCATAGGCAGAATATGATGCATCCTCTATGTTTACGTTGGCAATGCAGGATTCTGATGAGCTAGTCTTCAGCATCTGAAGCCTGTCTTATTGTGTGATTTATAACCCAAAAAACTATTGTAAAATGGATTCAATAATTAAAATGACTATTAGGTGAATAGAAATATTTTGTTATTATATAGATAAAGCAGGGATTCTGACAGCTTAAAAATATGTCTGGATAACATACTGAGACAAATTAGAGATTTGCTACCCTAATAAGCTAGACTGGTTGAATTGTCTCTCTTGTATTTGAAAAACATTATGCTGTTTACTCTGACATATGAATACAAGGAATATCCATTTGAGAGCGAATGAATCTGTGAAGAGCTGAGAGTACAGTATATATTATTTTTTTTAAGTTTGACTGCATTCTGTCAACCCCCTGTTGCTTTTACAAGACTTAAAAGTAATGTGTCATTTTATTTATAGAGCTGAGGAGCAGGTTGATGCAATCATTCATGAAGAAATAATTCCTGGACAAAGGGTTATTCAGGTACAGTATGTAGGCAATTGTTTAAGTTGAATAATTATGAGGTAACTCTTATTGCTCAAAAGCAGGTGAACATTTATATTTTCTAAATCTTTGTTACCTTGAATGTCTGTATCATTGCTTTTCTTAGTTTTCAGCATTTCTATCTAGAATCCAATTTTAGATATTTAACTGCTATAAATGTAAAAAAATATGCATTTAAAATAATGTCTACAAATATCTTTTAGTTATTTGTAATTTCTATAGTGTGAAGTGTGACATTTGTGTTATGCTTAAATTATGATTATTTAAATTTTAGGCCTATGCTGCTCCTCAGAATTTCAATGAGATTACAAAGCAACAAGGTACGAGTATTATCAAGCACTATACTCTATGTGATAAATTTTTCTGCTACTGGTTTCATTTTTAGATATGTATTTTACTTATACATATTTTTATATACATTTTACTACTTAATAAATTAATTTTGTAGTAAATATTTTGCTTATTATGCAGTGCGTTGTTAGTTTCAGTGAATCAATACAAATATTAACAACAGTGTCAGGAAGATGCATCAAAGGTAAATGGACAATAATATTAACAATGATATCAATGTATGAAGAAGTAAGTGAGGTGTAGTAATGGAAGTAGTAACTGGTGTTAATTAGACGTAAACAGTAAAGAATCACGCAGGTGGCATGGCATGACAGATACAAATAACAAAGGTTTTTACATGGAGCTAAAATGTAATTTTGAAGTCACTTCAGTTTTTTTGTCTGGCGCCTACTGACTCATCAGTACAAGACAACCCCAACATATAATACACCATTCAACTTGTCTTAATGTGTATTAAAAACATGACAAAGGCCATCTGAAATGAAACCTACATGGAAGTGCCTGTGTGAAAAAACAGCAGAAAATGGTGTTGACATGAAGTCATGAATAATATTAAAAATAAACAATAACTCAAAATTTTAAAGAAAACAGCAAAAACGTAAATAAAAAGTCTGAATTAATGTAAGGCACCGTAATTTGGGGTGCTTATAAGAAATGTAATGAACATTATATTTGCAATCACTGATCTTGAAAGAGTCTAAAATGATACCCTACATTGTTATGTTTGAAATTTGTCATTTTTAACTTTCTGGGAGTGGCTGTTAGTAAGTTAGGACTTCCAAAACAGAATCAAATATCAAAAATACAGTATTATTACAGTATATTCATAATCAGCAACCTGGAAATAGCATAAAATGACACTCCACATGCCCACCTTATTGAGCCCCGTTTTTTCAAAGTTTTGTGTAATGAAGTAACTAGGTTTGAATATCTCAGGTGACTAGCGAAATCTTCCTTCTGCCCAGCCTAGAAATCAGGCGGGGCCTCCTTTATTTGTCAGAAAAGATCTAATGTGGAGATTTTTTGACTTTAAGAAATTGAAATCTTACAGCATATGCATGGACTCTGGGAGAAAATCACATTCCTTTGAGAAAATCTTTATAAATATGATAAATAATATTTTTTGTAAATTAGTTTTAACTATATTTGTTGTATGAAATTTACTATAAGGGTGGCAGAGTGGTAGCACTGCTGCCTTGCGGCAAAGACACCAGGGTTCCTGTCCCAGTTCCTTCCTACGTGGAGTATACATGTTCTCCCAGTGTCTGTGTGTGTTTCCTTCAGGTGCCTCGGTTTCCTCCCACTGTCCACAGACATGCAGGTTAGGTGAAGTGGCAATGCTAAATTGGCCCTAGTGTGTGTTTGGTGTGTCTATTTGCCCTGTGATGAACTGGCACCCTGCTCAGAGTTTGTTGCTGCCTTGCGCCCCGTGCTAGCACGGATAGGCTCCAGCACCCCCCACAACCCTGGTCTGGATTAGGTGGGTTAGAAAATGTATTGTTTAAAAACTATTATTATTACTTGGAGAACGTATAAACTGAAGATACACCAGGTGGTATTCGAATTAGAGTCTAGGCACTGATAAACAGCAGTGCTATCTGTTTTGCCACTGTACTTTCAAAATATCCTTAGTAAGCACTTTCATTCAAACAACCAACCACAACCTTTCTTCAACTTACAGTATGTGTGAAATAAGGTGAAAGAAATATGACCTAACATACTTCAAAACTTATCCATTCTGGGTTTTGTTCAGATTTTTAGTTAAAACACAAGATGCTACTAAATTTTGTATATCACAGTCATTGTTAACCTTTGCTCAACAATGACATTCTTGAATACAATAGTTTAAAAAAAAAAAAATGTTTCTAACCATTCAAAATTTCTCTCGCAAAAGGTACTTGTAAGGTTTTACTAAAATGCTGAAGGATGGGCATTAAAAAAACGACTGACTAAGTAATATTTTACTTCCTAAAAGTGACATTACAAGAGAAATAACATGTCTTGAGTAAGGTGCTCGAGAAATGCTCTGTTTTAAATTAAATTTTAAGTATTATAATTACATCTGTCCATGTGTTTCCAACTTCTAATTATGAGCCTAGCAAGCTATACATTAAATACATACATAGTAAGGGAACAAACACAAAAAATAATATTGAAAAAATAAACATAATGCAATATATAATTAGAGTAGCAATAACAAAGCAATGGCTTTAAACACATTAATCATAAATTATTACATACAACGAATTTTGCAATGGATTAGCTAGCTAGCTGCGTGACGCGCACTCTCTTCAGAAACATTTGAACCAATAGCGAAGCGGCAGTTAAATAAGAGGGCTGAGAACTCCATTTGTCTCAAGTATAGGAACACTCTGATGTGTTCTGAGATGACAGGGTGATGCAAAATGTGCAAGGCAGATCTCGCGCGGCACGGGAACTCCAATTCGGTCCTATGGCACGGTAAGTTTACTACTGTTAGTGCTACACAAAGAAGGAAAACAACGAATTGCGTTTTCAACAACGGCATTTGCCCCATACCTTCAGTTATAAAACTGCACCGTACCCTGCAAATAATTGATTCCACGACCCGGCCTAAAAGATGCCCAAAGCAGTTTAGAAGCAAACTATAACATTTTTACATCATTTAAAATAACTGTATAAAAAATACGGGCCAGCATGTAGGAGAAAGTTTCCTAGATTTGATTCCTATATAAGGATGGAAGTAGTGGCGGCTTTAAACATATACTGTAAACCTAAGTATTTATCGAAGCTAACTTAGCTCGTCCGTACTACTGAAACTTTTAAAAATAAATAATGGTTGCAGAAATAATTGCTCATCTGTGTGGAGGCAAAACTTAAAATGAATTCTCCTTTGTTTGCTGTTATATCGTCAGCTATCTTCGTTGTTCTGATTACCTGTTGCTGGCGTTGTATGTCTGACTCAGCGATAAATATGCACGTAAAAATTTAATTGTACTATACAGACATGAAAAAGCAGATTAGATTTTAAACTTGAGCGGTGTTCCTGTCCCCCTAAGCCCTGTAAGACTAAAGTAGATGATTATGTTTCATGATGCCTCCCGTTTTCTGCCGAGGTTTCAGAGACAAGAGATGATAAAGCAACGCGATACGTAAAATAACAATTAGCTGTTATATTTATCTTTGCGCTTAACACTTAAGGAAGTCTTCCTTATGCAAAACGGAATTCTCTGGGAAAACGAGATCGCAGGATCAGCGTCAGCGTCTCGACGTAAGTGATTGAAACAGTGCCAGCAGAACCTTTTCCTGACGCTGCACCTGCAGTAGTATTTAAGAGAATAGCGCGGTGTAAAATGCTGGAATCTAGGATAACCTTGGAAGAACAAAGTCCTCATTTGCGTTGCCAAGGAAAATATTGTGATGGAAGGAAATCTCTTGCACTAGTGGATGGATAAGGAGACAAGAAAGCCCACCAGACGTGCACTGTCATTGGAGTCTGCTTCAGCAGGAGACCGCATAGCTTAAAAGAGCAGGACAATCTCTAGCATTTTAAGTTAACATGTTTGCACTAAATGCCCTACAGTATCATTTTACCCCATCAATCAAGCACCTTGACTACCGCTGAAACTCGTTCTGTTAGTTTCGTTTATTTTCCTTTATTCATTATTCAGATTTTAATTACAATAAAAAGACCCTATGCTATGCATTTCATAAAATCCTTACTGTAGTGCTTTATATATATATATACGGTATATATACACACACACTCTCACCGGACACTTTATTAGGTATACCTTGCTAGTACCAGGTTGGATCCCCTTTCACCTTCAGAACTGTTGTAATTCTTCATGATACAGATTCAACAAGTTGCTGCAAACATTCCTCAGGAATTTGGGTCCATATTGACATGGTAGCATCACGCAATCATTGCAGATTTTCTGGCTGCACATCCATGGTGTGAATCTCCTGTTCAACCACATCCCAAAGGTGCTCTAATGGATTGAGCTCTGGTGACTGTGAAGGCCATTTGAGTACCATGAACTCATTGTCATGTTCAAGAAACCAGTTTGAGATGATTTCAGCTCTGTGATGTGGTGTATTAATTATCCTGCTGGAATTAGCCATCAGAAGATGGGTACACTGCAGTTATAAAGAGATGGACGTGGTCAGCAACAAGACTCAGGTAGGCTGTGGCGTTTAAGTGATGATCATTTGATACTAAGGGGCCCAAAGCATGCCAAGAAAATATCCCGCACACTATTACACCAACACCACCAGTCCGAACTGTTGATACAAGGCAGGGTGGATCCATGCTTTCATCTTGTTGATGCCAAATTCTAACTCTGCCATCCAAATATTGCAGCAGAAATCAAAACTCATCAGACCAGGCAACATTTTTCCAATCTTCTGTTAAATGTAGACTCAGTTATCTGTCCTTAGCTGACAGGAGTGACACCCGGTGTGGTCTCCTGCTGCTGTAGCCCATCTGCTTCAAGGTTTGAAGTATTGAGTACTCAGAGATGCTCTTCTCCATACCTCAGTTGTAACGAGTGGTTATTTGAATTACTGTTGCCTTTCTATCAGCTCAAACCAGTCCTGCCATTCTCCTCTGACCTCTGGTATCAACAAGGCATCTATACCCAGATAAATAACACTCATTGGATATTTTCCCTTTTTTGGACCATTCTTTGTAAACCTAGAGATGGCTGTGCATGATAATCCCAGCAGATGTGAAGTTTCTGAAATACTTAGACCAGCCTGTCTGGCACCAACAACCATGCCACATTCAGTCACTTAAATCACCTTTCTTCCCCATTCCAATGCTCGGTTTGAACTTCAGCATGTCGTTTTGACAATGTCTACAGGCCTTAATGCACTGAGATACTGCCATGTGATTGGCTGATTAGAAATTTGCAATACCAAGCAGTTGAAAAGGTGTGCCTAATAAAGTGGCTGGTGAGTGCACATACAGTTTTCTTGAGCTACTGTGAGGGAAGGGAGAAAAGAAATTAAGTACATTATCAAAATCAAACTCAGAGTAAGGTTAAAATGCTTGGGAGGGGTACACGCACAAACATACACACACATGCTGTATGTGTATAACTTAACATACAATATTCATCCATTATCCAAATATTCTCAGACATAATGAGCGAAAACTGAGCAAAGTGGAAAAAAAAATGAATTACAGTTTCCACTTTGGGATACTAATGAATGAATGAATGATAAAGTGGCTGGTGAATATATATTTATATATATAATACAACACACACATACTTTATTGTGTAAAAGACAGCATTGTGCAAGATGAGGAATACCATCCATCCATCCATTATCCAACCCACTGAATCCGAACACAGGGTCACGGGGGTCTGCTGGAGCCAATCCCAGCCAACACAGGGCACAAGGCAGGAACCAATCCCAGGCAGGGTGCCAACCCACCGCAGGAATGAGGAATACCACTGGCATTTTTTATGTATTGAATAAAATCCTTGCTTTTAAACTTACATTTTTTTTGTTTTTTTTAATTTAATCAATTAAGTGAAGTAGTGATCAAGCAAGTGATTGGTAAGTTTTCTGTAAAACTCTTTTAAAGGTTTAAAGTTATATTAGTAAAATTCAGCATCAATAATATTACTACCATTGACTGGGATAAGTATAGCAGATAGCTGAGGCTTCATTCATAGAGAATCTGGAGTGGTTTTACAGTGGGACATTAGTCAGTTAGTCATTTTCTAACCCGCTTAATCCTGAACATGGTCATGGGGGTGTGCTGGGGCCTATCCCAGCCAACATACAGCACAAGGCAGGAATGCATCCTGGGCAGAGACCTTATTCCATCACAGAGTGAAAACACACCCAAGCACAACCATACACTAGGGCCAATTTAGAATTGCCAGTTCACCTAATCTTGGACATATTCACTTCATAATGTGTTCTTGAGCCTAGCTTTGTTGACTTTCTTAACTGCACAGCATCACCTTGAATGAATTATTACACTGTGTTACTATAGGTTTTCTTTTTTTAATATACAAAAGTATAAAACTGCTTTCAGTTGGTTGGCAAGGCAGTCTGTGATAGAATTGTTGCTTACCTTAAGTATAATGTAGGTGAGCCCCAGTATACTAATGTTAGCACTATATTTGAATGATTTGACACATTTTATTAGATACTTACTAATTAAAGACCGTCTTCTGTATGTTTTTGAAGACCACACACTAAAAATGTATTTGATTTCACATCACTTACTTATGAGTATTGGAGACTCCACTGTATTAGCAGGCAGCTGATTCGATGACATGCCCAGCGAGAAGGCACTAGGAGTAGTAGTAATTGTAGAGGTAGTAGTGTGCTATGCAATTTCTTCAAAACTTTAGCGGTTTCTTCTATGTGAAAAATGTCAGCTCAGTGAAATTGTTTATTAGTTGAAAATATTGTGGGTGCTGATAGACATAGTGATGACATAAACCTGGTTTTTAAGAAAGTAAGCCATAATTTCAGTATTCTACAAATGAGATAACTATTGCCACTGCAGTTCCGTACAAAATAGATAAATTCACTGTCTTCTTCATAGAATACCTTTTAATATACTATATATATACTAATATACTAGGTAAAGATGCAATATGAAAAGGCAGGTGTTCTGGGAAACATAGAAACACTTCCAAATAGAAAATGGTTTTCCTCTTTCTTTAAAGATTGTAACAGTATTACTTCTTACAAATGTATTTAAAAAAAATTGTTGATCTTCATATTTTAGAGACCCAAGATCCTAACACCAATGCTACTGAGCAGAAAGACCAACAACAGAGGGTAGGGGCTTCTCTGCTTGAGCCAACTGTGTCTATACAGGTACATTAAGCATTTATGTTGTAATATCAACCATCTATTTATTCCTGTGACTGGTTTATATGTATAAGTTTGCAAAGGGTCTTACTTTTTTGTGCTGACACTTAATTTATCCCTTCCAGCTGGATTCTGATTCTGAAGGTGAAACAACGCCTCAACCAGTTTCTAAAATTACTCTGGCAGAAAAGGCCAAGCCACTGATGAACAGTAGCACATCTAATTTGCAGTCTGGAAGTACAGTAAGCCTAGCCATGTTTGTTTAGCTATTTACAGTAAATATATTCTTTTATGTCGCGCTGACAAAAGTATGTGGGTAACACTGTAGAAGAGAGTTACGTAGGTAAATGCATTAATCATTAGTGAAGTTTTTAACAAAACCTTAACAAATGGCTTTATTTGGTTTTAATGAGACATACACATTGATAATATCAACGCTTTAATATAGGATTTTCCAAAGTGCATTTGTTATCTGCTTACTGTTAAAAGCAATGATTAGTTATTTACTGATGAGTGACTAGTAGATGTACACTTTAGCAAGCCCTTGAATTCCCTATTCTAAATTTTTTAATAGAAATTCCTAGTCCCTTATTTTATTTTAAGTTTATTTCTGAACATATTGGTATTACTTAACTATTAGCACATGTTTAGTTGCCATCAGGAGAAACCTGCTTATGTACAGTTCTCACAGTCTTATTTACTTACCAATGTGCATATATTGTGCAGTATCCAGGAACCATGCTGTAGCAGTTTCACTTCATTAATAGCAGTCATTTTATTTCTCTTTCAGCTCAGTGGCAGCATGATGAGTTTGTTTAGCTCTGGAGAGTTTGGTACCTTGGAGGTAAAGGGCAGCATACTTTTTGCACTGCAGTATGACCAAACCAAAGAGGAGTTCCGTATTGAGGTAGTCCGCTGCCAAGATTTGGCTGAGGCCAAGAAACAAAGATCTGACCCGTGAGTTTGCCTTGAATATCTAATAACTTAAAACGACAAAAAAAAGTAGCCATTAAGTAATTTCTGTTTAAGGTTACAATAAAATCACAATGATGAGTGTGGTTCAATACAGAATGACAGAGGGCAAGAAACCTTTACAGTTACATAGAATGGTCTGAAATATTATTTTAATACAGAAAGCCTCAGAGGACTGTTTGTTTATGGGGTGTTATTGCTGGTTCCTCTCAAATAATAAACGTGCTGCTTAGGTTGATTGGTAACTCGGAATTGTCCTACTGTGAATGAGTTGGGTGTGTCTTTGACTAATTTCTGCCTTACATCTCCTTCTGTTGTGATAGTGGATGGAGTATGCAGGTTAGAAGAATTTTTTCTTGTACCAAATGAAAATGAAATGCTACAGTATAGGATTTGCAGTGTTTTTTAGAGTCTCATTCCTGCTATATTTTTAATACTCTGACATTTATTGTAAACATTTAGTGTTGTTTTAATAATGCCAATTAGTAGCCAAAAAACCCAAATGTTGAAATCCTGCATAAAAAGGGCATATGTGTGAGAATAAGCAGAATCCTTGTACACCTGGCAAGGCTTATTTGAATGATGCTTTGCATAAATTGTGTCCAGCTGATATTATCATAAAAACAGAAACTACAAAACAAAAGCATACACATTAAGAGATTCAAAGAATGCAGATTGTCATCATTAGTCCCATATAGTAATATTAAATATTATTTTAATTGCACTAAGGAGACCGGGGTTCACGTCCCGGGTCCTTCCTGTGTGGAGTTTACATGTTCTCCCTGTGTCTGAGTGGGTTTCCTCTGGTTGCTCCAGTTTCCTCCCACAGTCCAAAGACATGCAGGTTAGGTGAATTGGCGATCCTAAATTGTCCCTAGAATGTGTGTGTGTGTGTGTGTGATTGCCCGGTGATGGACTGGTGCCCTATCCAGGGTTTGTTCCACCCTTGCGCACTATGCTAGCTGGGATAGGCTCCAACAGAAGCCAGTGACTCTGTTCAGGACTAAGTGGATTAGAAAATGACTGACTGACTAATATATAGTATAAGTAATGTAATTTATAATATGAATATTTTTATTAGTATATGTATCAATATTAAAAAGTAATATTGTATTTTTTTAAATCTATTATATCTTTAGCTTACCACAAACTTGAAAACAAAAATATAGGGCCTCTGAACTTTAGAGCAGAATTTTAAATATTTTGAAAAAGTTTAACATTTAATGTCAAAATTGGCTAGACTGTTGTAAGATTTATTATGCAGTAGATATGACAAACAGCACCTATTTTGAAATTGGAGCCTTTGTTGATGTAAATGTTAAAATCAAAACACATTATGTGAGATTTTTTCATCTTTAGTCATATATTGTAAAAAAATAATATTTATTTGAAAAAGGTAATTTTTGGGATCAATCATTGAAAATAAAAAACCTACTCTTTGATGTACAACTTTGAAATGGTGTGAATCAAAGACAGAGGAGAGGAGACTGGCACGTCTATCCAAGGTGCTGTAGATAAAATGGTGTAGAATGCCACCTCTATGACCTTTGTATCACACTGTTAGGTAGCTGAATGGGGACACTCATGTACCTGGGGCGGATCCACACAGGCTGACCTATGGGAAAGATTGACTCATATGTGTGCAGACTGCCAAGCAGCATCAGTGCAGTTTGTTTTTGTTAAAAGTAAGCATCACAATACAGAACCCAATTTGATGTCTGAGTGACATTAACTTCACATTAGCCTACACTTCGGCCTGTCTGTTGAGGATAAAGTGATGGGAAGCTTTGGGACCACAGGTGTGAAGAAATGGTTTTTCCAGAGACCATTGTTGAAAGACATACTTATCACCAGCACCTGGCATCATGTTTCTTACAGAGACTTGTTTGTTTTGTGAAACAGTTCCATTATTAAGGACAATTTTAGTAGAAACCATAATGTAAATCCTGACCACTGTTAGTGCAGTATATACCATAGTACAAAAACATCTTGTTAAGTAAAACTCAAATTGTCCACACACAGAGTCAGCCAAAAGTAGCGTCTACAGTTACAAACAGACCACCTAACTACCCCGTCCAACAAACCTAAAAGAAACATTGTTTGTACACAGAATATGGTATCACACTGTTTTATAAAGCTGAGCAGCTTCTTTCCTTAACCCCATTCATTCATGTAATATAATTTTTAGTTATGTATCAGTTACATATGAAAAGGCTCATGTATATGACTTCTAAAGGGGTTATTCTATCAGCTTTAGTTTTAAAGGGCCAGCTCTATTCAGGTACAGAGCACACTGATATAGAGTCAGTTTAAAGCTGGCAATTGATAGATCATATAGAGTACATTAAAGGTTTAGGAAGAAGCAGAAGTACCTGGAGAAAACCTTCACGTTCAGTCGGAGAATGAGCAGTCTTCATATAGACAGTTCCTGGGTAGGGATTTGTACACACGAGTCTGGAATTATGAGACTGTAACGCTAAACACGTCACCACCACGGTGCCCTTTAGATTATGAATCTATATGAAGTATGAAAAACCAGCACAGTTGAACAAATAAATCGCTTTACAATCTATCTCCACATTACTTTTCAAGTAATAAATATGTGTATCATTATTTATTGCTACGGCTGTGGCCAGGAGTTACAACTGGGTACCCAGTCTTCTTAATGTTGCTAAAAAGCTTCTGGCCAAACAGCATTCTTCAGTACCACTTATTCGGCAGCACAAGATGGAAGTGGTGGAACTGATGGAGGAAGATTTCTTGATAATCCAGATAATGATCATTAAACTGACAGAGCACATTTATTTATACAGTATCAGTGTTTTTATAATATTCAGAGGTCTGTATCATTCATGAACACAGTTCAGTATAATAAGTTCAGTAAAATAAGCATAGAAACACAGAGATAGGAACAAAGGTTGAACTCTACCTTGCATTAGTATATATGGTCTTGAGAGATGCTTTGTATTATATGGCATACTGTATGTGTAAACAGTAAGATTACATCACAGTTAAGTACATTTTATATTCACTTTTATATTTCTGTATGTGAACTATGAAAACATTATTTCCTCAGTGATAATTATTCAACCTACTTATACAGTAAAATTGCATCTAAATATTTGTTGCTATGGCATATATGTTTCATTATATAAGACTTTAACCCAAATGCAGTTAAAAAATCAAGACATAAAATTAAAAATTAGGTTAACAACAGGATATAAAATACATATTTACTTGGTTATTTTCTAATGTGAAAGTAAACTGATGTGAGATTATTTCCTCAAAAGGTTGCTTTTAAGGGAACATATTTATTTATATATATATAAGATTTCCTTGTTTCTTTATAACTTCTAAAGTAAATTCAATCAGCATTTGATTAAACGTGATGCCTTTTATGATTTGTGAATTGCAATGTTTTAGTAATTTCCCTATACAGCTTGGTGAATGGAATAGAGGTTCAAAATAGTTAGGAAGTGGGTTTTTTAAACCTCATTACTATAAGGTGTTGTCTAAGAGTCATATTGTTATTGAAATAGGCGAGAATACATTCAAAAGATCAAACATCTAGGAGCAGAAGTGTAAAAAAGTGTTACTCACACTGAGGCAATATAGAGTTCTCATCTCTATATATATATATATAAACTCCAACATCTGTCTGTCTGTCTGTCCGCTTTTCACAAGAGAACTACTTAATGGATTTAGATTGTGTTTTTTTCTATAATTTACTTGAACATTATGGTTGATTTTGCAATTTCTCTAATCATGCTAAGTATCATAGTTCGCTTGCAGGAACGATTATTTGCACTAATTCGAGACAGAGTCTGCGGGTTGAGGGGAGGGGGGAAGTGTGAAGCGCTTCTGGGTGAGGCAGAAGCCCAGCGATGTAGGCCCCTGCAGTCCCTGCAGCACCCCCTGGTGGCACCCACAGAACCCAGCCGTGCTGAGTTGGCAAACGACAAGTCCAATGATGCTCCTTGGGAGTCCGAGACACCTCTGCAACCCGGGGGGGTTCTGGGGGGGGGGGCTGCCATCTAGTGATCCATGGGAGATAATGCCCTTTGCACACTCTTTCCCCTGGCCTTACATTATAAAGGCGTCCAAGGCAAGTTAAGGATGCCGGCCGCCTGATACAACACACACACCACGGCCAATTTAGTGTTGCCATTCCACCTAACCTGCATGTCTTAGGACTGTGGAAGAAAACCAATGCACCCAAACCTCAGTTTCCTTGTTTTGAGAGAGCAGCACTACCACTACACCATCATATCACTGTTTTAAATGCAATGTTTAAATGTGTAGAAGCTTCAGATTAATGGCTTTTCATTGTATTATCTTTTATGTGAATGTCTTAAGTTTCTAAAATTACAGCTCGACTGATGTGATGTAGATTTTACGGGTTGTTTCTTTTTAACTTTGAGTATATTTATTCAGTTAGAGTTCCAGTGGAGATTGTCTAACTTACTTTCTTAAATTATAAATTATTCAGCCATTACAGAACACTGGAATTTGTCATTGGAATTCATGAGGTAAAATGATCACTCAGCCAACATTATACCTGGTACACCACATACTGTTGAGTGAGCCGTTTTCTTGTGTGGCACCTGATGTCACATTTTTTTTCAATATGCTAGACCAATATAAGTAACCTTGGATTTTTGACTCCACAATCAGTCAATACTAATATAATGTTCATTTTATTGTGTAATTCTGGTCAACATATATGTTCTCATGTAATGATAAACTTAAAAGTAAGACTATGCTTTAAAGAGTGTCAGAGTACAAATGCTCAGGTCTTGGAAATTTACTACTGGTTGTGAGCAGAGTTGTGGGAAGTGTCTTGGGCTATATAATTCTTTCTAGTGATATTTGAGTTGTATTATTTGGAGCTTTGGTAACACTTTTTATGTTCATTTGAGTAATACATGTGTTTGAAATGACAGCTATGTGAAGAGTTACCTGCTCCCAGACAAATCATCTCAAAGCAAGAAAAAGACCTCAATTAAGAAAAAGACTGTTAATCCCACCTACAATGAGACCCTTAAGGTATATGAATTTTCCTTCTAGTTTTCAATTGAAAGCAATTGACCATTTTACACTCTTCGTAACAAATATAAGGATAATTTTCCAAACTATTTATAGCTTCTTTCCACCTATAACAGACAAAAGTAATTCCATTTATAATGTAAGATTTTGTCTTCTTACACAAAACTAGTAGAATACGTTTTAGGTGCATTTGTATATAATGTGATAGGAACCTACTGTGGTCGCTATGTCTATCTGTCTACATGAAATAACTCAGCTCCCTGCTGATTTTTTTTTTATTTGGACATTCATTTTTTTAAGAAACGTATTGAAAAAGTTAAGTTTTCATTAAGCTTTCTCAAATACAGTGTGCTGTATAAAGTTTTGATATTTCAAAACTTCCCATAGAAAAACATTTTCAAATTCTCAGACTTGCCCATCTTAAAACATAGTAACCGTCCATCCAATTTCAATTACTTTTTTAGTATTAGGGTGTTGTACCATGTTAGCCATTATGAATGTAGTGAGAAGTCAAGCAAAATGACACCTTTTATTGGCTAACTAAAAAGATTACATTATGCAAGCTTTTGAGGCAACTCATGTCCCTTCTTCAGGCAAGATGTCAAGATAATCTTTGCCTGAAGAAGAGGCCTGAGTTGTCTGCATATTGTAATCTTTTTAGTTAGCCAATAAAAGGTGTCATTTTGCTTGACTTCCCAATTACTTTTTTTATTAATTTTCATTTACTTTAAGAGAGAGATTACTTCAACTTGTTGTTTTTTTTATATTTACATCTTTTACTCAGTCAATCGCTGCTTAGAGTAAAACAGTGAGACAGCTACAGAGGAGGGTGCTCTGTTTGATATGCTAGCTGTGAAAACAGCTTCTGAGGCCTTGGAGTAGCCCGCGCAGACCTCTGTCACAGCAGCTCACTTCTCCTAGGGGTTAAATGATATAAACCTCTGACATAGAACCTAACTTCTACAAGTTATTCATGAGTATAAAAGTAAAAAATTCAAGGTGCCTAACTTATGTAGTAATTAATGAAAGAGGAAACAAACTCCTTAATCATGGCTTGTTGACTCTTTATATATTCCCATTACACTAAAACAAGCTCACAGTTGCATTGTCTGTGGATCATAATGATTTTAATATTTCTCTGACACTATAATTTATTGGCAGAGCACCACAATGATTTGCTATCTATTATGGTTGGATGTAACTAATGATTTTATCTTGAGATTTCAACACAGATTTTAAATGTCCATTGGCTACATCTTGAAAAACATTATGGCTATGAAATTTGAACTACATCTGTCCATAGCATTCAGCAGCCAACAACTAACAATACCAAATCACTTGAGTTGGGATCTGCAGCTCATGAAATTTCAGCCCAACCTATTTGGACTCCATTTTTAAGCACATATATTGTGCAATGGTATTAAAGAATATACTAATAATCTACTAATACATGTACTGTAGTCACTTTCTATTATCACTGCTGTTTTTTTAATATGACTAAATTTTACAAAGATATGTGATAAGCAAAATTGTGATTTCTAACTCTAGGATGAAGTGAACTTTTAAAACAGTTACCTAAGTCTCCGAATGCACTTGGATATTACGGCATACATGCATTTTCTTACTTGTTTTGTTACTATTGTTTTTTGTCTTGGTGACTGCACATAAATTCAGAGTAAAGTACAACTCTGTAGGTTTAGTAATCTGTCAGCAAAAAACAGTATTTCAACCTGAGAAGATGCCTAAATAAGAAGTTGCACACTTAATATATCACTACAGTTAGTCAGTATTACAGTATTATCACATCACATCATCTTAAGCTATTCAGATGTACAGAATTTTTGGTAAAATCATTTTACCAATCCTAGAAGCTCCTATTTCTTGTATATTCCACTGCTTATGTTCTGAGAACCACAATAGTGCATTTTCAAAGAGACTTTCTGTTTTTTCAACAGTATAAAATAAATATGCTAGATCTCAGAACACGGATTCTCAACCTCTCCGTATGGCACAGCGAATCCTTGGGACGCAATATCTTCTTGGGGGAGGTGGAAGTGCCTCTGGCAAATTGGGATACCAAAGACACTCAGCCTAACTGGTACAATCTACATCCACGAGTGAGTTAACATGTTTAAGTTTGCATTTTGTCTTTCTTATGTAATTTCTAATGTTTGCTAATTTTATTTCTGTGTTTACACATCTTCCTGAAATTGGCTATAAAGCTGTAAATGTTTATTCGAAATTTTGCAGTAGCAAAATAAGTTTGGCAATTATGGCTTCAGAAGAGGATTAAATATATATGTATTTGCAATATTTATAGCATTTAATTGTTTTTTGCATGTTTAAGATATTTAACTAATGTTTCTTCAGTTGAAATGTTTGTTTTAATACTATTAACTTTCATAATTTTCTAAATAATGAACATGCAGATACAAATGTCTCCGGATGCCATTAGATGCAGAGGAAAGATCTCACTGTCGCTGAAATTTATGCCTGCTGGTCCAGGAGGTAAATAATCATGTTTTATACTACAGTAGATATTTCTGTTTTGCTCTCAAGATACAGATAATTTTTAGAATATATCTTTTCATTACTAAATGCTTTCTTATATATTCAGACATCTCATGTTTTAATCAGGTATTTTAGTGATTGTTTGTCCTCAGAAATATCATTAACAGAACAGGTACAACACATGTCAAAACGCTCAAGTTTATTCTCTTGTGTACATAGTACTTGTACCAGTGTATTAAAGGAATGCTTCACCCAAAAATGAATTATTTTTTATATGTTATTTACACAATTGTAGTAATGGTCAAGAAAAAATTTTAAGGTCATATTTTTATGTAGAACAGAAGCAAAAAAATCATGCTGAAAAAGAAGACCGAGAGATAATTATGTTCCTGACACAATATGCTTCTCTGGTCACCAACACTGAACAAATGGCAAACAATATTCAAAATGTCAGTGAAAACAAATCTCAATTTACTCATCTCACCTATTCCATATGTCAGATATCCAGTCATCATACGTTCCCAACATACCAAAAACAACTATTTTGGCTAAAATATTGTTAAATTAACTAAGAAAATCTCTTGTGAACAGCTGTGGCGCATGCTCAAACAAGAATAAAACTGAAGATCTAAAATCCCACAAACTACCTACCATCACCACACATACACACAAATCTCATAGACAGTAGTTCTTCATAGTAATAACTCCTTCATTGGCCACCTTTGTGCACCATGTCAGTCAGCACTGCAGATTGTGGTCTAAGAGAGGAGAGTGTTTTGGAAAGAAACACAAGTGAAACTATTATGAAACAGAAAGTACAGTTATCATCCACAGCATCAAAACAGCTTTGACTTTCGAGGCATGGACTCCACAAGACCTCGGAAAGTCTCCTGTGGTATCTGGAACCAAGACATTAGCAGCAGATCCTCCATGGATCTGTTTTGTTATTCTGGACTGTGCCACAGAATCTTGATCAGGTGCAAATCTGGATAATTTGGAGGCCAAGTCAACACCTTGAACTCTTTGTGATGTTCTTCAAACAATTCCTGAACAATTTTTGCAGTCTGGCATGGCGCATTATCCTGCAGAAAGAGGCCCCCACCATCATAGAATATCATTGCCATGAAGGGGTGTGCAATGTCTGCAACAAATTTTAGGTAGGTGGCATGTGTCAAAGTAACATCCACATGAATGCCTGTATCCAAGGTTTCCTAGCACATTGCCCAAAGAATCACACTGCCCCCCGCCAGCTTGTCTTCTTTCCATAGTACATCCTGTTGCCATCTCTTCCCAGGTAAATGACATACATGCACCCAGCTGTCCACATGATCTAAAAGAAAATGTGATTCATCAGACTAGGCCACCTTCTTCCATTGCTCCATGGTCAAGTTCTGATCCTCACATGCCCATTGTAGGCACTTTCAGAGGTTGACAGGGGTCAGCATGGGCACTCTGAGTGGTCTGCCGCTACACAGTCCCATATGCAGCAAGCTGCAATGCATTGTGTTCTGACACCTTTCTGTCATGGCCTGCATAAAGTTCTTCAGGAAATTTGTGCCCATGGTGCTCTTCTGTGGTATTAGACCAGACGGGCAAGCCTTCACTCTCCATACGCAGGAATGAGCCTTGTGCACCCATGACCCTGTAACTGGTTAATGGGTTGTCCTTCTTTAGATAGATAGATAGACAGACAGATACTTTAGAACACTTTTGGTAGGTATTAACCACTTTATACTGGGAGCATCCCACATGACCTGCCATTTTGGAGATGCACTGCCACAGTTGTCTAGCAGTCGCAATTTGGCCTTTGTCAGAGTCGCACAGATTCTTACGCTTGCCTATTCTTCCTACTCTCTAAAACACAACCTTCAAGAACTGAATGTTCATGTGCTGCCATTACATCCCACCCCTTGACAGTTGCCTTTGTAATGAGATAATCGATGTTATTCAGTTCACCTGACAGTGGTTTTAAGGTTATGGCTGATCAGTTTATTTCTTGCATTTGTGAATATCTGAGGCGTTTCAATAAGCAGGTCAATTCAGTGGTGCAGTTTCACAAACTACCATTTAAAAATCCAAAAATACAGCATTGTGGTTTAACCACCAGCAAATTAGGGGAGAGGCGGGTCTTTAATTTAAAACCTCAATCCTTTTGAATGCGCTGCCTAACAGTTCATGAGAGGATTTTCTGGAAGTGGTTTATTTAACAATATTTAAGCAAACATATATTTGTGTGGGACATTGCAAGCATTGAACTAGATTATGCTACACAAGTAAGTAGATTTTTTTCATAGATGTTTTAATATTGTTTGCTGTTTGTACAGCACTGGTCCCCATAGATGGCTACACTTTTTTTCCTGATGGTGCTCTGTGCCCTATTAGTCTCTATTGTAAAGCACCAATGAGGGCAAATGTTTTTTTAAAAAATTGTATAAAATGGAAAACACATATATACCATGTTTGTGAAGAAATAACTTCAACTTGGAAAATATCAAACTTGAGCTTTAATTTCATGTAAAAACCTAGGAGCATACCTTTTATATTGTTTGCGGGATGCTATAAAATGTGAAATACACTGTATTTGCATGTTTTATTTTTAAGACCATGCTTTTAGGGGAAAAGCATACTTTAAAAATAAAACATGGTAGTCTTGATTTTAACAAGTTACGACAGAAATAAACACTTTGCAAGTAATACCTGTAATGGAAAGTTCACTGTTATAACATTGTCTGAGATCTGAGACCAATTAAAATAAATGTAAAATATAAGAAAACATTTTTATTAACATTAATTGCACATTTAATGTAATCACTTTGTAAATGGGTATAAAGATAAAATGTACTGTAACTAATTGACATTTAACTGCATTATGGGAAGTGGCTAATATTGTGGTCTCATTGTTCCAAACACCTGGGTTTAAATCCCAGTCCAGTTGCACCTTTGTCATCAGTCAGTCAGTCATTTTCCAACCCACTATATCCTAACACAGGGTCATGGGGGTCTGCTAGAGCCAATCCCAGCCAACACAGGGTGCAAGGCTGAAAGAAAACCCGGGCAGGCCGCTGGCCTCACCGCAGGGCACACACACACCAAGCACACACTAGGGACAATTTAGGATCGCCAGTGCACCTAACCTGCATGTCTTTGGACTGTGGGAGGAAACCGGAGCACCCGGAGGAAACCCACGCAGACACGGGGAGAACATGCAAACCCTTCACCTTTGTGTGAAGCAGTTCCTTCTTCTTGAGTATGCATCTTTTAGTCTTTGAGAGTAATTAATGATACACTTTAAATATTTAGTTTTGCAGCACATAAACTATGGTTGATGTCAATTAACAGTTTTCCGTCAGCTTGGCAGAAGCTGGAGACGGCTGTGGGAATTTACAGCAGCCTGCTAACACGTCTGCATCTGCTACAACTAGTGCCCGGTCCATGAAATAATTTCATGTTACACATAATTTTTTATGTTACTGTTTGCTGCTGTGTAGAATAGTTTCCCTTAATAATGAGGTGGACTATGCATTTATGGAGTTTCAGAATTCTTATTTTTCATGCTGTTTATGTTGTATTTATGTATCTTACATAAATCTTTTGTAGTGCCTTTGACTATATGTTTCCTTTCCAATGCAGCACTACACCTAATGTCCTTCTTCTCTCAGGAGAACAAGTTACAATTAAAGACTAGAGCTAAATTAGTAATTAATAGATTTGAAAATGTACTTTGCTGCCATTTCCCCTTATCCATTTAAACCCATACCCCATCTTGAACAAGTGTAGGATGAATTGCACGTAGTAACATCTGAGCTCCAGCCTCTGTGACTGTGAATGTCTGGATTAACTGGGTTCCATAAGAGATGGATGGATAAACTTTCAGTTCAATTAGATTTTAATTCTTTAATTAGAATTGAATTCTATTCAAACTTAATATGGATGCTCTACAACTGATCACATGATTTAGTTCAAGATGTTTTAATATAAATGAGTTATGTGACTTGCTATTAAATATTAGGTTCCATGTAAATGTACAGTAGCCACTGTCTTATAACTCAGATTTCTAGCACACCAAAATGTTTAAACGCCTGTACTGTATTATGTTGTGCAACATGCATCAAACATATGGAATTCACAAGCTAATTGTATTTCTGTTTAGTAAAGCAACCTTTATATTAATGCAGGTAATGACTAATTCTGCAAACTGAGTGGTACTGTGTATTCCCCGTTTTCATGAGAACTTCCCCAAATAAGTGCTTTACACGCATTCATGTCATTTGTGCTCCCAGATGCCATCTGCTGGTGAATATGGTGAAGTACATTGCAGTGGGAACAATATTTTTAACTTGTAGAGCCCTGTTTGCCGTGGCTGGCTTGACTTTGCTGCGTTGTATCAAGTATTCAACACTATATTATATGCATTGTAAAATTTAGATATGTTGTTAATCCATTTCCCATTGTGACTAATTTTATGTATTTGAACCTTTATGTATTTTATGTATTTGAATCTTCATTCTCATCAATTAAGCAAAATCATGTTCCATTGAACCAGCTTAAATCCAAGTTTCATTATTTAACAACATTGATGTCATCCATCACCTGATGGAGTCACTGCATTCTCCTGTTAATAATGCATCTTTTGGGTTAAATTCAGCAGGGGCAGAGGAACAAAGGAGGCAAGTCTTATGTTCAGACCTGTTTTTTTAACAAGAAACCATTTCTTTTGATGAATGAAACATTGTATTTATTTAAATTTTGGTATGTGTTCTTGTTACTTTCCAAAAAAATAATAATAAAGAGCTTACATTTCTTGACCAGCAAATGACTGTAACAAAATGAAAAAGTAGATAATTAAAAGATTTCTATGCACTAAAATCAGGGCAGTAGCTGGTGTCTTTATGAGTCTCACATTATTCTTAATTTCTAAAAGAGAGCTGCAGTTAGTCATCCATATGAATAAAGAAGTTAAGAAACAGCAAGACTGATATTAAACTACTGTAAGATCCCTGCAGCATCTGTTGCCCTTCAGGACCGGAAATGCCCACCTTGGATATATATAGGTTGTTTTTTTGGAAACAGAATTTGTATAATGTTATGCAAAAATTATTGTTTAATATTTAATGCTGCCAATCTCTAGTCAGTTTTCATAATGTCTTACATGATGTTTCATTTTCTGTATTTAGAGTCTGGTTTTCTTCCGACTGGTGAACTTCATATTTGGGTGAAGGAAGCACAAGGTCTAGTGTCTACGCAAGGAGGTTCATTGGATTCTCTTGTCAAAAGGTTGGTATTTAGCAAACTCCACCTGAACCTAAATAAGGCCTCTGCTTACTTATTTAGATTTGCTGTGTAACACATAGCTTACACAGCACCTATTGGCTATAACAGCGGTGGGCAATGTCAGTGGCTGCAGGTTTTTGTTCCAGCCCAGTTTTTTAATGAGAAGTCCATTATTGCTCAAGTGACATTTTGATGCTTCATTTTAGTGGTCTCACTTGTTAAGGTTTGCCCACCCTTAACTATTTATTTTAGTCTTAAACAGCTGCTTTCTGTGATTTAATGGCACCTCATTAGCAATAAGATGCAAATGGCAAAGGAGCCAGCAGTTCTCTATCTAATGTTTTTCCATTCACACCTGTGTGGATCCATCATGCATAACGTGACCATTTATTTTTTTCCTCAAAACGGGAAATCTACTCATTTTTAGGAAATAGTATGTGTATTCAAGAAAATGCATATTTCTTCATAGTTTTTATTTATTAATGACAAGAACAGGAATGAACACGTGAAAATAAATAATTAATGTGGTCTTATATTTTTCTGAAGAACAAATTTGCTTAAGTATATTTGGTGTTAATTTCAAATAAGAATGAAATTTTTGGCAGGATTTCTTAAAATTTACTTTGGTAATTAACATTGCTTTAAGAACTGCGACATGCATCTGTATTTTTTTTATCATCCACAACTTATTCATAAGAGAAAAGACCCTTTCTACGGGTGCATTAGTGTCGGGCAGACATAAAATATATTCAATAATTATACGAAAGTTCATATGATTCAAATTATTGGTATGAAAGTGTTTGAACAATTGCACCCAACGACTTTTGGTTGAAACATTCCCAGTGTTCCATTCTGTCACTTTTTGCAGTGTAATGTAGTAAGAAATAAGTGAATACTCATCAAATACTTCTGTATTTTGGTTACAATTAATAAATCCCTTTTCAATCAATACATCCATTACACTTTGAATTTCTTCCCACGTAGGTATTTTGGTTAAATTCGCCCATTCAAATATTTTAATATATTTTAATATAAGTCCACTACTCCAAATATTCTTTGCTTATTTTATAGAACTCAGCAGCTGTAGTTTTCATATATTCTTCGTCAACACCACTGCAGCCATTTTCTTGTAATTTTGCCATTAAATTACGAATGGAGTGGGGAAGAAACAGAGTATTTTGTTTCAAGGCCAAGTTGTCTTTAAGTTGATTTATTTCCTTCATGGCTTCAATTGCAGAAATACTCTGACCCTTGATCTTTAACACAGCTTGATGGAATGTTGCTGACTGTGCATGCATAAAAACAAGCCATAATTCAGAGTTAAGGTTTCCAAAAAAGGTTCTCAATATGTTTTGACATTTATCCATACTCAAGAAGTAGTTTTTAAATGGCTTGTACAGTTTCAAAACTCTTTCAATAGCTGACATAAGCACAAACCACCTAGTTTTACTGTAGCCTAGCAATTTCTGATACTCTGTGTCAACTTCATTACAAAATTCTTTCAGAGATTCCACGTGAACACTATAGATATAAAAATGTGAATATATTTTCACAGTAACGCATTCAAAGTCAACACGTAGATAATCTGCGGCAGTTTTAATCGCGTTGTGAATTATGTGAGCTCCACATCCGATTCCTATCAATGTTCTTTCGAGAGATAAATTTATTTTTGCATAAACATTGTTGACGCCTCATCTTTTCAATTTGCCAACGTTGCAGTTAGTATTATCTCCACAAAATGCCACGACTTTTGAAGTCAAATTATTTTCTCTCAATACTTTAATTAGATAATTGACAATAACGTCTGATGTTTCGCCCGGCTGGTCTTGAAATTCTAAAAGTTTTACTTGTGTACCTTCGTATAGTAAAAAGAAGTGAACTAAAACAGGGAATATTTTCTTGGACCCGTGGTTTGAAGCATCAGTTAATATAGTAACACAGTTGCATTCGCTGAGGCGATCATTTAATTCACCTATTACTATTGGTTCTAACACATTTACAACAATAGCTTCTGTTTTCGTACTAGTACACCTAGATTTCTGCTCAAAACATATTTGAATTAACTTAGAAGCACAATCGTTTGAACGAAAACTGCGGTTCTCTTGCACCGTATGATAAGCCCAGGCACCTACCGTCACAGCAACTTCCAGATCTTTCGAAGTTGGTGAATCAAATTTCTTTAAAAAATTAAGCATCGAAGAACTCGAAGCGGCAGCAATATCGGAAGTTTTATGTTTTTCTTATCTTAAATGTTGCTCAGTATCGCTCGCACCCCCATGGGCTACGCTAAATTCTGTACGACACTTTTCACATCTGACGTCCGATGGAGTACAGTACTTCTTTGCTTTATAAACGGATACTTAGTTTGTAAGTTAACATTAAAAGTGCACGTGCGTGTAGGCATTGTTAAAATGAAGGGTTCACGTGCAAGAAATTTAAATTGACTACAATAACGCACGTCAATAAAAAAACAATAATCAATCGTCAAGAAAGATACGCAAGCTGTCTACGTGTATTCGCAGCTGAGGAGCGAGCAAGCTAGCAGGCTTCTGACCGACTTGCATGTGTGTGAGACGTATTGCGCATGCGCCGTCATCGCCGCGCTACTAGGCGATACCGTCGGATTTTTTGATTTTTCGCACCTTTTTTGAAATTGTTACTGTGGGTTGCTCTCTTTCTGAAAATGGGACATTTCGGCATTCCAAAGCTGTGCATAGGGACAACGGGATAGGCTACCTAAAAACGGGATGGTCCCGTTCAAAACGGGACGTATGGCCACGTTAATCATGAACTATCTATAAAACACTTAAGAGAAAAATGTGACAGACTGGAAATAATCCATTTTAGGCTTCAAATCATTTGGATGATATCCTTGGAAAGGAAAATCTCTACGATATAAGATCCTCGTAACATTGCAGACTAACAAGCACAAGCCACTAAATTAAATGAGGTCTGAGATTGACAAGATTGATTTCCAATTAAGCAATTAGGTTGGAACGAAAACCTGCAGCCACTGCAGCCCTCCAGGAATGACATTGCCTACCCCTGGGCTATAACACAGAGAGCAAGGCAGAAGCTTGCTGGACAGTCCATCTTAAGGCTCACACATGTGCAGTCTGCACTAACTGTCACTGGGGTTACCACATAGTTGCCATTCCTTCTACCATCTTTGGGGAAATACTAAGAAAACTAGGATACCTGACTGAAGACAGAGTATGCAAACTTCAAACAGATAAAGCTTTGTAAAAGAGCTACCATTTGCCATAAAACGATGTTGCCCCCATGTCAGTTACAGCCAAAATACAATTGATGGGGTGAGTGAGCTTTCATTTGTAAACATCATATGACCTTATGTCTTTAGTGGGATTATGTTGACAAAGCAGTATGTTGTGTGTAAAGACAGCTACACTTCCCAAAATACATTGCATCCTTACTCTGTTTAAAGAGAACAGGGAGCTGGCTGTGTATTTCTTTGAACAAGTGGTGGCTGAATGAATTTTGGGGACGTTTTGCACAGTTACATTTTAATTCAGCTTCAGATTAGACTAATGGTGCTATCTATATGTGAGTGCTTTAAGAATGGTAAAGATGACGTCTCTCGGAAGTGTCACATTTAACATAGCTTAATATACCACCACCATGAATGTTAGATTGTTGCACATTCCATCTTAATAAGTAAACTGCTAAAATGTTAAAAGATTAATGTGGAATTATCATTTCACTATCATGGAAAACATGGTTACTTTCCCAGAAACTTGTATTGTTTAGTAAAGCATTATTTATAAATTAAAAAATGCATACTTCTCAGCATCCTAACAATAGCCCTGTATGAGGCACCAGAATAAACATGAACCAAAAGCCATAAAATGTACCGAATATGTCCATTCTAAAGTGGCAGTAGTGCATACTTTCTGCTTTTCTGAGATGCATTTATGACAGCAAAATACAGTTGAAAGTTATTTGTTTTTATCACAGATTCTTGACATGTCTGCTTGTTTTCAGTGACTACCATGGGTAGTGTCTTCATGTAAGAAACAACCAATATCACAGATGCCATCATTTAAATCAGAGGCTCTAATTCAGAAGCTCTGAATTAGAATTTATCAAAGTAAAGCACACATCTGTAATTGTTTACCATCATTTAGCCTTTCAGCTAAAATGGTTTAAACATACACATATCATTCATCATTCATCTTCCTAAATGGCCTTTCTAGGGAAGGGGTGCGGGGAAGCTGGAGTCTGTCCAAGGAGTCATAGGGCACAAGGCAAGCACAACATCTGGACAGGGTGCTGGTCCATTAAAGGATGAACCTCCATGCACACACTAAATTCAATTTAGCAACACTGATCCACCTAACCTGTATGTTTTTTGGACTTTGACAGCAAACACATGCACATACCCATATGTGAACATTAAATTTAAAACATGTAGTGTGTATCTTTCCTATCCATCACCTTACTATAACACGTAAAAGTAAACATTCTGATTATAGTCCTATGGAAAGCTGAGACATCTGTCTACAAACTCCACACAGTCAACTGAGTTTTGTGGCATCACCATTAAGCAGTGTGCTGCTGCAACTGACAAGACCAATGGTCATTTTCACACTGATTGCTTCTTCCAGTTTAATTTTTGAAAATGGAAAAATGTCTGCAGAACTCCGTAACTGATGGCTAGAGCAATTGTCCCTGTCAGTAACACAAACGACCGCCTCATGGGGAAAAAAGAGTCCTCATCTCTAAATATGTCCGTGTTTTTCAGCAGTAGTAGCAGTAAGTCTGACTCCTGTGTAAGCCTTATTTTATATCTCCCACGTCTATGCTACCAGTTGTCAGTTGTTCTCCGGCTTGATGTATTTTTTGAGTTTTACACTTTCTTTCTGTCTCTTTGAGTCTTTCTTTTTTTCTCTTATCCTCAGTCTTTAGCAAGTGATGTGTTCTTGCTCCTTGAGGTAAAGTTAAACAGTAATGGTAGACATTCCCTCATCTTCATAGTGCAACATAGTATGCGATCAGAGGGTTTTTTTTGTCTAAATTCTTTGAAAAATGTAATTTTCACTAGGAAGAATGTATATCCTGACTACTCTCAAATTATAATACGTGAAGTTAGCTACCAGTAATTGGGGTGAAGGGTTCTCATGTAATGAGAATAGGAAAGAAGTGAAGAGGATATACAGACTCATAAAAATAAATTAAATATTTGCTCATACAAATTAAATGCATACTTTTCTGATATGTGTGCAATTTTGAGATGTGAATAAATACTCTGCAAAATTCTTTGCTCTGAGCTGGACATATTCAGTAAGCTACATTTTAAGGCTTTTGTAGAGGGATGCCTTTTTTCTTTTAACAAATAGTACTTTGCTTATTCACACAAACTTGAAGGGCACATAAATGTATACAATGATTATTATGAAAATTAACTGGCAAATTTCTCCTTTAACAGCAAGACCAGACAATTACAAAATTACATTACTAGTGATTGCTTTTATGTCAACATCTTTGCAATTTAAGTAACTAATTACTATTTAAAACATTTTCAAAAAATGTCAACATGGTGCTGACTTAGTACAGGCCACCCCTTGGCCATATTCAAAGCTACACTTTAAATTCCACATTCATTTTTTAATGTTCACTTTAAGATAGGTCAAGAAGCCTGACCTAAGTGTAAATGCGAGTAAAGCAAGTTATTTTGTAACACTTTTTGCAGACTAAATAAACTACAGAACATTTTTTCTAATACTATTACTGAATATGAAACCATTTGCAATTTCTTCTTGATGAAAAATAATCAACTTTTTTTGTCAAAGTAAAAATTATGAAGCAAAAACAAAAAAAAAAGAATGTTTGAACGAGTTATTAATCCATTCCAATTAGTTACTAACTTGTTCAAACAAATTATGTGATTTTTTTTTTTATTTCAGTTTATTTTTCTATATTTTCAGTATTATAGTGAACCGGAACTGGAAGAGTATAGCTACACAATAGTTTTAGTCTATTCAGTTTTGTTTAGTGCCATTATCAACTAGATTTTAAGATCACCTTTTCTTCTATTAATTTTTCCCCCACTGACTCCGGAATATCACATTCTTGGAGAAAATTCCTTAAATCCATTCTTCTGTGCTCTCCATAACTTCTCCTGTGTTTGAAACTTGTTTCAGGACTCCCCAAAAGAACACTTTCAACTCGTGTGGACTTCCAACTAGTTTCTCTTCCGGTTCAGTGATGTTAACACACACTTTACAGTTCACTTATAATTCACTGAACTGTGTGCCAGGAAAAAAGTATGGGGTTCCATAATAAGAACTGGACTGCAAGGTGGAAAAATAGTAATAATCTGTTCAAACAAATTGATATGGAACGGAGCACCATACTATTAAGGGAAAAATAAAAATAATCTGTTTAAAAGAGTTACATAATTTGTTCAAACAGATTAATAATTTGTTCACACGGATTAATAATTTGTTCTTTTTTTTTGGTGCTTACTCTATACAAAATGAATAAGCTCATGTTTTTTTTTTATTTTTATTTTTAACACAGCTACGTGCTTCCTGATGATAGCAAACATAGCCGTCAGAAAACACGTGTAATAAAGAACAGTGTGAGCCCAGTCTACAATCACACTATGGTGTATGATGGTTTCCAGGCAGAAGATCTGAAGGAAGCCTGTGCTGAGTTCACAGTATGGGAACACGAAACCTTCAGCAGTCAGGCACTTGGGGGAGTGCGCCTTAGTCTGGGCACAGGTACGTACCTTTCTTAATTAATTTACCAGATAGTAGTTTAAATATAGGAATTACAATCAGCTTTGTTAATTTTTCTTAAGTTTACATATAAATATTTTGTCATGCAAGTGCCATCTCAAATATGGAACCGTTTTTAGACTCCCAATGAGAAAATGATTTGCAAATCCTTATTGTCTAGTTGCATTTGTAACTTTGAATTCATATGTCTTCTCACTGTACCATTAGGTGTTAGTTATGGACAGCCTGTGACCTGGATGGATTCAACTGAAGAGGAGAGTATCGTATGGAAAGCTGTGATTGAGAAGCCTAACACGTGGGTGGATGCTCTGCTGCCGCTGCGAACAAATCTGATTCCTAGAAAAACAGGAAAAGGGGAAGTCTAACAGTTGTTGTTATGCCTGAATCCCAATTACTTTGCTAGACATGCATTAGGAAACATGGTGACTCTGGGACACTACAAAGTTGTAAACATTGCAAGAATATTGGAATTGTATTGCTTGGCTTTACAGCTAATTGGTAAAAATGGCTTCAAATCAACTTCAGAACTGAGTGCTCTAGAATATAAACCAGGGATTGTTTCAGTGACTCGTTTACCTTACAATTCATAAATGGTTGTGCGCTTATAATTTGGTTTTGGGAATATTTTTATCTCATCTTTGTATTCTGTTTTTAAAATAATTACCTGTAACTTGTCTTCTTTAAGAGAAAGGTGGTTCAACAGAAATAACAATCAATACGTCTTCAAATATTTTTAAAGTACTCAATTCACTCCTGTTCTGTTTGCATTTCTTAAATTTGACACACCATGCTTCAAGTGATGTGAAGGCCACTTTATATGCTGCCGGCAATGTGGCTAAGTGGGACAGTTTTTATCATGAGGCCATGCTAACTAAAAGCTTTCAGGACTATTCATTTATTACAAATCGAACATTGAATTACTTAAAGGCTTTAAAGTCACACCATCACATAGCCTCTAAGAGACCTCAAGACACAAGATGTTATATTGGAGAAAGTCATTCTTTAGTCTGTGAAGTACAGCTTAAAACAAACAATACTGTACATTAATTTATCTTAAGATTAGTGTTTTGTAAATTCAAAAAAATAAACAAGAACCTCTTGTAATGAATGTTAAGAAGTATTTGGTACAACTTGTTATAACACTATAAATTAAAAAATTGTATTGGTTACATAGGAAGTGTGATGCTGCCAGTAGAGTTTGAATTTACAGTTTCAACAAGAAGTCTGAATCGCTAATTGAGTACTGCATTTCTGGTATGCAGTTTTTATAATGTTTTTAAGCCATCGTCTTAACAGTGTCTACAGATAAGTAGTCCACACAAGTGGAAAATATCTGTAGTGTGCTTTAATATATTAAATGATAAAATAATGTGATTAACAAACATTCCGGTATGTTTTAAAATACATCAATAACATAGGTGGAAAATATCCTGAAGTAAGATGTTGATTTGGTGTCATGCTTGTTGATTCAGTGGGCCTCTCTTGAAGTGATGTTACCAGCCCAGCACACCACAGCATAGAAAATCACATCGGCCATCACAGAGTTATAGAAGATGTGAAAGATATCACAAGGAATGCAGTCTCCAAAGAAAAACAGTCTGCTCTGCCTTGTCTTAAATAGCTCCTTCATGTAATGAGACCAGTCCAACCCGTTATTGATGTGGACCACCTCCACATCCCCTCCCTGAAAAGTGACCATACATAGAGGCTGTCTGGTGTGTTGAAGGTCAATAATAATCTGTTTCTTGCTTTTACTGATGTTAATGACAGTTAATTATAATTTATTTTAATTATAAACTAATTAATTAGATTTTCAACAAGATGAGATGCAGTGTAGTTACACACCAAAAATGAAAATCAATCATGAAGCATATGTCAGCACCATCACAACTTTATGTGGAAATGTACCTAAGCAACCTTACCTTGGGGGATCTGAATTCTCGGAAGGTTGTAAGCCCATAGGTGCCACATTGCCAAAAATCTGGATTTCATGAAGAGCAACCTCAGTGTCTTCTTCTCCTCCTTCTTCCTCTTCATCTTTTCCCACTTCAATGTTGAGTCGATGTTTTTGATCTAACCACTTTATAAAGCTCACTCTTGCATCTCCTTCTTGGTCAGACCAGTTTCCTTCAAATCTTCTTTTACTTTATCCACCAATCTCTGCTTTGGCTATCCCTGTCTTTTATTCCCCAGTACTTTCATTCCCATCACTCTTTTGCCCACATATTCATTGTTTCCCCTTATTTCATGTCCATACCACTTCAGCCTGCTTTCCTGTACTTTCTTTGGTATCTCTTCTACTTTTGTTGTACCTCTTATTGTCTCATTTCTTATTCTGTCCTTCTTTGCAAATCCACAGATCCATCTCAACAAATAGGGGAGGCAGCTTGATGGCTGAGGTCTCCAGGACTCTAAACAAATCCAAATCATATTATTTGATATCATCTACTGTTAAATTCTGCTCCGTACTTGTAATATTTTTATTTTTATACTGTATTGAGGATTATGTCTGTTCTGTTCTGTGTATTGTATTGTATTGACTTCCTTCTTTTTGACACCCACTGCACGCCCAACCTACCTGGAAAGGGGTCTCTTTTTGAACTGCCTTTCCCAAGGTTTCTTCCATTTTTTTCCCTGCAAGGGTTGTTCTGGGAGTTTTTCCTTGTCTTCTTAGAGAGTCAAGGCTGGGGGGCTGTCAAGAGGCAGGGCCTGTTAAAGCCCATTGCGGCACTTCCTGTGTGATTTTGAAGTATACAAAAATAAATTGTATTGTATATTCATAGGGCTCTTTTCCAATGCTCCAAGCTATCACACTTTTTATAGTTCACTGTATTTCAAAAGTACAAGGGACATAAGAAGAGATGGGGTTTCACATGGAAAGCCCTGTTTAATTTTGGTGAATTTATGGAATATAATAGACTTGTGGAAGCAAGTCTTCATTTGTTCTTGGTTATTTGCCGACTCACATTTCTTTTGAGGTCTTTTTAAAAGTTGTGTGACGTGACAGAGGTGAGCGGATAGGATTACTTAACTGGGCTTCACAGATCCTCTTTTGGGATGACATATTCAGAACTATGGAGGAAGCAGACAAATACAGTATGTAAGTCCTCAGTCACTATTATAATCCTTCTTTGTGACGCCTATTCTTCAGTCTTGGTGAGCTCATTTTGAATAAGCACTTCCCTGATGCCATTAATTGTCAGTCTTAAAGCAATCGTTGAGTTTACTTAATTATTGAAGTATCCTCATAGATAAAGTATGTATTGTGAATCCTTTGGTTAATTTCTCATAAAATATTTGAAGTGAATTAATCCAGATATTCTGTACTTAAATGACAATATATTGATAGAAGTTAAAAGTTATTCAGTACTTAATAAATCTTGCTGTATTGTGACAGGTTGAATTCTTGGAAACCATTCAATAGAATAGGTATGTAATTCAGTCTTGTGTAATGAGTGGCATCATATAGCAATGCACCTTGTTGAACACAAGGCAGATGACCTGTGTCATCCCAATGTAACAGCGCCCAGGGTTCCAGTCACCTGATGTACTTATGAAAGCCACCCTTCTGTCCTATCAAAACAGTCTTCCTTCTGCATGGAGCACTGATATACCTAGGGAATTTATTATATACAGACTGTTGTAAAGGTGCAGTAAATCTGCAGAATGTCCAAATGGAATCCAAATGGAGTCTAACAGAGTTTCATTAAAGATAAAATACACAAAATAAAAAAAAGTATGAAAACTACAGGTCTTACTAGCTGGTTTGAGGGGATGTAAATAACCAAAATATTCACATGGCCAAGCATAGAATGAATGTTGCTTACTTTAATCAGAGCTAAAATTTTCTTATATAAACTTTTTTTAGCAATTATTTAAAGATATGAAAATTGTTTCCATTTTGTGTCTCAGTGGGACTTAAAGAGCCAAATGTACCCTGACTTTGGACATTGGTCTTGAACATCTTTCATCACATATACAGGAGCATATGGAATGCTAGCAATATTCATTAACTAAAGATAAAATGTCCAACCTCCAGAATAGAAGATCCTGAGAAAACGGGCCCACTGCAGTTGAACACATGAGCAATAGAGGAGGAAAACAAGACAATTTAAAACACATTTAATCTGAAATTGATTTTTTAGCTTCTACAAGTGATACTTTCATAAGGTTTCTGAAAAGTCATTGTGTATGTTTCAAGTGACACAAGTTACAAGTTTGGGACTTAAGCCAAGGACAGCTACTTTACTGCCTGTGTTTAAACTATGATAATCTGTGATTATGAAAGTGTCTCTTTATTAAAATTATTAAAAGCAAGTAACATTCCAAACAGTAAAGTCAAACTTAGCAAAACTAAATTCAATTCACCCCCCTCACCCAAGAGAAAGAGAGGAAGGCCAAAAGCCAAAGTAAAACTTTAAGTGTATAAAAGAGGGAAGAGAATCCTTTTTCCCCAATATAAAAGCTTTTTCTAAAATGTTATTAATTAGATCTTGCCAGGTTTTAAAAAAGTTATGAACAGATCCTTTAAGTGAGAAGAAAACATGTGGCCTAGTGAGACTAGAGCTCAATTGCAATGTTTGCAGATTGGATCTTGCCCTGTGAACATTTTGGACAATTGTAAACAAGACAGATGTGCTCGATAAAAGATTAGAAGTTGAATAATTATATGCGGCGCTCTGCCCAGGGTTTGTTTCCTGCCTTGCACCCTGTGTTGGCTGGGATTGGCTCCAACAGACCCCCGTGACCCTATAGTTAGGATATAGCGGGTTGGATAATGGATGGATGGATAATTATATACTTTGCGCATATGGAGCTCGAGTGAATTCTGTGCATGGCTGTCATCTACTCCTTTTCTGAAATGTTGAGTAAGAGATCCTTTTCCCACTGTACTCTGAGGTCTTTGAAAGGAATGAACTTTAAAAAGTTTTTATATATTACAGTATAGACATGCTGTCTGAACCCTCAAGACTGATCAATATCTCATCTGGAATAGAAATGGGAGGGAGGAGAGCAAAATTGGGAAGATTTTATTTAGCAAAGTTTCTAATTTGGAGATTGTGGAAAAATTGTGTTAATTGGAAACTAAATTTGGAGTGTAATTGTTTGTAGGATGCAAACACATTATCTATGTACAAATCTCTAAGTGATTTATTCACGTACGTTTTCCAAACATTAAAAATTGTGTACGTTTTAAAAGGTGGTTATTGTGTAGAAGTGCCACAGATAAAAGCTTCTCTATCTTGAAGTGCTCTCTACATTGGTACCATATTCTGAGTGAATGAAGGACAATTGGGTTGTTAGTATACTGATGATAACTTGTATTTACTGGGGTACAAAGCAAAGAATATAAAGAAGTACTGCAGGATTTTATTTATGTTGCGGACCAAGCTTGTGTGTGTTCATGTATTTGTGTTAATATCCAGGTTTTTATAACTTGTATATTTGCCACCCAGTAATGAAACTGAAAGTTAGGTAGAGCCATGCCACCTTCTGCTTTAATTCATTATAGGGTTGCCCTTTGGATGTGTAGATGTTTTAAATTCCAAATAAATTAAGTTACGATTGAATCTAATTTCTTAAAAAACTATTTGATAATTTATATGTGGGTGTTTTAAAATAGAAACAGAAACTTAGGAAGGATATCCATCTTGGCAGTGTTATTTCTCCTTGCTAAAGTGAGATGGAGGGCAGACCATCTATGCATGTTTTGCTTAAGTTTTTCCAAGAAGACAGCAACATTTTGTTGAAAAAGATCTTTATATTTACTTGGGAAGGTCTTGAAGATTGTAACTAAATGTCTGCCTTTAATAAAATCCAGTATGGTCTTGTGATATTACTGAAGGAAACACTTTCTCAGTCCTTCTGGTTAGAAGAGAGAGTATCGTAACATTGTTACTCAGAAGTGAGATTGGTCTGTATGATGCTTACTGTAATATGTTCTTATTTTGCTTAGGAAAGACGGTAATTAATGCTTCCTGATAAGTTTGAGGTAGAATTTTATTGTCTCTTGCTTTTATAAATGTTGCTAATAAGAGGGGAGCTAACTTAATTGACTATTTTTTATAAAATTCAGCAGGGTAGCCATCAGGACCTGCTGCTTTCCCACTCTGAAGTGAGCAATTCTGAGTGTCAGAGGTTTATCCAATTGCTCTTTACTGAGAGTATCTAGCTCTGGTATCTGTAATGCATCAAAGTATATTGTGTGTTGTCTTCTTTAAACTGAGTAGAATATAAGGACTTGCAGTAGTCTTTGAATGTGTGCATTATATTTTTATGGTCGATGATTTTGTCTCTGTCTGTGTTTGTAATTGCTGATATAGCATTGCAAACTTTCTGCTTGTGGATTTGTTAAGCTAAGATTTTATTAGCCTTCTCCCCATGTTCATAGTAATGATGTCTTGATTTAAAAATCAGTTGTTCCATTTCTTTTGTTTTCAACAAGTTGAGTTCTAAATGCAAAGCATGTCTTTTCTTATAAAGTGCCTCATTTGGGAACCTGGCATGTTCTTGATCTATTGTGGTAATTTCACTGATTAACTCTGATGCTTTTGTGGTTTTCAATTTATTTTTGTGGGAGAGATATGAAATAATAACCTTTATTTCAAATTTTGCCAGGAATTATAGCTATGAAGCCTATTGTTGTGTGAGAGACTTCTATTATCAATACAGTTCAAATACTATGAACCTAGAATATAATCTTAAACAGTCCCGAAGAAATAAACCCAGGGAATAATGTTAAACAGTTCCCTTTGGGGGAAATATACATATAGTTAGCAGTGGGTAGCGCTGCTGCCTCGCAGTTAGGAGACCCGGGTTTGCTTCCCGGGTCCTCCCTGCGTGGAGTTTGCATGTTCTCCCCGTGTCTGCGTGGGTTTCCTCCGGGTGCTCCGGTTTCCTCCCACAGTCCAAAGACATGCAGGTTAGGTGCATTGGCGATCCTAAATTGTCCCTAATGTGTGCTTGGTGTGTGGGCTCTAAAAGGGGCCAGCTACCACCACTCAGGGGCCAGAGTCGGGAGGAGAGGACGAAGCTTCATGGGAGGAGTGGTGGTGCCAGAAGGGCGTGTTTGTGATGTGTGTGCTTTATTTGGGACTGTGTTGTGCCTGTAAGGTTCACGGGGAAGATTTGCCCAACAGGCGAAGAAAAATAAACTTTTGTGTTATTTTTATATGTGCCTCAGTGTGACAAGGCACTATTGTTTCAATACGTATTTATGTGTTTTTGTTCCTTTTTAACATACATACGATTATAATAATTCCTCTTATATGTACATTTGTGTCTTTTTAGGTCTGCAGCTATAACTTTGCAATTTCTCTATCTACCTAAATTTGACATTCAACTTTGCAAAAGTGGACTTCATGCCTTATTGCAACACTGATGTTTTCATAAAGTGTCCTTCAGCTGAAGTTAATAGTTGACCATAAATATTCCGTTTAGAAATTGTATGTTAAGGGTGTTTGGTTGCATGGGCCAAGTTAAGAAATAGAGCAGGTATAAATAAGAATGACAGTAGCAAGTAGAATGATTCCATGATGACTGAACAGCCGTAGTTTGAATGCATAGTGGACCGCTGCTTTGGTACACAATGTACATTCTCTGCACAAGCTCCCTTTAGATTATGTGGCTGTAGTTTCCTTCTAACCAAGCCATTAACCCAGGAAAGCCAATTCTATACATCCCATCCATAACCCTATTATTACCCAATGCCTAAACTGGCACTAATGAAGGGGTCCTCAATCACGGCCCTGGAGGGCTGCAGTGGCTACGGGTTTTCATTCCAGCCAGTGTCCTAATTAGAACCCATATCCTTGCTGATAATGAAAGTTGGTGTTTATCTTTAGATAGATAGATAGATACTTTATTAATCCCAAGGGGAAATTCACATACTCCAGCAGCAGCACACTGATAAAAAACAATATTAAATTAAAGAGTGATAAAAATGCAGGTATAACAGGCAATTAACTTTGTATAATATTAACGTTTAAACCCCACACCAACCCCCCATGGGTGGAACTGAAGAGTCGCATAGTGTGGGGGAGGAACGATCTCCTCAGTCTGGCAGTGGAGCAGGATGGTGACAGCAGTCTGTCGCTGAAGCTGCTCCTCTGTCTGGAGATGATCCTGTTTAGTGGATGCAGTGGATTCTCCATGATTGACAGGATCCTGTTCAGTGCCCGTCGCTCTGCCATGGATGTCAAACTGTCCAGCTCCATGCCTACAATACAGCCTGTCTTCCTCACCAGTTTGTCCAGGCGTGAGGTGTCCTTCTTCTTTATGCTGCCTCCCCAGCACACCACCGCATAGAAGAGGGTGCTCGCCACAACCGTCTGATAGAACATCTGCAGCATCTTATTGCAGATGTTGAAGGACACCAGCCTTCTAGTCGGCTCTGTCCTCTCTTACACAGAGCATCAGTATTGGCGGTCCTGTCCAATTTATCATCCAGCTGCACTCCCAGGTATTTATAGGTCTGCACCCTCCGCACACAGTCCTCTGATAATCACGGGGTCCAGGAGGGGCCTGAGCCTCCTAAAATCCACCATCACTTCCTTGGTTTTGCTGGTGTTCAGGTGTAAGTGGCTTGAGTCACACCATTTAACAAAGTCCTTGTCCTTATGGTTTATGCCTTGTTAGTGTCATTTATTCATCAAAGACAAATTTTAGTTACTTTGTAGATCAGAGGTCCTCAATTACAGTCCTGGAGGTCTGCTATGGCTGCAGGTTTTCACTTTCAAACCCTTTTATTTACTACTAAAGCAATACGTTTTTTGGGCTTAATTTTACTTCTGTTGCCTGTAACCATTCAGAACCCTTAGTTGCCTATTTTAGATTTTAGCAGCTGCATTTAAGTTTTAATTGTTGCCTGCTTTCTTAATCAAACATTAGTTAATAATGAGATGCAGATCACCAATAAACCAGCAGCTCTTCAGCTAACATGCTTACCATAAAGTATCTGTGATAAAAAAAAATGTTTAGAAATGAATGAGAGGGGAATTGAAAGGATCATTAAGGTTAAATCTATTCTGGTCCACAAAACACATGGATGATGTTCTCACAGAAGGAAACTCTACAGTGCAATTAAAATTACTCTTGGATGATTGCAAGCATTAACAAGCCAAACAGTTCAATACCAAGTTTCATTATCAGCATGGACTGCTTACTAATTAGGAAACTAGTTGGAATAAAAACCTGCAGCCACTCTGGCCGTCCAGGACCCCTGCACTATTGGGTTCAAGGAGGGGGTACACGCTAATTAACCCTTTTGTATCTAATTGTTTATTGAACATTTGTCCAGCATGACAGTTGACCCATGAAGAGAATCGTGCAGTACAGGTGTGAGTGAAGTAAGACATGGAGATAGGAAACATAAAGGGATAAGACTCTGAAGTAACAGAAAGAAATGAGGACAAAAGGCCAATAGTCTAGAAAAATTACGAAACAAATGGGAACAGAGCCAACACTTGTGGAGGAAATGCCACAGTCACCTGATGGGAGAATAATTGATAAACGAGTATGCTGTGAAATAGGAAGGAATTTTAACTAGATTTGTTGAAAATTAGGGTTTCTAGAATAAACCCCTAAAGTAGCAAATAAATATTGATGGTACCTGGCTTACTCACCAAGCACTGACCCAGCTTGATCACTGGAGCTTTACCTGTCTGTCTCCAGACTGTAGCTTGTTGACCACAGAAAATAAAAAGTTTATATCTCACCTCCTTATTAATATTTGACGTGTCGAGAAAAATGGGGAAAGATGATTTCACTATTTTGGATATTCAACACTTGAAACGGTGTCCAGATTCAAGCACCCTTCCCTTCTGCGGTGCTTCCTGAGGCAGCAGTAACCTTAGGAGGCCCCAATTTGAGTTTAACACTAGATGGCATCTCACTTGGCATGTTCTCCCCTCGCTCATTTGGTTTGTATTTTTTTGACCTTAAAGGGTGGCACAGTGGTAGCACTACTGCCTTGCAACAAGGAGGCAGAGGTTTGCGCCCCAGGAAACATCCATGAAGTCTGCATGTTCTCCTTGTGACCTGTTGGGATTCCACCTGGTGCTCTGGTTTCCTCCAAATACTTGCATATATTTTTCAAAATAAAGATGCCATATCAGTGCTTCAGAGTGCTGCCATAGGGGAACCATTTTTGATTCTCAAAAGAATCATCCACATGAAGGTTCCAGAAAGAACGTTAATGTCTTTAGATCCATAACAAATTTGTGAAATACCAATGGGTTCCTGATTTTTAAAGGACTTTTGCTGCATAGAAGAAAATAAGAAAAGTTCCATTTTTTTTATCTTTCGCATGCTGATAGGTATCCTACTGTATATTAAAGATTTCTGTTTCGTCCACACATTGGGAATCATTCCAAAGCCCAAAGAACCCATTCCATATGCAGAAGCCCCTTCACAGAATGGTGTGGTTCTTTGCTAAACAGTGGTCCATCCTGTGATGGTCTGGCGCCCCATCTGAGGATTGTCCCTGCCTTATGCCCTGTTCTTGCTGGCTGAGATAGGCTCCAGCTTCTCAAAGACCCTGTTCAGCAGCTTTATAACAGCAGATTCCTGGTCCCTTATATCTATAAACTGTACATGTTCTCTCTGTTGCTGGCATTGGCATTTTCTGAGTGTCCTGGTTTCCCTTCTGAAAGAAGTCCAGTGTATGCCTACTGGAATGGTGTGGATGGCACAGTGTCTCAGTGATGGCACTACTGCCTCACAACAAAGAGGCTGGGGTACATCCTGGGTGCACCCTGCTTGGAGAGATGCACTGGCATACTATCTAGGGATTGTTCTAGGGAATAGGCTCCAGCTTCCCAATGACCCTACTCAGGATAAAGAGGGTTTACAAAATGGATAGGTGGTCTTTGTATAGAAGTTAAATTAAATGTCTGAAAGGGCACCACAATCAATAAAGGTAGGGTGGCATGGACGTGCAGTGGTAGCACTGCCACCTTGCAATAAGTTCACATTCTGGATGCTCACTTCATGGAGTTTGCATGTTCTCCCTGTGTCCACATGAATTTTCTCCAAGTGCTCCAATTTCACCCCACAGTCCAAGCACAATGCCGGTTAGGTGGACTGGCAATGCTAAATTGTGTATGTGTGTATGTTTGCTCTGCAATAGATTGGCACCCTGCAGGAGATGTCCCTGCCTTGCTCTTATGCTTGCTGGGATAGGCGTCAGCTTCCCTGCAAACCCTCTCAGGATTAAGCAGTCTTGGCAGATAGAGGGATGGAAGGATGGAAAGGCAAATGTGTGTGGGTGGTCAGGTAAGGAGGGTCGTCCCAGACAGGATCTGTTCCTGTATTGCGCTCTGTGCTGCGTGGATCAACTCCGTCCGTTACCTTGACGCTAATTGGGAGGGAAAACAAGAACGGCGAATATATGAATAAATACACTGGCAGTTTCTAAGAGAGTGGCGCAGTGGTAGCGCTACTACCTCGCAGTAAGGAGACCTGGGTTCGCTTCCTGGGTCCTCCCCGCATGGAGTTTGCATGTTCTCCCCGTGTCTGCGTGGGTTTCCTCTCACAGGTTAGGTGCATTGGCGATCCTAAATTGTCCTTAGTATGTGCTTGGTGTGTGTGTGCCCTGCGGTGGGCTGACACCCTTTCCGGGGTTTCTTCCTGCCTTGCGCCCTGTGTTGGCTGGGATTGGCTCCAGCAGACCCCTGTGTTAGGATATAGCGGGTTGAATAATGACTGACTAAATTTCAGAGAGATACCTCCTTTACATTTGTTAAGAACTTGTCAATAATTCTCTATAGTAAAGCAGATGAGAAGAAGAAAACTGCTTACTCAATCCAACGATACTTGGACTAAGTGATGCCTGAACCATTTGATGCTATTAATTTTTCACACAGTCCAACAATATGTTGACTAAATCTACAAAATAATCAACTCAAGTTTTGCCCCACTTTGCCAAGTAGGTAGTGGCAGCTGAATGTTTGCCGTCTCTGATGACGCGAGCCCACCGCCCTGTGCGGATAAATTACAGAGCAGGCGCACAGACTGAAAGCATCGCCGCGTGTAGCTGAGAGCCATGTCGCTCATGAGCCTTCTCTTCGCCAACACCCTAACGGTGTGTCTGGTTGTCGCACTTTCCCTTCTCTTAATATATCGATTCTTTAAAAAGTCCACAGAAACTTCAGGTTATAACTTTCCGCCTGGACCCCGACCTCTGCCTATCCTCGGAAATCTGAATATCCTGAACATGACGATGCCTCAACAGACTCTACACAAGGTGAGTCGATCGGGGCTGACGGGGACAAAGACTGTAAGAGTTTGCTTGGTTAACTTCACGACAAAAACATTTTGAAATGTAAAGAAGTGGAACTGTCCAATGCGAAAGTGGTTCAGTCGCCTGAATGTGGAGGATTGTGCCTGTGATGGTGGTGGACTTCAGTCTTTGCTTTGCGCCACATTTAGTCAGTTTAGGAAAAGGCTTGTTAGATTATTAAACATACCGTAAAAGAGTATTAGATCTTATTAAAACTATATTATTATTAAAAAACATCAGAAAGAGGTATAATCATCGTTGTTTTCTTCAGTACGACACTTGAACCCGTCGGGGAAATAATTTGCATTTACATTTATTTGCTTTGCAGACGCTTTAATGCAAAGGGACTTACAAAGGAGGTAAACATAATCGAGTAACATTAAATTAGAGCATGTTTGTTCAGCAAGTGTAGTAGGACAGATAAAGATGATTGCCACAAGTGAAAAACTATATAATAGCTAATTGATTTACAATCACAGATTACAAATGATTAAGCAATTAAATGTAACTTAAAACAAATTGAACAGTATAAAATATCACGGAGCAATGTTTTTTCCCCCAATCAATTAGACAAATATTCACAGTACAGATGGGTTTCCCTGTTTGGCTTGTTTTCAACCATCCATCCAGCCATGACAGTAAAGTTATTGTATTTAAATTAACACAGTGGAGCCACATATATACTCAGCAAAAAAAGAAACGTCCCCTGACTTTCAACTGTTTTTTCTTTCAGTAGACTTAATGTGTAAATATTTGTATGAACACTAAAAGAGTCAACACCATAAGACATAAACTAAAAATGTTTCACAATGTGTCCCTGAATGAAGGGAGGCTCAAAATCAAAAGTACCAGTCAGTATCTGGTGTGGCCACCAGCTGCTTGAAGTACTGCAGTGCATCTCCTCCTCATGGACTGGACCAGATTTGTCAGTTCTTGCTGTGAGATGTTACCCCACTCTTCCACCAAGGCACCTGCAAGTTCCTGGACATTTCTGGGGGGAATGGCCCTAGCCCTCACCCTGCGATCCAACAGGTCCCAGACGTGCTCAATGGGATTGAGATCTGGGCTCTTCGCTGGCCATGGCAGAACACTGACATTGCTGTCATGCAGAAACTCACGCACGTTTTGCCACTCCTGTCTGGTCCAGCGAAGGTGGGTTTGTGCCCATAGGCGGCGTTGTTGCTGGTGATGTCTGGTAAGGACCTGCCTTACAACAGGCCTGCAAGCCCTCAGTCCAGCCTCTCTCAGCCTATTGCGGACAGTCTGAGCACTGATGGAGGGATTGTGTGTTCCTGGTGTGACTCGGGCAGTTGTTGTGGCCATCCTGTACCTGTCACGCAGGTGTGATATTCGGATGTACCGATCCTGTGCAGGTGTTGTTACACGTGGTCTTCCACTGCGAGGATGATCAGCTGTCCTTCCTGTCTCCCTGTAGCGCTGTCTTAGGCGTCTCACAGTGTGGACATGGCAATTTATTGCCCTAGCCACATCAGCAGTCCTCATGCCTCCCTGCAGCATGCCTAATGCACGTTCACGCAGATGAGCAGGGACCCTGGGCATCTTTCTTTGGGTGTTTTTCACAGTCGGTAGACAAGTCTCTTTAGTGTCCTGCGTTTTTAGAACTGTGACCTTAAATGCTTACTTTCTGTAAGCTGTTAAGGTCTTAACAACCATTCCACAGGTGCATGTTAATTAATTGATTATGGTTAATTGAACATGCATGGAAAACATTGTTTAAACAATTTACAATGAAGATCTGTAAAGTTATTTGGATTTTTAAAACATTATTGTTGAAATACACAGTCCTGAAAAAGGGACGTTTCTTTTTTTGCTGAGTATACATTTAAAGCGCAAATGTAACACTGGCAGATACTGTATTACTTTTTCTGAGCCATTTTTTCCTATTAATTGGCAGCCTGGTTGGGGGCGCGCCTACACTCTTAAAAATAACGGTTCTAAAATGGCACATCGCTGAGTTTTGTGGTTCCTCTTAGGACCGTTGGTTGACAAAATATCTCATTCCGGGAAGGGCCCTGTGTGCTTTGAAAAAGAGAGAAATCTTAATAGGTGGACAAATTCAAAAAATCTTTAGTGTATAATGGACTACGTAGCAGGATACCAATATATCAAGAAGACCTGAACATAGTCTGTGAAATCAGCAGCCCATTTGGTGCGTCACAAGTCTGTTATCTTCTATGCATGCTTATCTATGAAACCTGTTGATCTAAATAAATTAAAGTTCTTCCTGGAACCTTAAGATAGATGATTCTTTAGGGAACCACAATCGGTTCCCCTGTGGCATTCCTCTGAAAAGCTACTTGACATCTTTATTTTTAAGAGTATATATCGGCAGAATTAGACGCAATCCATAAACTAATAGTGCCCGGGAAGCCAGTGTTGTGTAAAATATTAGCATTGATATTTTAAAAATGGCATAGCTTTGCAAGCATATAACCTCTTTCATCCCATTCAAATTTAAAGGCGTTGACATTACCTGAGAGAAAAAGCAAAGAAGTGTCGCTCAGTTTCTGCAGGACGTCAGTGGCTGAACTTCAGTTTCACGACGTCATGCAACGCGCTACTTAATTCAGTGCTCTTATTGTCACAGGGATTCCTAATATTGTTGATATTCACTATTTTGTGAACTCTAAAAAATACTAAGTAGAAAAGATTAGCACGTCTCCGTGCCCTTTTTAGGTGTTTTTAAATCTAAAAGAAAACTGGCTGTACTTTCCGATGTAGCCACTAGGGGGCACTATGGTATTCAATTGGAAAAAAGTCTATATCACCCCTAGCTTATTGGATCTATCTATCTATCTATCTATCTACTGTATTATATAGTGCCTTTCATATGTGTATATATCTGTGTATATATCTATTATATAGTACCTTTCATATCTTTCTATATATCTATCTATCATATAGTGCCTTTCATATCTATCTATCTATCTATCTATTAAATAGTGCCTTTCATATCTATCTATCTAACTTTACAATCATTCATGAAGAAAATCAATGACATTCCATAGAAATGAGGTTAAGGGAGAGTTGCAAGCTGGATGACATATCCTGGGAACAAATGAAACTATGAACAGAAAGTCTTGGCTATCTGTTTTTTTATTAACCATACTGGCCCTTATCAATTCCATTACACATACATTTAACGGCAGATTTCAAAAAAGAAGCTGTCCTGGGTATCAACAATTCCTCTGCTCCTCCTATTCTGATGTGCATTTGACACCAGACTCTTCTTTACAAAACCCTCACCCCTCTTCTTCCTTTTCTATTATGGAATACAATCTCTGGAAGCTGCAACAGAAAACTGCAAAAAGTCAGCTGGTCCTAATTCTGTCTGACCTGCAAATGTTAAACACTGTGCCACGCAGATCAATCCTCTCTTTACAGACATCTTTAACCAGTCTCATGCACAGTGTACCATACCAGATTTCTTTACATCATCTGTTATTGTTCTGTTTCCCAAAAGTGATAAAATAAGCTACCTCAAGAATTACAGGCCTATTGCTCTTACATCAATTCTTATGAAAATATTTGAACGGCTTGCTCTAACCCATCAGAAATCTGTTACTGCTACTGATCCTGACCCTCTTCAGTTTGCACATTGAGCAAATAGATCTGAGGATGATGCCATTAACAAGGGCCTTCACTTTGTGCAGGAGCAACTGGACTATAAAAGAACTTATTACAACCATATTACAGGTTGTTGACTTTAGTTCAGCTTTTAACAGCATTGTCTCTGATCTGTTGTTTACTTAACTTCTACGAAGTGAACTGAATCCGTAAACAATATGTTTTTGTGGGCTCCCACCTCCCAGACTGTCTCCATAATAGCACAGGTGCCCCTCAAGGCTGTGTACCTTCCCCTCTAGTCTATTCCCTGTACACCAATGACTGTAGGTCCACGGATCCTTCAGGAAAAATCATTAAGGTTGCTGATAACCATTATTGGACTAATTACTAATGGTGACGAAACAGCTTACAGAAAGGAGGTGTCTCATCTTGTGTCCCGGTGGGCTACCAATAACCTGCTCCTCAATACCACCAAGACAGTGGTAATGGTCATCGACTTTTGCCAACAGCAATCAACCTCTCCCAGTAGAAATTAATGATCCTGCAGTTAATGTAATATAGTGGAATCCTTTGGATTTTTCGCACAGCTATCACAAACAATCTCAGCTGGGACATTAACACCACTTCCATCATTAAGAAGGATCCGCAATCGTTCTACTTTTTACACCAAGTAGAGAAATTAAATATTTCCCAGCCAATCCTTGTACAATTTTACAAAGTCATAACTGAAAGTACAATCAACCTTCTCCATTGTTGTCTGGTTTGGTTCAGCAACGGCACACTCCAGAAATAAATTACAGCATGTTGTGAGCCGAGGTCTGCTGATGGCTGTGCTCTACCATCTGTTGCAGACGTGTATACATCTCATGTCACTGACCACGTCAAAAGGATCACCACAGACTCATCCCACCCAGCTCATCGCTTCTTCCAAAAACTCCCCTCTGGTAAACGCTTTAAGTCAATTCAAACTAAAACTAACAAACACTTAAACAGTTCCTTTCTCAGAGCCATAGGCCTCACAGACCAGTAACTTAGTCTTCTTTGTATATTCATGTGTTCTGTCACGTACTGTATGAAGGTGTGTGTGTACAGTAAATGTACACATATGTGTGTGCATGTCACACACACTACACACTCACACTTTCACATCATCATTTGCACATCTCCTTTATAATTATACTATTTTGCAACTTTGTATAAAGTTTCTTCTTTCTAAACTTAAGCTATTTCTGTTACTTGTATGTGACATTGTTTTATGTTATAAGCAGCTCCAAATCTACCAATCCCAATTCCTGTACATCAAGTACTGGTGAATAAAAGTGGTTCTGACTCTAATTTTCTTTATCTTTAAATACTACCTAGCTTTCTGAGAAATATGGCAACGTGTACACCTTCCACATGGGCCCCGTTAAGCACTTAGTTCTGACTGGCTACGAGGCAGTGAAGGAGGCCTTAGTTAACCAGGCTGATGTCTTTGGTGAGCGTGGAGAGACAGTCTGGCACAATAAAACATCCAGCGGAGATGGTATGTGTTCAAAGACTCATCATGTCTGCAGTTCAAATTGTCTTTTTTCCTGCTTTTCTGTCCATTTTGTTTTTAATGATCTGTATAACCAAATGATTGAATTCCAGAAATAACTAATAATTATTATTTAAAATACAAGGGCATTCAATTGAATTACCATTTTGCAGTTAACAAAGCAACCTATCAGCTCAATTGCAGAGCTCTGTACATACAACCACAAGCTTAATCTTGAAGAATCTGCTTGACTTGATTTGCAAGCAAGATGCAAATTTCTGCAAATCAAATGCAAGGAAATCAGTCAAAAATAATAATAATAATAATAATATCATCATTAGTTAAAATACAGGTTTTTAATGTTCTGAATTATTTTAGCAGAAACAAAATGAGAAAGAATAGTCAAATCTTAATCAACAGATACTCATATTTTTATTTTTGTTTTCTGAGGATACCCAGAAGTTTACTATTTACACCCTTTTCTTAGGTATAATTTTTGGACGAGGAGAATCGTGGAAGACAATGCGCCGGTTTACCCTCTCCACCCTCAGGGATTTTGGCATGGGCAAGAGAAGCATAGAGAACAGGATCACTGAAGAATGCCAGAAGTTGATAGAGGTCTTTAAGTCACACAAAGGTAACTTGGGAACCGAAAGAAAAGAAGCTGTCAGACTCTTAACTGTAGAAGGCAGACCTCAACCTGCAAACACAGCATCCGTCAAAGAGCGGCAGTATATAAAGTTAAATATAAGTCATCAAAGTAAATATTTATTCTAATATCAGTGCTGAAGCAATATTTATGGAGTTCTGTGGCTTTATGGTATGTGGGGTACGGCAATATAAACTTGTTCAATAGCACTCAGGCTAACAAAACGCTTAGTATGTTGCCATACAGTTACTGTTCATCAGCACACACGTGTCTGTAAATGGAAATGGCTAAGGGAGCTGTACTGCCGTACTGATATGGCTGTGGCTGACTAAGGAATGTCCATCCATCAATTTTCAGGGATCATTTAATTCTGTCAGGGTAACAGGTGTGCACAATTCTCAGGTTTGTGGTTTATGTGAGAAACCTGTTGCACCCGACCAAAACCCACATAGACCTGAAAGCACAAGCCGTACACAGAGAGAGGCCATGCCAAGATATGAATGAAGGTTTCATAAGTTCATAAGTGAGGCAGCAGCATTAACCATCCCTTGCTGAGGGATATGAAATAAAAAATTCTTGTCTTATTGTGTTCAGAGCAAGAGTTTCACGTAACCTCATAATACTTAGGTGTCACTATCTGATCATTACATTATGCTTAACCATGCCACTTTATGGAATGCGTCCCTCATCAATGCAATTTTTTGTTTCAAAAGCCTTATATGTGATATAGAAATCTTGTGTTCATACAGAGAAGATATTGCTTATACCGAACTTCTCTAATGGCTTACTCCAGTGGTTCTCAAACTATGGGGCGGGCCCCCCAAGCAGGGCACGAATATGTGAAAAAAAGAAAACAAGAATCGAAATATGAAAAATACATCTATTGAAACCAAAACAAAATAACTTAAACTACATTCTGATACTAGAACAATAAATATAGAGTTAGATAAATGTCGATAAAAGTTAAGTAGGTATAATAAAATATGCATCTATGATATATCATTAATTAAAAAAGAACAAATTGGTATTAGTGGGCTCCTTTCAAAAAAACGTTAGGGGGCGCAATTAAAACTGTTATGAAAACTCGGGTCGCAAATACGTAAAGGCTGAGAAATGCTGGTTTACTCCATGAAACTTCTGAACGTGTCATGAGCATTGAAAGTTAGCATTTACTACATAAAGGTATGATGCAAAGACCACATAAAACAGTTATTTCTTTTTTCAACACATTCTTTTATTTTTTTCATGTGTTTGTTACTTGTTTACAGGTCAGCCATTTGATCCAAAAATTATCATCAACTCTGCTGTCTCGAATGTCATATGCTCCATTGTTTTTGGAGACAGGTTTGACTATGAAGATCCCCAGTTTCTCTATCTTCAGATCATTCTGAATGAAAATCTTCAGCTTGTCACCAGCCCACAGATGCAGGTACCTTTGCATGGAATGTGAAAATAATTTGTGTTATTGTTGATGCCCATCAAGTAGCCTGTCATTTCTGACCTTCTAATGCTAATACCTGCATTCTAATTCTAATTCTAATGCTTATATACAGTACCTGCATTTTTATCACTCTTTAATTTAATATTGCTTTTTATCAGTATGCTGCTGCTGGAGTATGTGAATTTCCCCTTGGGGTTAATAAAGTATCTATCTATCTATCTATCTATCTATCTATCTATCTATCTAATAATATTTATTTAGTCACTTCAAGCAGGATTTTAGCTGATTGTCACTTTTGCCTTTATATGTGTTAGGGTCAAGCCAGAGATCCTCCTCGGGTTATATTTAAATTGCTCCTTTTTGTCTTCAATTTTGGTTATTGTTCATTTCTTTCCATTTCTGTTATTTTTAACTATATTGTTCTGTTAATTGTCATCTTTTTAGTTATCATGTAGCATCTACTGTATGTGTGTTTTGCAGTTCACTTATGTTCCTTACATTTTGTGGGTAGAACCCAAAGAGGCAGGACCACCCACCCACTAATTACTGTTAAGGGAATACACACCATCCCTATGAATGCAGACAAGAATTTATTGTCCAGTGTGGTTCCTTTTGAATGTGCTATGGTGAATTATGCTGGGATTTCTGAGTATCGCATTTCTTTCATTTTGATTTCTGGCAAGCAGCTATTTTTTGCTTCTGTTTCTTGGATTTTCTTGTGGATTTCATATTGGGACTCATCTGCTTTGGATTGCCTTTCAGGCAAGTCCTTTTGCCTATTTGCTTTTGTGGAATTTTGTTGTATTTTTCTTATTCTGTCAATAAATACATCTTTTATATATTTTCTTTTTTGATTTGCTTTATACAAGCCAGGGGTTGACAGGGATCCTTACCCTTCTGGGGCATTTTGAGCGTTTTTCAGGATACTTCATAGTATATTTTTGGAACTTTGATTTTGGAGTGCATTTTGGCCTGGTGTACGTCCAAGCCATCCACTCTAGTGGAAACTAGGCTGATTTCTGATGTACCTCCCCTAGGCAGGCTGGTGGGATTCAAGCCTGCTTCCCTGCCTTTTTTGAAGGCCTCACACCACTTTGATCACTTTTGGGGCTTAATGTTTGAAAACACAAAAAAAGAACAGGTTAGTACAAAAAGGTGATTTTGGCCAGGAGGAATCGACAGATTAATTTTATAAGTCACCAGGACTGAAAAATCAATTCAAACTGTTGTTTAGCTGAGAAATGCAATTCAAAATCAGAGAAGAAACAGGTAGCATTATGTTCAATAACCAGAAAAATCACTACGCACAAGACACTCCCCAAACTTTTTTATTTTATCTGCAAACTTGTATGGCAGGAAATGCATAGCATCAAGTTTTATACAGTGTCGATGGTGGTGCTATTCACTACACATCCCTGGGCTCCTATATAGTAATGTGAAGACAACCAGACCAGAAAACAGGCAGCGCCCATGAAAATCGAAACGGCATTGAATAAAGAGGCAAATAATAATAATAAAAAAACTATATTAAAAACTGTGTTACTAAAAAAACTATGAAGAAATTCAGAATCTCACAAAATTGCAATAGTCTCCGAACACTGTGCTAGTATGATGAAATCAAATATTAGAGTGTTCATTTGAGAGCCAAATGACAAAAAGGCTTTGCAAGTGCAAGTGGATCAAGGCAAAATAAAGGTGGTTAGTCTTCAGTGCATCCTTCACCGTGTGCTCTCTGGGTTGGACCCTGGAAGAATCAGGCATTCTTTTGAGTGTGAAAATATAAAAGGCATAAGTGTGACTAACTCCCTTATAGTCTTATCCACTTTTGGAACCAATCTACATGCCATTTTCTCTGTTTTCTGACATCCTGCCCTGAGTAATAGGACATCTAACTCATGTTCATTTTCTGCTTCTATTTCCTGCTGCCTTCTGGCTTTTGCCATAAATCTCTTGTGAAGAATGATACGGTCAGCTCTCTCTTCTTCTTCAAGGTTCGCCCAGGTTCTAACTCACTTATCCAATTTAGGGTCATAAGGGACTGATGATTATGCATGATAGCATTAAAAAAAAGTTTGTGTGGTGAACAATTATAGAAAATTAAAGACTATTGTCTTATACATTACTTGTCTTGTTTTCTGTTTCAGTTGTACAACATCTATCCTTTCTTGGAACTGTTCTTGCCAGTCCAAAAGCAAGCCACAAAAAATATTATAGACTACAGAAAATTTTTTAAGAGTGTTTATCATAAACAAAAGGATATCGTGGACAGCAATGAACTGAGAAGCTTTGTTGACACATTTATCTCCAGACAAAAGGAAGAGGTATAACTCTTGGTCAGACTTTTGTTTCCCTTCTTTTGAACAAATAATTCAGTACACTCCATGTCTGTAGTGTATCACATGTAAACCAAACACAGTGACATTTTTCTACTGCTGGTTATGAAAGTTATGCTCAAAGGATATCGGCCTCTTCCAAGCTTAACAAAGTAATGTAAGTATATTAAGGATTGCCGGTAATGGACTGCCTGTCTGGTTGGTTTCTGCATTGCACCTGTGAGAGTTGATTTTTACTGATAAATATCCATCCATCCTTCTATTATCCAACCCACTATATCCTAACTACAGGGTCACGGGGATCTGCTGGAGTCAATCCCAGCCAAAACAGGGTGCAAGGCAGGAAACAAACCCTGGGCATAGTGCCAGCCCACCGCAGCTGATAAATATGATTTTCACTATTTGATTATATATTGATTAAATGAATGACTTTTGTTCTTGTTAACTGTTAGTTTTTGCCTTTAGCACTCTTAGAAAGCATTTTAATTGAAGCCTCTTGATCTGCGACCCAGTCCTGCTGCTATTTTAGCACAAAGACAAATACAGGTAGTCGTTGACTTATGACCTATGTGTCTTACAACTATTCGACTTTGACCACTACTGCGTCTCACGAGAAAATGACAGTTTTCACCACATCATCTCTGTGTGCCGTGACTCATTCATCTCAATCTCAGTTTATTACATGCAGCAGTTTTGACTACATTCAGTTACATTTGTCTAACAATTACAGGAAAAAAGGCAATTGAAAGGTGATCAGCATGAGGGAGGAAAGAAAGCAAATGTATGACTTTAAGTTATCCCATTGTAACTGGTGTTGGTGGCACGCACTGTACTGCTGTCCTTTGGCTTTGAATCCAGTTAATCTCCAAAGCTTCTGCGTTGTAGTCCACTGTATGCCACTTTATGCGAACATTCTAGCAAAGATACAAAAATTTATAACACACAGTTTCTGAGATATCTGCCCTAAATGCTGAGACTTATGTGCAACAATAAAATCTGAAAAAATTTGCCCTGTCATCTTCAAACAAGTTGCATAATGTTTGTCTTGTCACAGGCTCATGGCCTATTGATCATGGTCCTCCTCTTATCTCCATATCTTCCATGAACGGCTTGACCAATGTCCAATGATAACTGCAGTAGAAATTGTTTAATCTGGCTGGGATTTTTGTAGTCCTATTGATTTACAAATTTTTTGTACAAGTAGCTTTTGAGATACATAATTTACTTAAATACATACTGTATGTACAGTACATACACCCAGAGGCACACACAAGCACATACCCACACACACACCAACACATACGCAAAGAAAAGTATAAATGAAGACAGCTGTAAGCATGTTTGCCATACCAGACCATATGCTTCATTATGAAGAGAAAGAATGAACACACAGAAACACACACACCTTGATCTGTTAAGATTGATGTGCACAGAGGCATTAGGCTACCCCTGTACCCAGTCTTTCTATCTTTCTATCTTGTTCACATCATTTGGCTCAATGTGTTTAGTTTCAAGCTGAATATTATTTAAGTTGTTCATGTCATTCAATTTCCATGTGTGTGAATGAGAGGGAGGTCAGAGGAATGGTGAGGATGCAGGGAGTAGAGTTGACGAAGGTGGATGAGTTTAATACTTGGGATCAACTTTACAGAATAATGAGTATTGTGGAAGAGAGGTGAAGAAGAGAGTACAGGAAGGGTGGAATGGGTGGAGAAGAGTGTCAGGAGTGATTTATGAGAGACAGGTACCAGCAAGAGTGAAAGGGAAGGTCCACAAGACGGTAGTGAGACCAGCTATGTTATATGGGTTGGAAACGGTGGCACTGACCAAAGAACAGGAGACAAAGCTGGAGGTGGCAGATTTAATGTTATAAGATTTGCATTGGGTGTGACGAGGATGGACAGGATTAGAAATTAGGACATTAGAAGGTCGGCTCAGGATGGATGGTTGGGAGACAAAGTCAGAGAGGCGAGATAACGTTGGTTTTGGACATGTGCAGAGGAGAGATGCTGGGTATATTGAGAGAAGAATGTTAAGGATAGAGCTGCCAGGCAAAAAGAAAAGATGAAGGCCTAAGAGAAGGTTTATGGATGTGGTGAGAGAGGACATGACAGTGGTGGGTGTAACAGAACAAGAGGCAGAGGAGAGGAAGATATGGAAACAAACAATCTGCTGTGATGATCCCTAATGGGAACAGCTGAAAGACAAAAATGTCATTCAATTTCCAATTAATTTCACTCCACATTTATGTGTCTACATAATAAATATAAGTTAATGTACTTGATTGTATATTATTGCAGACTACAATCAGTTGTATTTTATTTTATTGTATTGTAAAATCTTCTATTGAGTGAATTCATGAATTACTACTAAAGTGTAGTACTGTATGGACAATTTCATTCCATTTTTTTGCTTGTATGCTTCTTACACAGTTTGTTCAGTGATTGACTAGATAGTCCCTTGACCGATTCTGTAAAGATCATGGTGCTTGTAAATTTTTAACACAGAAACCAATTTAACAGTCTAGTTCCAGAGAAAGCCCCCCTTCATTTATACTTGTTTTTTTCTCAACATGTCAACTGACTAAAGTGGAAACTAAAAACTCTGGCATGCACTTCAGTAGTATTTGCTGTTTTTTCATATTTAATGCTTTTTCAATTGTGTAGGAGGCTAAAAACTCGACAACATATTTTAACGAAAGGAACATGATTGTGGCATCCTCAAACCTGTTTGCAGCTGGCACAGAGACCACATCTACCACCCTCCGTTGGGCTCTGCTGCTGATGATGAAATATCCCGAAGTGCAGGGTGAGTGTGATGCTCCGTTTGCCATTGAGGAGGATGGCCTCCAAAAACAAATGTCCAGATGCTCTAATCCCATCCATCTGTCTGTTTTCTACACCATTCAAAGTTGCAGATCAGTCATGGACGCGACGCCAGCTCATTGTACTCACTCGTAGCTGTCAATTAAAGTGATGTACAACATTTTTCAAGGAAACTTGTATTTTCTGATATATTGTTAATGTCTTATTTTTGTTTTTTGCTCAGCTGCTGAATTACAAACTGAATGATTTCAGAGGTTTTGAAGACTCTATCAAATGTACTCGCCATTGCTCATAGACAAGTGTAGAAAATTAATATGCCAATCAGTTTTATTTTCATTCAGGACAAGTAGATTCAGAGTGTCTACAAGGAACCTTCAGAATATGTTTTGTATATATATATATATATATATATATATATATATATATATATATATGTGTGTGTGTATATATGTATATGTTATCATCTATGTGTGAAATTGGAATGCCTAGGAAATCTATAGAAATGGGACATCAAAGTATGAAACTTTAAAATTTTAAACATTTCCTAGGCATTCTATGCAATGCCAAAAGGTAAACTGGCAAGTCATTCTGTATAATGCCTAAGTATTATATACAATGCCTAGGGAAAGTATATAACATATTATAGTAATAGAAATTTCATGATTTGCTTAAAAACGTTGCACATTCTATAGAATAGAATGCCTGCTTTTCACACATTGCTGGTAACATACGAAAAAATATGATATATGCAGCTTACTGGTCAACTGTTTTCAAACACCCACATTTTTCAGTTTGTATTGAAATTTAATCAGTTCATCTCCCATGAATAAAATGAAATGGTGCAGATGGTGACTCTTACACACTTCTTTTGTGGCTTTGGGTCTGCCAGACTCGTTTCTGTCATATTCCTCCAGTTTCTAAGTTCCTTTTGATGGAAGCTGTACTCACTGACCACTTGGCTCTCTTTGCAGTTTCCTCAAAGAAAAGACCTGTAGTTTTAAGGGTTATGATGGTTGGCCTATCTGCCATTGTTAATTGCCTTTTGTTTGCCTTTATTATAGCAATGTACAGTATATTATTGTCCAAACCACGCTTCAGAGGGTGCAGCAACGGGGTTTATTTAAACACTGCTTTTGTACCGTCAGAAGCTTTGTAAGTAATCAACAAAAGCTGGGATGCCTGTAGGAATTGTATGTATCACCTTTCAAAGCTTAATAAACATTAACTCTGAAAATTACATTATTGTTCAGTTTTTGGTAACCTAATTTGTTTTTTAAACCTCTGGCAGTTTAATGCTTTACTTTGCACCATTTCAGGTTATTCACTTGTCTAGATGTGGTTAAATTTCAATAAACACTTGTAAAATTGAGGTGTTCTAAAACTTTTGACATATAGTGTATATGTGTGTATAAATAATAAACACATGATATTTTTGTATTTTTGATCAGAGAAAGTTCACAGAGAAATTGACAATGTTATTGGAAAAGAGCGCTGCCCGCAGTTTGAGGACAGAAAGAACATGCCCTACACAGATGCAGTTCTGCATGAAATCCAGAGATTCAGTAATGTGGTGCCCATGAATCTGTTACATCAGACGGCAGCAGACACGACTTTTCGAGGTTACAGAATCCCTAAGGTGAGTCTAAACATGATCTTTCGAGGTTAAAAACTCCCTAAGGTGAGTTCACCTTGCCTGTAATGTGAATGAGTGTACAATAAATCTCCTTTATTGCAGACAATTTATTCAGTGCTCAAAATGTCTAATTGTATGACCTTGTTAATAGTACTGCTAAAATGATCAAGTGTTTGAATGTTAAATAATGCGTAAAATGTTTTGATATAATGGATAACTTTGGTGATTCTGCTTTACATGTCAGTAAACGATAACTAGATAGAATATTATTTATGTATGTAGATAAAATATTGTATACCTTACAGCAATGGCTGAAGGTATAATGCGTTCATGTGGCGCATTTACGAAGGAAGAGGTACATTATGCTTGCCTGTATGTTAAAACAAGATCATGCCTGAGGATGTGTATGAAAAGCAACATTACAAAGATGTAAAACAACGCCCCCTGAGATTATTCTGAGCCCTGGTTAAACACACAAAGTTATTATTACCTTATTCAAATTGCCAAAGAATAATAGATAAGATACTCTCTGAGGCCTAGTGTGGCCTGACAACATATCAGAGTCAAAGCTGCACAACATTTTAATGATTACACATACACAGGGTCCTGAAACAACATGGTTTAAAACCAGAACATGGAAAGCCTGCATCTAGCTCACTTCATTTCCAGGAGCCTAATTGCCAATTGCCATTTTCACTACTGCCTATGATCCACTGTGTTGCACTAAGACAATCACTTAGTCTACCTGTGCTATAACTTTCAAATTTTCTGTCAACCTTTATAGCATACTAGCTGTGTAAGCCCGTGCTGTAAAAAGCCCGGGGTCCTAGAAACTATTGAAATTGTCAGAAAAAAAACTGAAATGTAGAGATGCCAGGTAATTGAAAGGAACTACTCTGGGCGTCTCTCTCCTAGGAGGTTTCGTTTTGCGGACGTGCTGACTTTGCTTGTGTATTAGCGGCTAATCGATTTTCTATTTCCTCTGACGTGGAGCCCTTACCCTGACTCCAACTCTCACTCCCAGGCCAGATAGACAGATATACACACGTAAGTCACTTTGCTAAGACAAAGAAATAAATTCTCACATCCACATGATCTAATTCAGTGTTACAGGACTTTTGAGCCTGCCCCAAGAGAGCTGGACATATGACAGAAATTAATGAGGTTGCCAGTTCATTGTATGACCCACTCACACATACACGAGTGCCAATTTTGACACGTCAATCAACCTAACCTGCATGCCATTTGGGACAAGAGAGGAAGAAGCAAACTGAGTCCTTGTGGACATTCAGGATTGGGATCTGAACCCAGGACTCTGGACCTGTGAGGTGTCAGGGCTACATAGTAGGCAGCCATGCTGCCTAATAACAATAATAATTGTTATTATTATTAGATCATGAAAGTATGGAGATATTTATTCCAAGGTCAGTGCTTTGCCAAAAACTGGACAGGGAATAGAGCATGAAGATACTGGTAATTTCACTTCCACACCTCTCCTATAAATTAATATGGAGGTTGGCCCCTAAATGTCATGTCAAGCCTTTTTTCAGTAGGCTACTGATAAAAATATTATAAGGCCTTCTTAATGGG
>JANRMT010062850.1:4846040-4861897 GCA_026402145.1 Polypterus bichir lapradei | reverse complement strand
TACACACACACACACACATAGGCACATACATACATATACACATATATACCTGTGTGTGTATATATATATACAGTGGAACCTCGGTTTGCGAGCATAATTCGTTCCGGAAACGTGCTCGCAGTCCAAAGCACTCGTATATCAAAGTGAATTTCCCCATAAGAAATAATGGAAACTCAGATGATTCGTTCCACAACCCAAAACTATTAATATAAAAATATAAATATTAATACAAAATATAAAGTAAAAATACATAAAACAAATTAACCTGCACTTTACCTTTAAAAAGAATCATGGCTGGTGTGAGTGAGTTTCTAAATTCTTGTGGGATTCCACACAACGGGACGACATGCGGTAGAGCGTCCCAAAGCAATCGCAGTCTCCCAGCGCTGTAGCAGTTCGCCGAAGCGTATCCAAAAAGGTCGCAGACATGCTATAAGCGCCTGCCTTCGATGGGTGATGCAAGGAACATTATAAAGATCCCACTACAATAAATAACCGTGCTGTTGCTGTTTCAAGCTAAATAAAGCTGGTGTTGTTAAAGTACTGAAACTCAGCTTCGTGTTTTGGGGTGCAAGACGGGGACTCGCACTTCACAGCACACACGGGTGTGTGCGCACACATACACACACACAGTCACAATGCTGTAGTAAACAGTATAAGCTCGTATGGATGTTAACTATATGAATGAGGCACACAGACTCAAATGGAGAATAGGAGACGATTGCCCTCAAGAGAACAGAGAGAGAGAGAGAGACGCGCGCGGGAGTGAGCGAGATAAGGAGAGAGAGACGCGCGTGAGCAAGAGAGATAAGGAGAGAGAGAGATGCGGGCGAGAGCGAGAGAGATAAGGAGAGAGAGAGAGACGCACGCACGAGCGAGAGAGATAAGGAGAGAGAGAGGCGCGTGAAAGAGAGAAGAACCATCAGCTCAGTTGTGATCACATGACACTCAGCAGACAAAGTGTATCCATGCTACTCGTATTGCAAGACATCGCTCGTTTATCAAGTCAAAATTTATTAAAAAATTTAGCTCGTCTTGCAAAACACACGTAAACCAAGTTACTCGTAAACCGAGGTTCCACTGTATATATATATATATATATATACACACACCTATCTACATTATATATACACACATACATACACACACATATATATATATTTGTGTGTGTGTGTATGTACGTGTGTGTATATATAATGTAGATATGTACTTAAACCGATTATGACAGCAGCAATCCAAGCTGTGAGAAAACACTAAAAAGGAGGCGTGTCAGACGTCGCGGTACATTTTCTGATTCAGCTAGACGAAAACAACTTTGTGACACTGCCGCCAAATACTCGCAGAAAAATCCACAAGTTAATAGACACACTGTCGCTAAATACTCGCAGGCAAATCCACAACTTAATAGAGACGTTGTCGCTAAATACTCGCATAGCGATTTTGGTAGTGAACACTTCAATGAATGAAACCTGTTATCTTTACAACGGTTGGCAAACACGGAATGTAACTTGAACACAACACGTTTTCCAAATACGAACCTAATTGAAAGAAATAATGATAATCAAATCCTTGATGAAAACAACACTCATAACAGTGACAAAACAATTACTTTGGCAATCATGTTGCGTTATTTTTAAAATGTTTCCTTTTCTTTTTCATAACTTCTTTAACACACGACTTCTCCGCTGCGAAGCGCGGGTATTTTGCTAGTATTGAATATAGAACAGAAAGAGAAAATAATGACAGAGCTAAAAATGCAGCGGCAAATTTCGACAAAAGTTAAACACTTGTGTCATGAGCACGAGGCGGCTATGCAGTGTCCGCAACGGAGGTGGCCATCTGCTGTGCATAAGATACCATATTGACATTGGCGGGCGAAGGAGCCACCAATTCTTCCTCTGCCCATTGCCGCCACAAGCCTAGAGCCGCCCCTGAGTACTGCTGCAATAAATTATTTCATCGAAGGTCTCGCACAATCACTGCGGCACTGTGTTCCCATGTTTAATAACGTGCTTTAACTCCTATCATCATGAAAATGATATCACGTATACATCTCAGTATTTTAGTTATTCAGAGAGCTGTAATATCACGAATGTAATGGATTCTGTGTTCAGTCGGAGGAAGAGAGCCGGTTTAAGAAGCAAGTAGTGATTCACACACATAGAGCACATAGAAGATCACATACAAAACAAAGCATTTAACGTGCTACTTTACTTAAGATGTGATTTGAGAAACTAGTTAATTAAATAATTTTAAGATGAAGTTTATGATGTTCTACTTTAATTACAAAATAAACTACGTGATTAAAGTGGACATTTCGAGATTGAAGTTGACATTTTGTGCTTTTCCCCCACTGTGTGCCTTTTTTTTTTCTCTGTGCCCTAATAAGCTTTCATATAAAACTCAGATGGTGGGCTATGTCAGTCGATCAACTTCCTTTTGTTGTTTATACCACAGTTTAAACCAACAAATAGTATGTTTTTCCTTGCCTCCACTTGGTATTTGCTGAAATTCTTCCATTTTCCCTCTTGCTTTTGTCATTGCCTTTTTCACAGAATGCTGAGCTTAAGGGCTATTTATATTGATTTGCATATTCAAAGAGGCGTAATTCTGGGAAGAGTTGGGGTGGGACAGCACGCTCGTGCACAAGCATTACTTTTCACGCTAACCGGGATTTATGTAGCAGAAGAAATGCGGAAGTTGGCGAATGTACAGATTCCTGCATCTGGATTTTTCTGTGCGTAAGCACATTTCGGCTGTTGTGCTTACGTCATGTTATAGTGTGAATTCTACGCACGCCGTTATGCATGAAGCCCCTGGTGAATTCCTATAAAGAGACCGTCATGGAAAGAAATGCAGGTTTCTTACCAGCTTTATTCAGCATGCATACAAATGCTATTTGTTATAATATTTTGTATTTCATGAGCTTCTGTAGAAGCCGAATGTCCCCTTCAGACAAATAAAGTGCTATCTATCTATCTATCTATCTATCTATCTATCTATCTATCCTAGTAGACAAAAACTGACCAATGGTTAGTCATTAGTCCAAGTCCGGTTCCTTTCGTGCACACATGTAATCCATGCTCATACTCACCCAGGGGCTGTTAAGAGTGTTTGAAGATGTGGGATGAGAACTGGGGCACCCGGATATAAACCCCCAGAGGCACGAAACTCAAGATCTGGCAAACCTAATCCAGCATTAAATACAGAGTACAGAGGCTTGTCATAACTACTAGTAGATGTTGTAAAATGTTGCTGCTATGAAGCAATTGCAATAAATAAGTTTGTCAGACTACAACTTCATCATATTCCTAGTTTTTGGAACATAGGAGTGTAAAAACCTTCACACAAATATTTACTTCATGGTAATCTCAAGTATGTTTATTGCAAAATTAATTCTTTGATGAAAAGATTATACTATAAATATTACTGTCAACGTATGTTTCTTTCAGGGAACCCCAGTAATCCCGCTGCTCACCTCTGTTCTCTATGATAAGACTCAGTGGGCCACACCCCACCAGTTTAACCCCTCCCACTTTCTGGATACACAAGGCAGATTTGTCAAGAGGGATGCCTTTCTGCCCTTCTCAGCAGGTGAGTGTGTATTCAGTTTGATGGTGGGCTCTTATTTTCCATAGCTTGTAGTAAAAGGTCTTTAATGACTGTTGTGATGGTCTCTCTAATAAAACATAATTCCTTAAAAAAACTGCTACCCAAATATTTTTAGTGTGACTTTGGAAATAATTATTTGTAAGAGCAACTAATGCATGAAGTACAGATTAATTCACCAGTATAAGTTACATAAACTCTGAACCCAGAGGCTGAAGTGAGTATATACAGTCGAAGTTTTATTGGTGAAGTTCAGCAGGCACACATACTTATAATAAGGATCACTGGCACACCCACCTATAGTCATGTTGATCAAATCTTTGTCTCTTTATGTAAGAGACTTTTACTTAAATTTCAGTTTCTAGTGTGTCTCGGTTAACAACTTGTGCCAGCATCCTTCCTTCTATCAGTAAACAGCCGTAATTTCAAATTCATTAACCCCACCCAACTTTAAGAAGACTGAGTCCAGAGAAACTTTGTTTTCCTCTGTAGCTCATTAGACACTTTGCTCCAATACCCTGCTGTATTAGTCATTACTAACACCTGAACTATTTTACATAACATTTTGTGTGTCAATTTCCTTGTAGGCCTCCCAAAGGGAATTTTGATAAATGACCTTAACATATACAGTATTTGGAAAAGGCTGCAAAGAACCTAAATGAAAGTACATAACCTTAGATAGCATTCAAATAAATCAAAATTCCTTTTCCTAGTTTGCCTTCTCCATTACTGAGTTAGTTGAAGCTGGACCCTATGCCACCAACACAGGTCTGAGGTAGGAGTCAGCATTTGTCAAGTAGGCATTTTATTAGAGGGCACACTCACAAACATCATCAATGTCACTCATACAGGGCCTATTTAGAGACACCTCAGAACTTTTTAGTGTGGGAAGATCCTGGGGTAAACCCAAATTAACACAGTGAGAATGTGCCACACCGGTAATCAGTGAACGGAGAATTAACCCCAAGTTTCTGAAGCTGAGAGGGAGCAACATTAACCAGTGTGCCAATATGATGGCAAAATCTGGGAATCTCGAAACATTAGATAACCAAGAAGCTGATTATCCTTGACCTTCATTTGCCTTAGTTGTACTCATCTATTTAGAGACTTTCCATCCTAATTTTGGAGTAAACGTGTTGAACATTAAACCAAGCCAAATAAACGCTTTATAGGGTGTGGCAGATGGCAGAGATGCCCCTATAATGGAAGGTTTGGGGGAGAAAGTATATCCAGACCATTACCTCCCCAGAACAATAGAGGGCAGTCCAAGACGTGTAGCAGTGCCACGGGTTTGGGGCTTGGAAGCTTAACCCTGCTGGGGCCCATGGAGTCTCACTCTTGGGACAAAGCATAAAAATTAATACAGTTTGTTCTAAAACTATATTTACAGAAGCATAAGGTTTGTAAGTAATCAACAAAAGTTGGGACACGCATAGGAATTATTTGCTGTTGCAATATGTGAGACATGTTGACAGTCTCTATCTCTGAACACTGTCTTTTGACCACCGTTCTGGCGACAATTATCAGGTGATTGCGATGTACGCCAAAGCTGGAAGACATTTTAGACAATACAGTTCGACACACCTGTAAAGTCCCCTTTGGCACGTTCAAACCCAGTATACCATTTTTGTCAATCATTCACGTCTGTGACTCTTTTTTTCACAGACAGAACCAAACATATGCTGCACATCACTGGTCCTCATCACTTTACAAAACCCATAGCACACAACAAGCTATTTGTAGGGTGGTATTCATATTGGGGAGCTTACAGGGGGGTGACTAATATCTTGCCTATTGAGCTTAATAATATCTAGTGACTATGCAAGATCATGTAAAACTCAAAGTCTAAATGGAGATCAATTTCATAAAATTCTTAATGAATGTAAATGGAAGAAAGGTGATTCTCTTTTACAATCAATAAAGTCTTTTCTTTAAGCCGTTGAATGTCCATATATAAACTAAAACAGTCCTTGCCCTTATATAAGAAGTAGCCAAATAAAATTAAATAACATGCTTTATATATCTAGGACTAGTAAGAACAAATCCAGAGGTTCTGCTTTCAGTGAAGTGGTGTATATATTGTAGATACTTATATATTAATGGCACTGTAAGAGATATGGATAGATATTACCATTGAGGTCAAGCATGGATCTTGATCTTTGCTGAGAACAAAAAGAGAATGCAGAATCACAAATTGTGAACCATGAAGTAAAACTGAAAAGGTCTCAACCACACTTAGTAAATGTTTTAAATCAAGTAATTCTGTTACGAGCTGCAGTGTTCATATATACATGCTGCCCAAATAGTCACCATCATGCCACTTTGGGTTCACCACACAAGTACTGACAACACCACTTTATATACAAATATAACATCATAAACTGATAGCAATGTAAAGATGTAAACGTAAAAAGCAACATGGAAATAATACTTAATAACTCATAATATGTTAAAAATATATGGTGTCTCCGTCTCTGTTGGGCTGGCGCCCTGCCCAGGTTTCATTCCTGTCTTGTTCCTAATGACTGCTGGGATAGACTCCAGCCACCCCTTGACCCTACTCTGGATAAGTGGGTAGGGAAAATGGATAGGCAGTGTTTCTAATACAATAGAAACCAAAAGCAATCAGATTTAAGTTTTGAAAAATTATGCTTTGTGTTTCTCAATAAAAATGATCTTACTTATCCAGACACTGTCAACTTCAGGATAGGATAAGGCCTCTGTTAATTGTCTTGCCTGGTTTGACCAAGTTGAAGCAATTTTGTGCATCTTCACAGTGAAATATCTGCTCCATGTCAAGATTTCCTTCTGGAACCACAATACTGGTTTCATCCACCACATCAGGTGAATCTTTAATTTCTTTCACTTTTCTCATATGTAGGTCGTCGAGCTTGTCTTGGAGAGAACCTAGCCAAAATGGAGCTGTTTCTCTTTTTCACCATGCTAATGCAGAAATTTGTCTTCCGGCCATGCAGTGGAGTTACCCAGGACCAACTCAATCTTTCTCCTACTCCTGGTGTGACATCAGCTCCAGAACCCTATGATTTATGTGCGGTTATTCAGTGACAACCTGGAGTATTGATCAGTGGAATTTCCTCATGTTTGGCAGCCAGTTTTCCTCACTTGAAAACATCACCTTTTACTCGGACTGTTAGTGAAATGGATTTCTTTTTACTCATCAGGGCCATTGTTAGCACTTGAGTTCATTAAGTTGGTGCATAAAACACTTTTTTTATTACAACTACAAAACAGATTAGATGAAGTTATCATTGAAAATTTGGTTTTGTCAGCTCATTATGTAAAAATTAAATTCATGTATGTGATGGCGCTACTTTTTCTTTTCACTGTTTTAAGGTGATTGCTGCATTCCAATGTGGAGTTCTGACTGTTTTCACTCTCCATAATACTGGGTATAAAGGGTATAAGTCCTTTTTTTTAAATCAACACTCACGGCTTTAAAGTTGGTTTAATTTTGTTCTACTCTTACTTATCTGGGGAAAAAAAAATAATCAAAATGGCACTGGCTCAGAATTTGAATATAAAATAAATGCAAACACTGTCGTCATCCTTGGTTTCCTTTGTGGTATGGATGATCCTATATTAAATGTGAAGTATAGTTTATAATTTGAATGTTAAATGTCTTTCTATTACAGGCATGAGTAAGTGGTGACACCGTCCAATTTGTGAATTTAAAAAGTAGACTTGCCAATGCATGACATAATCATAAAAAATGCAAAACCATATTCATCTGGGCTTTGTCAGGGTTAGTGTGTATATTTTGTGATGCGTTGTCGTCCACACCAAGGTAGTTCCATGACTTTTACGCATGGAACTACCCTGGGAGAGGCTTCAGAGCCCCATGATGTGCAATGGACAAAATATTTGAAATGCATAGATTTATGGGATAGAAATGAGGAATGTAAGCAGATATCATCAATATTTAAAGGTAAGCTCAATTCCTTTTCAAGTAAGCCCTTCAATGCCATTGCTTATTTTGTGGGCACCACACGGTTTCTACTGCTTTCCAGTAACCGAAGAAAGAAAGGTCATGAGCAGAAGACCTCATTTAATAAATACAATAAAAGTTCCACTTTTAAATATTTTTGTAATAAGTGTGAGTCACGAATGACAATTTCTTTCTTAGTTTGCACTCCTAAGCAGATATTTAGTCAATACTCAGTGTTGATCTTAAATTCCAATGGCTGATATTGAAGGAGAAGTCAATAAGCAGAATAGTTCTGCAACTAAGAATTCCTTAGGGAAAATAACAATATCAGGGGCATAATGTTCCAGTGCTCCAAAATATGTAAAAATACATATTGTGACAGATAGGGGTCGCTGTTGACCCCTGAACCCTCAGACAACACGTTCAGACACCAGGTAAAAGTCCCAATAATGAATTTATTAATATAATACTGTGCACAAAGCACCTCCACCTCCACTATTCTCAATAATAAATCAATAATATACAATAAACAATCCTCCAATCCACCCAGCAGCTCCATCACACTCCCACCCAACTCGGCTCTCCCAGATTGGGTTTCTCACAGTCCTTTTTATAGTCCTTGACCCGGAAGCGCTTCTGTCCCTCAGTTCATTTAAATTCCTAGCACTTCTGGGTCAGATGAAAACTCCTTTTTCTTCAGCCTGGAAGTACTTCATTTCTTTCGTCCCCGTAACTAGGGAGTACTTCCAGGCTATATGGAAAATACAAATCCCTGTACCTCCCTGCAGCGTCTCCTGGTCGTCCCCACGGTATCCAGCAGGGCTGTGAAGTAAAACTCCAATGTCCATGATGCCCTGCTGGAATTCGGGGCCCCTCCATGTTGCAGGGAGGACTCCATCTAGCGGTGTGGGGTTATTGGACGGGATAAACTGCCGGCCATATATCACAATATATACATACACCGATCAGCCTCAAGGGTTTGAGGGAAGGAGGATGTGGAGGATAGGCAAAAATGTAGATTTCTCAAGGCAGCCAACCACTTGCAAAAGGATAGTAACAGTCAAGAAGAAGAGACATCTTTTAGTGCAGCACTCAAAACTACTTTAGGGGTCAGGAAAACATCCCAACAGTCCTGTGGCCTTACCCCTAGAGATCCATTAGGTTTTAATTCCTGAGCCACAATAGCACCTCCATTGTGAAAACAGAGTTCAATTTATTTCACATGGGTGTTCTGCCAGTGTTCAAAAAATTAGGCAGGCCGCAGGGGCAAGAAAAAAGAGACCAGAAAATTAAGACAACTTGAGGAACTTGCATGGGTCAAAATCAGGAAGTGAAAAGTATCTGTCATTAAGCCCAAAACAAATACCCAAAACCAAGCCATATTCAACAAAGGTAGTCATCAACCACGAGATCTACCAACAAAGAGCAGATGAAAAAGTTAGCAAGACTTGGCACATCAATAGCTTAAATAATGTTAGGGGACTCAAAAACAAGAAAACAAAATGGCAACACAAGAAAACAGGTCAGTAATGGTAAAACAAATTAATAACTCCAAGGACCATATGAAAAACATTAAAGTGAATTGTTAATCTCCATATTTGAAGTACAGTACCAGGAAAAAATGTAACCCAGTTCAAGAAAAGATGTCTTCTTCTTCTTCTTTTGGCTGCTTCTGTTAGGGGTCACCACAGCGGACCATCTTCTTCCATATCTTTCTGTCCTCTGCATCTTGCTCTGTCACACCCACCACCTGCATGTCCTCTCTCACCACATCCATAAACCTCCTCTTAGGCCTTCCTCTTTTTCTCTTGCCTTGCAGCAAATGAAACAGAATCATGACATGTGCTTACAGTTGTCTAACTGTTCCCAGTAGTCTTTCTAGCCAATAAAATTTAGGTGGAATGACTTCCTCTTACAGATGCCACTCCTCCCTCAAACTCCTCACCATGACTGCTCCACTTTGGAATTGGGCAGCACTCTTGGGGTCACCTAACGCACATGGGGAATAGAGGGTCCTCTAAGAGATGCTGGACCACATTTTTACCATCTTGGATTCTACTCTGATTCTTATAAACTTCTTTTTACTTGCTCTTTTTATCATAGATACCATTTTGCTAGGACAGTGCCCTGTCACTATATAGTCATCCACTGCACTTCATAGCTCTGTGGTGTGCTACTAAGAATTTTTAACATGAGCCTGAGTATTCTAAAGGTGCCAGTGCTGTGGAAAACATCTCGTCTCATTTCTTTTCCAAATAATTCACATCCTAGTGCCCCATCTAACCATAGGCTAGTGGTACTCACAGCACATATAATGAATGTTTTTGACAGACTGGTCCTGGAAATCCTTCACCACCAGGATAGGCCAACATTGGACACCATCAAATTTGCCTACCAGGTAAGGAGTCGGGTTGAAGATACCATCATCTACCTTCTGCACCATGCTTACAGTCAAATAGACAAGCCAGGAGGAACTCTTAGAATTATGTTCTTTGATTTCTTATGTGCTTTTAACACCACTCAGCCAGACAGACTGGAGAGTAAGCTATCGACAATGCAGGTGGATGCTCCCTTAGTTTTGTGGATCATGGACTATCTGACTAGAAGAGCTGTACTGTATGTCTGACAGTGTACTGTGTAGCATTGGTGCTCCACAAGGGACAGTTCTGTCACTATTCAATTTCATCTTGTACATGACGGATTTTACCTACAACATAGAGGGATGCCATCTGCAGAAATTCTCTGATGACTGTGCAGTAGTGGGAAGTATCTGGCATGGCGATGAAACAGAATATAGGAAGGTAGTGGACAGTTTTATTGGCTGCTGTAAGCTAAATCAGCTGCAGATCAACACCAGTAAAACAAAAATATTATTAGTGGATTTAAGAAGATCACAATCTCCATATACTCCTCTGTTTATTAGGGGTGTGAATGTGGAGATCGTTCAGGAATACAAATATGTGGAGGTGTATATAAGCGGTAAACTAGACTGGTCCAAGAACTCACAGGCCATATAGTAGTATAAGAAAGGCCAAAGTAGGCTGTATTTCCTGCAAAGACTCAAAACTTTTTGGGTCTGCAACACTATACTATGGATGTTTTATTGATGTGTGGTTGCCAGTGTTATTTTTTTCTCTGTGGTTTACATAGTGCAATATGAAAGTGGCAGACATTAAGAGGCTAAACAACCTAATTCAGAAGGCTGACTCTGTGGTAGGAGAGAAATTGGACAATTTGGAAACTGTGGCAGAATGGAGAATGTTGTCTAGACTTCAGTCTATTAATGAAAATGCTAATCCCCCACTTCATAGTGTTGTGGTTGGAGAGAGGAGCATTTTCAGTAGAAGACGGATTAGTATAAAGTGCTCCACAGAACGTCACGGGAAATCCTTCCTCTCCACCGCCATCAGACTCTAGAACTCCTCTTGCAGTCAATTATCCACACTATAAGCTGTTTTCTTTTTCTCTAATGGATATTCCAATACATTTTCAACTACTTAGAAGTGTAGTAACTTGTCTGTTCTTCTCACATGAATAATTTTTTGTTCTCAGAATGTGCAATATTTTCACTTAACATGCAATATTATTATGAGAAGTAATTCAGGCTCAGTATGCTATTACTGTCAAGTATAACAGAGATTTTGTAAGATACACTCATGCATAGTATGTATTGTATTTCATTACCATGTACCTGTGGGGCTTAGGGAATAATGATTTATTGTACTTTAATTTAATATTTATATTTATATTTACCATGAATTCTATTTATAATTTTTATTTTACATGCTTATTTTTTTATACTTGCTGTTTGTGTTACTTATGCCTTTGTTTACGTGTACAGTTTTAACAAGCAATTTCCTTTGGGATTAATACATTTTTCTGATTCTGATTCTGGAATCTGTGGAAAAAATTAGCATCTTTCAATTCGGAAACAGATTACAAAATAAAATAGTAACAAATAAAAAAAAAAAAAAAAAGAATTATATATGGAATGATGGTAGCTCCCTTTACTGCAGTCTTCACCAGCACCTCTTATCAGGTACCACAGATTGGAAAAGACAAGTAAATGATTGTCCCCTGCCTATGGGAGTGCAGCGTGAGATTGATTTTTTAATCTGCCCTGACCTAATTTGTCCCAGGAGACTTTTTTTTTTTTTTACTTCCATGTACTGTACATGGACGTTTAGAGATGGGTGAAATATTTACTATCGAGTTAAGTCTAGATTCTTATTCTATGACGTTCAAACTGCCAACAAATGCTGATTTTAGTATGGTGCCTACTGTATATGTGTGTGTCAAAGGAAACCTTTGTACAACAATAACTTGAAGATAACATCTTTCTTTTACAAACAAGTCGCATCATGTTTGCCTTGTTACAGACGCTGGGCCTATTGTTTTAGGTCCAGTTATGTTCAGTACTTCTCCATATCCTTCAAATACTGTTCAGTGATAATAATTAATTACATTTATATAGTGGGTTTTCTAACCTAGTTAAATCACTTTGCAGTGACAGTAGGGAACCGTTTCAACAACCACCACTGTGTAGCATCTGCCTAGATGATGCGATGACATCCATTTTTGCACCAGTACACTCACCACACATTAGCTATTAGGTGATAAGAGACACAGTCAATTACGGACAGGGCATAGTTAGAGGGCCAGAAAGTTCAGACTGTGGTGGACATTCTAGCCAGGACATCAGAGTACACCATACTTTTTCTGAAAGATAAACCAGGGATATTTGATGACCATAGAGAGTCAGAACTTTGGTTTTGTGTCTTGTCTAAAGGATGACACTATTTTTACAGCACAGCATGCCCATCACTGCACAGGGGCATTAGGATCCACACACAGACCACAGGGTAATGCACCCTAATGGCCTCACCAATGCAACACCATCAGAACAACCAAAAGGTTGGTCTCCCATTCAAGTATGGTATGCAATTACTGCTAGAGAAATTGTTTAATGTAACTGGAATTGCTGCATTCTTCTTCATTTAGTCATGGGACCAGGCCTTTTGATTTGCAACATTTTTGTACAAAATAGTTTTGAGATGCAAAATCTATGTACATATGCATGCAAGCACACACCCGCTCAAAAAAATATCTAAGTGCTGACAGATGACAGCTTGTTTGATCTACCAGAGCATATGCTGGATGATGAAGAGAAAGAAATGAACACACACACACATGCTCACACAAACACACGCACGCACACCCCTAGATATATAAAGGGTGAAATGGATAGGAGCCACCATGTCCCGATTTGACCTTCTATGCAACACGTTTACTTCATTTGAACCAATGTGTTAAGTTTTGAAATGAAATATTATTGAATATGCTCACTTGATTCAATTTCCTGTCTATTTTACCCTACATTTTTTGTGTACATAATAAATATTAAATTAATGTACTTGATTGTATATTATACTGTACAATCAGTTGTATTGTATCTTCCCCTGAGTGACATTCTGCATTGTCACTAAAGTGACATTTACTTAGAAGTACTGTATAGGCCATCCCAGGTAGATTTGTTTTCCTTTATAACTGCTGGAGTACCCATGTGCCTTTAAGTTTACTCACGATCAACCAAACTTTCTTGTGCATGGACGGCACAGTTACCCAAGTCACTCTCTTTGAGTATTTCATGCACATGGCACACAGCCTTCCATCTTTTACCACTAGACAATCAAATTTAAGCCACTCACTGTTAATGCCTGATCGGCAGCATTTAGATGAAGGTTTTGTATTTGAAAGAGATCATGCAGAAAGTAATTTATGATGGACCAGGCACAATGTCTCTGTTAGAGATCAATAATTCAATCGAAGATATGGTAACTTCACAAGTATGTACTAAAATTTAGTTTCCTTTAATATAATTAAATACTGTGATATTCTGACTTTTTACTCATCATTGCTTAATATTTTCTAATGTGAACACATTAATGATTCAAGTAAGATTCATTTTAAAGTGTTTACCTTTAATCCTTCCTAAATACCCAGCAGTTCAAAGCTCACACTAGCAGTAATTTTACACTCTTAAAAATAAAGATGGCAGAGTGGTCCCTCAGGGTGATGCCATAGGACAGGGGTATTCGCCTCCAGTCCTGGAGGTGCGCAGTGGCTGCAGGTTTCTGCATTCACCAAAATTCTTAATTAGAACCCATTTATTTACTACCAAGGCAATATCTTTTGGGGCTTACTGTATAGTTTCATTTAGCTCATTTACTACAATCCAGAACCTTTAATTATCTATTTTAGTTTTAAACACCTTTTCTTAACCAGCTATGAGTTAATAATGAGGTATAAATGACAAAGGAGCCACCAGCTCTAATGAGTTTCCATTTAAACCTGTGTTAATGCATCATGAAGTATCTGTGTTAATACAATGTTTAGAAATAAATGAGAGAGATGCAAAGGAACAAGAGGTTCAAATCTTTTCCGAACCATAAAAAGTATGGGTAACATTCACAGAAAATGAAAATTACACAATGTGCTAAACATTTTGATGAAAGAATGAACGTACTAATCAGCCATATAATTAAATAGCACGTTTCATTATCTGTTAGATGTGAATTATAATTAAGAAACTGTTAGGAATGAAAATCTGCACCCACTGAGGACCACCGGGACCAGAGCTGAGTATCCCTGGCATAGGGGAACCATTTTTTCTCCCATAAAGAACCATCCACATGAAAGGTCCAGAAAGAACTTTTATTTATTTAGATCTGTAACAGGTGCCATAAATAGCCATGAATAGATGGTAACAGGATTGTGAAAAACTAATGGCTTCCTGAATTTAAAAGGACTTTCACTGCATTGAACAACACCAGGCTAAGTTCAAGTTTTCTTGAGCTGTTGTATCCTGTGGTAGCCTACTATACATGAAATATTTGTTTTTCCACAAAGTAGGAACCTTTTTCAAAGCCCAAAGAACTAACTGAATACATACACAAAGAACTCTTGCTAGAATGAAATGGCTCTTGGTCCAGCAAGGGTTCAAAAGGAACCACACAACCCAGTAAAGTGCCATTTTTGAGCTGTTATTTTTAAGAGTGCATCTTGAACGTTTTTGCAAGGGAGATTAGCAGTAAGTCCCTTTTTGATTTATATAGTAGACTTTGTTCACTTAAGTTCCGATCCTTAAGATTTATATTCAAGTCTTAACTACTTTCTGTATTTTTTATTTTTTGCAATTTGTTTTGTATATTTGCAGCCGTCAATCCTACTTACTGAACTACTACATGTCACTGCAGCTTTTTGCTTACAGAACTTCATCTAATGTTTTATTTAATTTCCACAAATTGTTTTGCTTGCAGAGCACACCACTCTGCTTCTTCTCTCCACTACACCCATTCAGCATTGATGGCACTTTGCATGGTACATGCTGAGGCATAGCGAGGAATGTGCCAGGACTGTCAATTTTGCGGTAATCGCAGACACAATACTGATGTTATGACAACTTAGTATCCAGATGGATCCCCTTGAGCCCGCTACATCTGCCTGCCCCCTCAGCCTGGAGTTACGCTACTGGTTCAAGTACTTATTTAGCATGTTGTGTTGTTATCAGAACAAAAGATAGTCACGTTATAATACGCCATTAAGCACTGTTAATGTACAATGACAGATGCTGCAAGATCTTTTACAGCCATGTTTATTGTGCCAATGTTAACAAGTGTATAGTTGTTCACTATAACTTGATTTTTTAAAATACCTCACATATTTGCATCTGTGAAAGGTCTGATCACAAGAGCACATAGACTTTATTCAAATAAATGTTTTAAATGTAACCCATTCCCAATTCATTGCCTGAAGAAAAGTGAACAGAGTGCCAGCCTTTTTTATTCTTCACAAGGACTGAGGAGAAAAGAAAAATTAGTAAATATCTCTCTATTATATAAAAAAATCTTGGGACGAGCCGAGATCTGTTCAGAGAGATGAAACATGATTTTCTTAGAAAGACACTTTCACGTCCCACAAGACGAGACTTTGTGCCAAGAGATTTAACTACGCCCGGGGCCAGAAATAAAAGACAAAGAGTAGATGACAAAGTAGAACGTTGTAAAGAATTCAAAAACGTTGGCCCGATACACATGCAGAGTAGGTTAGAAATAATGGAAGTAGGAAAATTCGAAAGTCTCCAAAAAATTATAGTTAAGATCACATTAGCACAAAGAAACGGAAATTACTACTCTGTGAAATAATGAAACAGCGAAAAGAGATTGAACAAATTGTTTGGATTTAAACTTTAAGTTGGAGACTTGTACATCATCTAATTCGTGTTGCCAGGAGGGGACAGTTC
>JANRMT010062850.1:4824826-4842584 GCA_026402145.1 Polypterus bichir lapradei | reverse complement strand
AAGATTCCCAAAAATGGATACATGTTGTAGAACTGAAAAAAGACAGAGAATTACAAATGAAGGTCAACTCAGCAGAATATCTGTTTTATCTTAACATATTCTGCCACTACAATGTTCACAGTATAACCCTACACACTGAGCTAGAGGATGACCAGAAAGAGAGGCTAGAGCCTCCAACAAGGGAACAAGGAAGGACATACTGTATGATAGTCAACATAAGGAGGTAGTAGAGGGTGACCTCTGTTTATGGTATTGTGCATCCCCAGACCAGAAAAGAGGACACTCAGATACTTCTTACTATGTATAACCTCACATTCACAGAAACTAATCAATAAGGAAAACATAATCTACATATGGGCTCTGCTATTAATATTTATCAAAAGTGACCTAACCTGTACTCAGGTGTAGAGACTCTATCTGTAGAAATGAGTAATGTCTCCAAAAAGAGAATGAAGAAAACACTTGATATGCTCATATTAAACACCCACTAGAGGGTGACTTTTATTTATATAGTTATACAACCCTAAGCTAGAAAGGTTGTGTCAAAGCCTTTGGCATGATATATGGAGAACATCTGGTGACATCAGTCATACATACTGAGACAGCTATCTCTACATTGTTTAGAGAGACAAGAGACAGAATGTGTATTCAGCAAGCAAGCCAAGATTTAGCATATTATACTTAACAAGAGTATTATGTATTCCAAAGGAAACAACATTTGTTACGAGATATTGAGAGGTACTTGTTGGTCCAAATCTATTTAATGATACAAGTGACCGAGGGGAAAATAAATTTATGGGCCTGGAGAGTATACAGAAAGAGGGCATGTCAAAAACAGGAGCCACAAGAAGACATCCTTTAATTATGGTGATAATTATCACGTATGGGAAGCTACAGTGGCAGCAACTTTATTTATTGGAACCCAGATTAACATAAACACCAACAGCAAGTGGACATTGCTTGGGTTAAATATGGAGGGGTAAAGTGGGTTCAGAATTAGAAGTTTATATAATGGCATCCAGGTACTGGCAGCCACTCGACTTTTGCTGCAATGATAGTCCCTTTGGAGGGGAGTCGAGAAAGAGAGGTGTGCTTAAGCAAATTGTCTGACCCACCATTATTGCAAAATCTGCATATGATGCAGTTACATATGCACTGGCATGAAATTTATTGTGCTGTTGCCTTCTTATACTCATTATTTATTATCTTATTATAATAATCTTACTATTATCAAGGAAGTTGTGCTCAGGCTTTATAACACACTGGTGAGGCCTCATCTGAAGTACTGTGTGCAGTTTTGGTCTCCAGGCTACAAAAAGGACATAACAGCGCTAGAAAAGGTCCAGAGAAGAGTGACTGGGCTGATTCCAGGGATACAGGGGTTGAATCATGATGAAAGATTAAAAGAGCTGAGCCTTTACAGTTTAAGCAAAAGAAGATTAAGAGGTGACATGATTGAAGTGTTTAAAATTATGAAAGGAATTAGTACAGTGGATCGAGACGGTTATTTGAATATGATTTCATCAAGAACACGGAGACACAGTTGGAAACTTGTTAAGGGTAAAGTTGGCACAAACATTAGGAAGTTTTTCTTTACACAGAGAACCACAGGTATATGGAATAAGCTACTAAGTAGTGTGGTAGACAGCAGGACTTTAAGGACCATCAAAACTCAAATTGATGTTATTTTGGAAGAATTAAGTGGACAGGACTGGCAAGCTTTGTTGGGCCGAATGGCATGTTCTCATCTACATTATTCTAATGTTCTAATACTCTAATCACTCACCAGTGTACAAGTATACAGGTATAAAAAATAGCTCATTATACATTTGCCATGAATATAAGAAAAAAACGTTTATTTTGTATATTATTCCTGGGCCACCCAGTTAACAGTCTAAAGGATAATTGATGCCATTGCTTTGAAAGGTTTTCTTCCTAAAGTCTAAATTTTCCCATCAAGAAAGACTCTTTTCCATCCATCCATCCATCCATTATCCAACCTGCTATATCCTAACTACAGGGTCACAGGGGTCTGCTTTTCTATCTGAGCTTTTTTTTTTTTTTTTTTGCAAGATATTTCCAAAATGCCATAGTTTTGCATTGGAACTCAAATTCAAGTCATATAAACATGATTAAAAACTATCATAATTTTCTAAGCTATTTTAATCAATTGAAAAAATAATGGCAAATTTTGAGGCAAACTACAAATAATTCCTTTACACCAAGCACCTGTTCTGCAAGCGATAGAAACAGCGATGTCCGGTTTACCTGGGACTTGGGACTTGTTGCCAGTCTAACATTGTCATTTAAGATGTTTTGTAGATGGAGAAACTGTGCATCGTTATAATCAAATCGTTCCCCATATATGATGGAGCAAATGATGTTGGACACAGCAGAGTTTATCACTGTTCTTGGATTAAATGGTTCACCTGAAAATGAGAAATAAACTACAGTATTACTAATGGATTAGAATAGCATTTACCAAACCCAACTTGCAGCTACAATGTTACATAAGAATCCTAAATGATTGTTACAGTATATTCTTGATAACTATTTCTCATCTATTTTAACATCATACAAATGATGAAGGCATAAGGTCTGAGACTTCCTAAGCAAAAAAAAAATGCTTTTTTGGAGATTGTGGGCTCTTTAAACATAATAAGAACATATTAGCCTGCATAGGGGAAACAACCTGAAATGGCAAATGGACCATTATGGCTTCACTTTTCCTATAAATTTACTAAAATGGATATGTTTATTGCCAGAACTAATAAGACTTCCGTAAGAGTCCTCATCCTCTCGAAGACGTCAGCCAACTTCTTAAAATCCTCCTTGAATTTCTTAAATACTTATCTTGAATGTAAGAGGCATCTGTTAAATTATTATAATGTTTTGTTCTTTTCCCAACTCCATATTTTTGTCATGGATGGAAAACTGTAACAGTGGGGCATAGCAGGTGTTGAAGGGGTGTGTTAGAGCAGGGGTGCCCACACTTTTTCGGCTTGCGAGCTACTTTTAAAATGACCTGGTCAAAATGATCTACCTACATTAAAAATGTTATAGTTATATATATATATATATATACATACACAAACCACACACACACTCTTTATATATAAAATATATGTTGGCGTACCTTGCATAACTGAATAACCCTTAAGGCACAATAACAATTCAATACATTTATGGCCACTACGGTATTTGGACTTAATAATCATGTGGGAAAAGGCTGACTTGCATAAATAAATAATGCAGTCAAGGAGGCAGCACATTTCCTCATGTTTGGGTACTTTTCCTCTGTGAGTAATTTCCAAAACTGTCCATGAGCCCCAGACTTCAGCTGAATGTCATCCTGTAGTGTCAAAATCTCATCCTCCACTGTAGAGGAGTTTCAGGTGAAACAGTGTTGCAATTTCTGATGAGAGTGACTCACCCTCAACATCTTCCCTAAATGGATAGCACTTAAATGTAGTGATTGGCTTAAGTAAAGCAAAGTCTTGAAACCACCTGTCAAAGTCTGACAGGCAGTTTTCAATCTGCTCTGTGTAGCGTATGCTGTCAAGTTTCTCGCACGTCTTCCATTGCGTCTCCAGCTCTGACTCGAGGTTTTGGATGTTCCCCAAATCAAGGCGCTGTAGATTTGAGGACAGATGTTGCATTTTTCATTTGAAAGCAATAACAGAGCTAATCATATTGACCATGGTTTTCTCTTTTCCTTGCAGCTGTAAATTAAGCTCATTTAACATGTTGGTCAGATCGGTAAAAAACGCCAAGTCTAGCAGGCATTGATCGTCATTAAGTTGCTGGTATTCTGCATGTTTAATGACAAGGAGAAACTCCTTAATCTCGGGCCAGGGGGTCTCGAAATCTCTGCAGGAATTTCTCCCTAGCCATCTGCCTCAACAAAGGCCTCTTATATCATCTCTGCATCTTGGAATGACTTCTTATGCTTAACGATCGAGTGACTCACTTGGAACTTCTGAATTCAGCCGAGTGAAAAATGACGGTTGTCCGATTATTTCCCTCACCTTTTTCTTTCTCAGATCGCTTTTCGGAAGAAAGTCAGTTTCGTAGTTTTTATGAACAGTTCGACAGTGCCTTTCCACATTTTCCTTCTTTGGAATAGCAATGATAGATTGACAGATCAGACAAACGCACTTCGATTGTGACATTGTGAGGGGAAAAAATCCTCTTCCAATTCCACATATCCAGCCCCCGCCTACCAATTTTTTTTTCATACCCCTTCTTTAGTCGATATAAATTGGAAGGCTAACTAGATCACTTAGATCTAGATGGAGTTTTGCAGTAACTCGCGCATTTGATTGTGCGTGCAGGATGACCCGTGTGTTAGAAGAAAAGAGATCTCAGACTGGCCGCCCTGTATGTCAATCAAGTGGCAAATGCCATAGGGAGGATATATGATAGACTTACGTTTACAAAAAATTTTTTTGAATGCAACGCGATCTACCTGCACTACCTTTCCGATCTACCGGTCGATCGCGATCGACGTTTTGGGCACCCCTGTGTTAGAGGAATCATTGGGTTGTAACAGCTCACGGTACAGGGACTGTTGGCATGAGGGTTATATGGATAAGTTGGACTAACCGGTCCAACTGGTGGTTGAAAAATGTGGGAACAAATGCATGAAGGCAAAATACGGCCATGGCAACAAGTGCATGCTGCTAGTAAACTCTCTCTTCCACATCAAGATCTTTAACAAGTGGAACTAGAACTCCGTCTTGACATTTATCACCTTTTTAGTGGCTGACACAGTAGTACACATACATACAGATATGCCAACTACAATTGTAATTTGGTTTAAGCTTTGCAATTTCAGCTTCACAGGACAAACTGGACCTACAAATGAAGTTATGAAGTGGGAGTCCCAGTGCAGCACAACCTTAGAGCCATGTGATGGACCGTTTTTAATCCCATTCCCACAGATCCTCTTACTGCTCCCATCCGCTGTGCAGTAATAATAAAATCTGTTAATCAAGGGTAAACCATTGTAAAGTTAAGATTCTTAATACAAACATACACTTTAGACATGAACATGCGTCTCTATTTACATAAAGTACTTGTTTATCTTGAGACACCGAGTTCTATTTTTGTTTACTTTGGATTGATATGGAGAGTGCACTTCATGCAGTAAGGCCATGTTCATGATGAACACACTGTGGATGCCAGGGGTTGCTGTTGCCCCGTTAAACCCACCAAACAGACATCCAGGACACACGTGTAAAAGCACGAAGAAGATTTTTAATTTAATTTTTTTTCTTGTACAGTGCACAAAGCACCACACCCTCCACAATTCTCCAATTGGCTACTCATTAATAATACAATAATCAATAATACCAATAAACAATCCTCCACACCCAGCAGCTTTGTCACCCAACCTCCCAACTCTGGCTCTCTCTGCTGGGTTTCCCAAAGTCCTTTAAATAGTCTATAACCCAGAAGTACTCCATCTTTTCTTCCGTGTTAATGCCACATTATCCTTCTTTATGCAGTCTGGAAGTACTGCGGGCTTCTGTCCTTGTGACTCCAAAGTACTTCTGGGTTATTGTAATAGTAGGAGTCCCCAGGTCCTTTGTGAACTCCTCCTGGCGGTGACCGCGGCACCCAACAGGGCTGAGGAAATGGACTCCACGTCCCAGGATGCTTTGAGGGAATCCAGGGAACCATTGCCGTCCAGGGGAGCTGCCACCTAGCATCCTGGGGGATGCAGTGCCCTGAAAAGCCTGCTCTTCCTCCTTCTTTTCTTTCAGGGACGTCCCGGCCAGACTGAACCTCCAGCCGTCCATGACAATACATACATTAAACGCATATCACATTGTTCCTTATACAGTAACAGCTACACATCTAATGTACTGGGAGTTAAATGAGAAATAACTAAGTGTGCCTGGTAATAGTTTGTTGTACACTGAATTTAGAAACATGATATGACGATATATAATCTGCTGTATTGTCAACAAAGTATAGAGCAAAGTGAGCAAAGCCTTCAGCAGCTGCAAAATTATATGGATGAATGTTTTCAGAAACAAGTTCACCACAATTTGTTTCTTTTTCATTACTTAATGCTAGCAAGGAGCATATCTTGCTTCACTTTGAAGCCTCATTGGCTTGGCCTGGCGACACTAAACTCAGCTCCTTTCTTCCTCCATCTCAAATCAGAGAAAGCCTGCTCCAAATTGCCTGACCCTGTTGTACTGACTGTGAGACTCAATGTGTTTGAGAATTGGAAATAACATCAGAAATATAGTAGCATTATCATTGGATTTTTAAAAGGTAAACTAGAATTTCTAAAGTATTTTAGTTCAGATTACATACAGTTTGTTATCCTGCATTTTTCAGTACAGAGCACCAATTTTACCAACATGAGCTCAAAAACTTTAATTCCCAACAACTTTATGGTTGTGTTTCAGTTCAAATGCACACCTTCTTTAGCTAGCAGCATTATTCACTGTATTCCTTATCACAAGTGGGAGTAATGAGTACCCTTACTATTAATTTTCCTCCTATGAAAACTGCAGTTTGAAATATGCCATATATTACAGCTGGAGTCTCAGTCAGATTTATACTTTTTAAGCTTACACCAAAGTGGAAGTGGATGGATAAAGTAAAGCAAGATTTGAAGGAAAACAGGTTTGACTGGGGAGGAGGTGCAGGACTGAGCTGTAAGGACAACATTGATCAGGCACATTGACCCCACACAGAGGTGGGAAAACAAAAAGAGGAACAAGAAGAACAAAAAAGCTTATCCCCCTTCCCATCAGTTTCACAATCCTGCATATGTGGTACAAATAACATTTTTTTTTAAATTATGATATATGTTCCCCTCAGAAGTTGTGATTTTGTGTTGATGAAATGTGGTAAAACAAAACATACACTAAATGGTGGGAAACACAAAACTATAAAAAAACTATAAAAACTATAAAAAAGTATAAAAGGGTAACTGTACTATGCAGTTTATAGCACCTCATTATGTCCAATTCCTCAGAAAAAAAAAACTCAATATGGAACCCCTCCATGTCAGTAGTACCGGTTACAGGTGGTAATTAAACCGATCGTTTTGAAATTTGGATGCCTTTGGTTCAGAACTTTTTCTTGTTGTTGTAAAGGTCCACTAAATTCAGTTCTACTAGCTGCATGCCACTTGTCAGCATCCATATTTTTCTTTAGTGAATTTCTCACCACGCTCTTTTGTCAGTGAACCATGGGGTGGGTCTTTATTTTGAAAATAGTGCTGTTTCATTTACAGTAAGCATTCGAATTATATTCTTATATATTCAGTTCAAAATGAGACTTCTCAATCCTCCTGATGTTCTTTTTACATTTAATTAACTATGCCTAGTGGCCTTGAAATATTTGTGTAGGAGTATGGGAATTAAACATGGTTTGTTCTAGTTATAGAGCACATTAGATGAAGAAAGAAGACAGACAGATAGATATGAAAGGCACTATATAATAGACTAGCCATGTGCGCCCCACTACATTGCGCGTGTTAAAGTTGTCTGTGAAGGGCTCCCTGTATAAACGCTGCTGCCAGTCATGAACTGGGCCCTTCGTCGCACAGCATTATGATTTTTTATAAGGGAAACAAAATTACAAAAGAAAACCCTTGGACATTGATTCGATAGGAACGGCCTACTCGGAATCACTGTCCGAATAGTAATTATGTGGTGGTGTGGGAGCATTTCTACTTCTGTCCATTCACAGTCCATCTTGTTTTCACAACGCTATCGTTTCCTCTCACGATGTCTTCTCAACCTTTCTCCAATCTTGTAGGTTGCTTTGTGGCAATCCAAAGAGTAAGGTAATATACACGGAGCAATGGTTATAAAAGGGGGACACATAGGTATCCAGGCTGTTTAAAGCATAAATAGGGATCACTTCACTGACATGTGAGCAAGCCACGGTACAACTGTGAGACGCGCAGCACTCGCCAGCTACAACGTAACAATAATAATTTCCGGAACGTGCTGTTACGTTGTCATTTATGTTACCCACTGTCTTTCTTTTACTCATATGTTACGTAGGCACGTACCTTTTATCTTCGGCAATCTCATTCTCTAACCAGGCCTCAGGAGCTAACCAGCGTAACACTGTCCACCACCCCTTTTGTTATTCCGGCACATTGTTGACATCCGTGAGTAACAACAACATACTAAACTGGAACGTGGTCTACGCATGCGTGGAATTCGCGGACAAACAAAGATCAAGATCTAAATGAAGATCTCTTTAGTTAATTTAAAGCACAACAATTTGTTTAGTTTGAATGTCTGTGTTTTGAGGTGTGACTGGAGTACTACAGTCTTCAGTAGTATAAGCCTGGAGGAGATTCTTAATGCAATGCCTATGTTTTAGCTGTCTCTCTACTGCCATCTAGTGCTTCTTCTTCTAATTCATTCGCAAACAAACAAAGATCAAGATCCAAATGAAGATTATATAGATAGATAGATAGATAGATAGATAGATAGATCTGTCAAACTTCATTGGTTTCAAACCTGTTTTACAAGAAGAACAATCTGTGTAAATTTTTGTGACCTTTGGAGGTCAGAGCGCAGGGTCAGCCACAGTGCAGCATCCCTGGAGCAATTTTCAGGTTGAGGGCTTTGCTCAAGGGAATTTGAACAGGCAACCTTGCAGATACCAGCACAGAACCTTAGTCTCAGAGCCACCATTCCCTCACTATGATACATGATATTGATGTGTTCTGCTGCAGTGATCACTTTCGGGACCACTCTTATCCATACTACATGCTCCCATTAGGCCAAATTATTTCAAAACACAAGGTGAACTACCACAACTATGCAGATTACACATGGCCACCAGCAAGACAATCAACTATAAAAGAAATCTTTAAACCTTCCTAAAAGTACCAAGAATGCATTACACATGTACATGTGCAGAAGTGAATGCCAGCATAAAAAAATTAATTTGCATTAGAATAAATCCACGTGGTTGCTGCTGGCAATGAGCACAGCTCACAACAGTATGTGTTTTCTAAAATAACACCCCCACCACGTCAGATCTACATCCCCTGCCCTGGGTCATTCTTTACAATAAGGTGACGCCTCTGTATTATACTGTATGTCTCCAGACTCAGCACAGCTTATGCATGGTAGGGGTCTGACTAGAACTGTGTATATCTCTCTGAAACCAGCACTAAGGTTTGCAGACTCTCATCCTTTGGCTGTTTAGGGAATTTAAGCTAATACTCCTAGTTTGTTACAACTAGCAGAGCAATTTATACTTCATACAGACTGAGTTCCAGGAGGACAGAATGAAAATGACAAATCTCCAGGTTACCTTTGTGAGTCTCAAATACCTCCAGTAATTTCTGGGATTCTTCAACAATTCTGTTTTCTGTGGTTCTTTTTCCCATTCCAAAGTCTCTCAGAGTTGACAGGGTGAAGCGACGCATGGTCCTCCATGATTCTCCTCGACCAAAGAGGATACCTGAAATTTTCAGGAGAAGCAACAATTGATTCACTTCCATACCAGCCTATCAAAACTAAACTGTTTTCAGGGCAGAAGCCAGGGCACTCTCACTCACTTATACTGTAGTACGCCACACTTATTACATACATTTTAAAGATCTGAAGTTGTCCCGTGTGGACAGTGGAAAAACAGGCAAACGTCTAAGCTCCACAGGCCAGGATTTGATCCCAGGGCTTTGAGGTTGTGTGGCAGTACAGCACTTCTGTGCTGATCAAAAAGCTTTATTATAAAGAAAATGTGTCAGTAACACAGAAAATTAGCCTTGTACAAGAAAAGCAACTCGCAATAAGAACATTCATGATTTCAAAATGTCTCCCACAATACAGTTGTTGTTCCTTTCTGGTGATCTTTTCAGGCTTTATTCATTGCTTGGCCTTGCATATAATTACACCACTCTCTGTAAATGACCGCAAAATCATTCCGCACATAGGGGACATAACAACATACAATACCGTAAGTGTGAAGAAACTGTGAGGACAAACGCTATCTCTGAAACGGTGAACTTTAGAATTGCTGCACCCCTCGGTAAGCAGAGCGAGGTATGCAGTTGATTGTATGTTGTTTCATTTGCTGTTTCTTTATAGAATGTTGTTTATAGTTTCTATGGTGCTCGTGACGGTATAACAACTTTAATAAAGAGCCACATTTGAGACATGAATAAAGATAAATGCACCAGTCTGCATGTCGATTCGATTAAATCAAGGGCTAATACACTCTCCAAGGAATGATTGCAGTGAGCTTCAGATTAGTTAAGACCAAAGCAGACAAACAAGTTTGGTGAAGTCAGGGATTAGGAGGAATGTTTTGCAACAGGTTACACAGAACAGGATTTCTAAAATGGTATCTTTTTACCATTTTCAAACTAAGACAAATCAAGTGTGCATGTTTGTTTATCTTCAACTCAGGAAAACTATGGGTATATTCTAAAATCAGTTAATATGGACAAGAAAGGCATTGAGGGCAGTCACTGTATCCTTAGGCTCTACAGCTCAGTAATATCACTTGTAGTTTCTTAACCACATACCATTGCCTTTTGTAGTTCTCTTATTAATGGCTGTCTCACCCCGATCTCCAAAATCATCCGCCTGGTTGACTAAGGCCTCCTTCACAGCTTCATAGCCGCACAGAACAAGAACCTTTTCGGGGCCCATGTGAAAAGTATACACACTGCCATATTTATCAGAGAGCTAAAAATAGTGGGAGAAAAAGTAAACAGAACAAATTAATTTTACTTTCAGTGATGATTGATTCCCCCCCCAAAAGCATAACAAATTTACTTTGCAATTTCATCAAATAAGACACTAATACTTTTCTCTGAGAAGTAATGAGTAATGCCGAGCTTTGCTGAGGCTTTTAAAGCTTTTAAAACTAAAGCCATTGAAGGGGCATAAAATCAGAAAGTAGTGAAAATTATGATAAAAATTCAGTAAAGAAATTTGTCATTCAATGAAAAGAATTTAATGAATGCTAAAATGTGCATTTTTGAAATTAAAAGTATACTCTAACATTTTTAGAAACAATTAAATGCATGTCTATTTTTGTATTATCTTATCCCACCATTTTCAAACCCACTCAATCCAGGAAAGCGTCATAAGCGTTTCGTTATTCAAAGTCTTTATTTTACACAGTGCATTCGACAGGGTGCTTAATAGTTGTTTCAGTAGTTTTACACAGCCTCATAACAGCTCCGCAGGGCTTCTTCATTGGAAATAAATCATGTAATGATTATAATTATATTATTCAGTAATCTGGAGTAGTTTACTGTGCAGAATTTTCTAAAAAGTGTGAGTGATTCTGATAAATGAGTTTTGGATGTGTTAATTATATACATCCATCTGTTATCCAACCCGCTATATACTAACTACAGGGTTATGGGGGTCTGCTGGAGCCAATCCCAACCAACACAGGGCGCAAGGCAGGAAACAAACCCCGGGCAGGTCGCCAGCCCACCGCAGGGTGCGCACACACACATACACTAAGCACACACTAGGGACAATTCAGAATCGCCAATGCACCTAACCTGCATGTCTAATATTAATTATATACAGTTCCATCAATATTTGTCAACACAGGTTCTCTATATAAATACATACTGGCAGACACTTGTGTCAAAATGCCATGGCCAATGTAAGTCAAATGAATAACTGCAGAACTAAATTTTTTTTTTTTTTAAAGACGTATTTTAAAAAGGAACATTTGTAACATTTTTTGGAATAGATCTGGCCTTGTTATGGTGTATATATTATTTTTGGAGTAAAAAAAATTATTACATAAGCATATTATTATAGAGCAGTATTCGCTCACCAACTTAGTAATACTGTACTAATAATAGAAGTAGTAGGAGTACTGAAACACCTACTGATAGATCATTCTTTGCAATGAAACCTGATGTACTGCAGTATTAGTTAACATCAAATCATGACCTATCTGGCTTGAAGCCCTGGCCAGGTTAATTTTAAGACACGTTTGTTTGTCGTTGACTCACCTTGTGGAGGGTCTCATGAGGCATTCTCAAGTTTAGGATGTGCAGATTCCCCAGGACGGGCAGAGGCGTCGGTCCCTCGGGAAACTTATACTTAGTATTATGGAAGCGTTTCCAAAAGAAGCTGTAAGAGGCGAGAATTGTGAAAAGAAACACCAAAGCAACCGTTATTGGCTCCGCCGTAATCAAGCTGGTGAAGGGCATATTTTTATGCTTAAAGTGCTCGAAAAACTGTAGTTGTACGGAAATCAGCTGTCTGTAATAGACCTAGAGAAAGCTGCCGGAGAAAACCAACAGAAAGCCGCTGTTAAACTTAAATTACAAAAACCAGAGAAAGCCGAACGTCGTGTAGGGAAAACTCCAAAAAGCACACCTCCGGAAGAAGACGTGAAGCCAGACTCAGAGGTCCTGCCCACAAGTGCCGCAGCTGTCAGCAGAAGGCACGAGCAAGTGATGGGAGGTCCGGCTCTTTTGGCTCCTAAATGGCTCTTCATTTAGTATCACTCGGAGCCATCTATTTTACCCTGATTTAGCAATTCTGAATGGTTTATGTGTTGGTAAGCAATTTTTATTCAGTGTTTTTATGAAAGCCTTATTTTTATGCTTTTTTCGTTACAAAAATACACAGCTATCATTGTTTAACATTTTAATCAAACCTTTAAATGAACAACTGAACACAGAACCACAGCAAACAAATCAAATAAATAAAGGCCAGAGTCTTAACATTATGACACTTTAGATAACAGTCTGTTGTGCAGGTTACATTCAGAAATACCAGATGCCTCAGCTTGGATGGGCTGATGCGATTTCTCCTCTACATGATTATTTGCCCTGTTTTTGAGAAGAATCTCTCTGAGGGTACCGATGTTGCTTCGATGCAGAGTCTTCCTACTATTACCTTAACCAGGCGTGGCTTGACTGAAAATAAAATCCCGCTCCTGCTTGCATGGATTTTCAGCAGAGCTGAGCAGGAGCGGCTGACGTTTCGGCTCTCAGTCGGCGCTTGTCGTTCGCTACAAAGAACGGCTCGTTTGCGAACGACACATCACTAGCACGAACCAGTCCGGGAGCTCTGGCAGGACGTTTTAACATTTAATCCATTTTCCTTGATATCGTTGGAATTTGATATCAAGCTTTTAAAATTTCATATCGAGCTTAGGAAGATGGATGTCTAGTTTTTAAAATTTCATATCGAGCTTTTGAAATTTGATAGTGTGCTTTTGAAATAATTCCAAAAAGGGAGAGCTGAAATGCTAATATAGTATGGCTGACCATTTTAACATTTAACCTACTTTCCATTTTATAAAATTTGATAGCAGGCATATAAAGTTAGACATCACATTTTTAAAATTTGATATAACGCTTTTGAAAATTGTTATCGAGGATTTGGAATTTCATATCAACATCTTCAAACTTGATATCAAATTTCAAAAGCTAGATATTAAATTTTAAAAACTAGATATCAAATTTTAAAAACTTGATGTCAAATTTCAAAAGCTTGATATCAAATTTTAAAAGCATGGCATCACATTTTATAAGCCTAATATCAAATTTTATAAATGTGATATCAAAATGGCAAAATATGATATGAGGGTTTAAAATGCATATATATTAGCATTTAAGCTATCATATCAAATTTTAAAGTGATATCAAATTTTACAAACTTGATATCACATTGTCAAAAACGTGATATCAAATAAAAAAAAAAACGATATCAAATTACAGAAGCTGGATTTCAAACTTTAAAAGTGTAATATCAAATTTTATAAGCCTGATATCAAATTTCCAAGTGTTGATAGCAAATTTAAAATCCATGATGTCAACGTTTTGAAAGCAGATTAAAGGAATCAGCTTTCAGATTAGAGGAACATTAAAGGAACTAAATGTTAAAACGGCTTGCCATAGGATAGCACTCTTTACAAATGTTTATAACACGGCATCTTAATGGTCTTACTAAGGTATATAACAAGCTGTTTAAAAAATTAAGCATTCATTTTTAATATATATTCTAAATGGCAACTTCTTTTAAATAGGGATTTTTGCCCGGTGGTAAGGTGGTAGCGCTCACAGTAAGGAAATCAGGATTCATTTTGCATGACCTCCCCATATCTGTAGGGTCTCCTACGCATGGTCCTGTTCCCTCCGTCTGTCCAAGGTTAGGTGAATTGGTAACGCTAGTTGGTGTTTGGTGTATATGTGTGTGTGTGTTTGCCTAGCGATGGACTGGTGCCCTGCCCAAGGTTTGTTACTGCCTTGCACCAGACCTTATCCCCATCCGACCCTGGAGAAGGATGTGATTCTTTCAAATTTGATACCAGAATCAACAACTGGAAATTTGTTATCATGGAATTCAAGGTCACTCTTACAGATTCTGGTTCTTTAATGGCAGTGTATGATTCTTTACTGGTTGGTGAGGTTCCTCATAGAACTATTGCTTGACAAAGCACCCTTTAATTCTGGGATGAGTTCTTGGCATGTGATGTTGGTTCTTTGTGCTTTGAAAAACTTACTTCTTCTTCATCTTCTTATTTCGCCTGCTTCCGTTAGGGGTTGCCACAGCAGATCATCTTCTTTCATAGCTTTGAAAAACTTACTAATACTTAAAAAAAAAAGCTGAAATCTTTAATATTTGGTGGGCTACCTAGCAGGACACTAACTGATAACAAAAGCTGAACTTAGCCTGTGTGATTGTGTGCAGCAAGAGTGCTTTTAAAATCCACAGGTATTTCACAAATCTGTTACCGTCTATTTGTGATTATTTACTGTATGGAGACTGTTAAGGATCTAAATAAATAAATTCAAATGAATGAGAATCATGCAACTCGTTCTTGGGTAATGATTCAGTTTAAACTCAACAGGATCAGTAAATGGTACATGTCCAGTCAATGACTTGTAAAAAGGGGTGTCATTTTATAACTGCTTAGTCCAGAACAAGGTTAGAGGGCATTACCAGAGCTTATTCCAGCTAGCATAGAGTGCAAGACAGAAACAAATCTCAAACAAGGCACCGGTTCATCACAGAGCAAACACACACACACACACACACCAACCACACACTATGGCCAATTTAGTATTGCCAGTCCGCTTAATCTGCATGACTTTGGAGTGTGAGTGAATGGGAGAACATGCAGACTCCATGCAGGGAGGATCCCAGGGCCCAAACTCTGGTCTCCTTACTGCAAAGCAGCAGCACTACCACTGTGCCACCATGCCACCATAAAAAAGCATGCACTAAAGTAAAGTTGAAAACAAATAATTGTTAGAAATCAGAATAATATTTCTATAGGGTTCAGTTTTGTGTAACTTTTTTGTTGAATGAACTAAGGGACATAAAGTTATTTGTTTTAATATTGATTATATATTCATTTGAAAACAATTCTTATAATGAATTTTACAAAAAGAACAATTAATTCATCCTAATTCAAATGTGGTATTGCTGTATTGTACTTCTGTGGCGAGTGAAAGAATCATCAGTGACAGAGTTTTATTTGCTGATATTGACATGGTTTGAACTCAGAAGAATGGTAACTGAAGACTCATGGTTCAGGCAGTTTCTGTTCATGCGTTATAAACAAAGCAAAATGAAAGACGGTGATGATGTCACACAGGACATGCATGAGTTTTAGCACTCTCATTGAGCTCCATTGAATCAATTTGTTCCTGCTCATAAACAGATTTGTGTGATTCACTAGTAGGAACGGATGAGGGATTCTGCACTGGCAGAGTGGGTTTAAGCCAACATGCTGGTACGGGAAGAAGGGGCAGGTGAACTGCCCTCTAAGTGTAGTCCGTTCCTAAGAAGCAAATTACTTAAGGGCACCAAAGTAAGAACAACTACCATCTTTTGAGGAAGAGGACAATATTTCCCAATTGTGCTGGTGGGCAGACAGCTTTCATTAAGCTATAACTAAGACAGAGAGAGAAACCATGGAGAGCAGACAGTAAGTAGGTTGGTGTAATTCCTCTAGGCCTTTAGCATGATTTTTGAATGTTGGGCCCATGGACTTGCTCTCTTCAGCAGAAGTTCAGTGACGTTTTTGTCTCATAGTCTGCCAAAGGACTCTATGGATCTACCTTGGACTCTGGAAGTTTCATTTTCAGTTTCATTTCTATGGATGTCATCATTTTGGAGCTTCAGTCTCTGTGATAACTCATTGTTGCTAGACTTATGACCCATAACATTATAGCAGTTAGGATATAAAAAATAATGGTATTAATAGTGCCTGGACTCTAAGAATTTTTTTGCAGGAGATAACTTGAACAAACTTGATCTGTCACTCAAATAATGACAATCGTTAATCATTTAATTTCCATGTGACAACCATAAATTGTTTAAATGTCACAGTGATTTATACTTTAAATACTAATGAAAGCATAGATTTCATTTTTTCTCTATTTACATATTTACATATTGTAAAGGTTTATGTAATTTCTTCTGTTTTTTTTTTTACCATCATCACTAGTGTCATTCTATGGTTTGTTGCTCATGACAATACATATTGTTAGGGTGTATTCAGATTATAGTGCATATATGTCATTATATTAAGTTGACAATGAAAAACCAGGACAAGTTCATCAAGCTTCAAAAGAACTCATCAGATGTAGTAGATTAAGCATTTTCATTTGTGTCTTTAAATTTTGTTTTCAGTTTATGATCCATGACTTTTTAAAGATTTTACAATTTCTGCTTATTTTTGTTTTTATATGCTGTGGTGTATTTGAAATGTGTACTGACCTGGCATACCTGACTACTCTTTTGGAAATCTCCTTGAAAATGATCTTTTCAGCACCTTGATTAGTGACTAGAACTATCTTACCCTCAAACCTCTTCCTTACCTGAAAACTCACAGAATACATTCATCATAAATACACTCAGCTTTCATTTTGCAAAAGTGTATTTGTGAAATGTAGTCTTAACAAAGATGGAATGGGTTTGAAGCTTCCAGAAACAAGCCAAAGGTCAGGCATGGATCAAAACTAACCTGTCCAGAAGAGGCTCGTCTTAACTCAGCCAGGCCCCAAATACTGCCTGCTGGCTTCAGCCGGAGTGAAAATGGGGAGCTGGCTTAACAACACAAAATGTCCATAGATCTATTTAAAAGGCCAAAAAGAAGGAGGATAACTGTCAAAACCCCTGGCTTGCAAATAAAAAGCACAACGCAGAATCTTTATAAATCAAAGATTTATTTACAAAAACAGTAAAATAGACCATAATGTTAAAAAGCACAAAAAACGCAAAAGGACTTTCCTAACAAGCAAACAAGTGCTTTTGAATTGAAGACCTGCCTCTCCTCCTGATATGTTGGCCAAGAGTCCTGTTCTTCAATTTAAAAGCACAATCCTGTGTAAAATGGCTTCTGGGCTACTTTTGTTTTACCAGAGGAATCAATATAGCAATATTTTTTGCAAAACATGCATGTGCTTTGCACATTTTGAGTATACTACTGGATGACCTGACATGGATAATGTGACACAAGGAACACAAGATGTTTTTTATGGATGTTTTGATAGCGTTTGCTCATTGTCCAGCCTTGATCACTGTCCACTTCCATTAAAGCATAAACTTTGTCAGCTGAATTCTGCATGAAAACATGAGATTCAAAAATTTTCTTGCCCAAAACTACAAACCGCATGGGGTCATTAAAATATGTAATGTTTGGATGGAGCTAAAACACTGTGCAGGCCTCATTGCAGAGACACTTAGAGTGGATAAGAAGAGGCACTATATGTCCTTTCTGTAAAATTCTGCCTGTAAACTGTACTGGCAGCACC
>JANRMT010062850.1:4782791-4804556 GCA_026402145.1 Polypterus bichir lapradei | reverse complement strand
AGGGGTCGGAACCAGAATTGACATAATTTTCCTTGAGGCTGCTATGGAGGGTGACTCCATCAATCTGGAGGAGTACACAGACTCTGTGACTGGCTACATCTCCAAATGCATAGAGGATGTTACTGTTACCAAGGATGTTACCACAAGAGCCAACCAAAAGCCCTGGATGACAAGAGAAGTGCACAAGCTGCTCAAGATCAGAAATGCAGCCTTCAGATCTGGAGACAAGGCCGCCCTCAGGGTGACCAGAGCCAACCTGTCTCGCACTATAAGGAGAGTTAAGTGAGCATACGCGCAGAGGATTAACAAACACTTCAGCAGCACCAGAGACACACATCATATGTGGTAGGGCATTCAGACAATTACAAACTACAAGCACAACCGACATAGCAGCGATGGTGATGACTCTCTTCTAGATGAGCTGAACAACTTCTTCACACGGTTTGAGGCGCAGAACAAAGAGCCTGCAAGAAAAGCAACACCTCCCTCCGCTGACCAGGTACTCTGTCTGTCCATAACTGATGTGAAGAGGACTCTATCCAGAGTCAATCCACGCAAGGCTGCAGGACCTGACAACATACCTGGCCGTGTGCTCAAAGAATGCACCAGTCAACTGGCTGGTGTCTTCACAGACATCTTCAACACATCTCTGAGCCAGTCGTCAGTCCCAGTATGCTTTAAGTCGACCACCATCATACCAGTGCCGAAGAAGTCATCAGTGACATGCTCGAATGACTACCGACCAGTTGTACTCATGCCAATCATAATGAAGTGCTTCAAAAGGTTAGTCATGTCACACATAAAGATTAATCTCCCTGGCTCCCTTGACCCTCTTCAGTTTGCATACCGCTCAAACAGGTCAACTGAGAATGCCATATGCTCTGCCCTTCTCCCTGACACATCTGGATAAAAAACACACATATGTCAGGATGCTATTCATAGACTTTAGCTCTGCCTTCAACCCAATCATCCCTCAAAAGCTGGTTGTAAAACTTAGCAGGTTGGGCCTGAACACCACCCTCTGCAATTGGATCCTGGACTTCTTGACAGAGAGGCCCCAATCAGTTTGGATGGGCTGCAACACTTCCAGCAACATCACACTGACCACTGGTGTGCCGCAGGACTGCATGCTTTGTCCACAGCTCTTCACCTTGCTGACTCACGACTGCACAGCCACGCACAACACCAACCACATCATCAAGTTTGTCGATGATATGACGGTGCTGGGACTGATAAGCAGGGATGATGAAACAGCATACAGAGATGAGGTGGAACGGCTGTCTGCATAGTATGAAGACAACAATCTATCTCTCAATGTTGACTAGACAAAAGAGATAATCGTGGACAGCAAATCACATCCTGCCCACTTCCCACTCAGCATCAACGGTTTAGATGTGGAGACTGTTAGGAGTACCAAGTTCCTCGGTGTGCACATAACTGAGGAAGTTAGGTGGTATCACATACGTGCGCATGGGAGGCAGCTAAAGGGCTTGAGTAAGGGCAGTTCTGAGGCATGCCGGGATGTGGCAGAGTGCACTGACTCTTTTTCTCCCTTTCCTGTAGACCATTCACGGGAGATTCCACCTGGCTCTCTTGATGTCTCTTCCGGGACCGAGCCTATGGAAGGAAACCTTGTCTGTGATGTCACGTCCAGGCTCAAACCAATGGCTGAAGACCATGAGCCTGATCCCTATGATCTCACTTCCTGTCTTCCCCTTTAAAAGCCTGCACCTTTTCCCTATTCCCTCAGTTCTGTCTTGGACTCGGTTGTATGTAAATCAGTGCAGTATTCATTGGAAACGACTTTTTCAGCCAGGAAATCAATTACACGGGTGGCTGCCCCAAACATTTCTATGACTCTGTGTCAGATTTGTGACAGTGGACACATAACACCTCATCACTAATCAAGAAAGCCCAGCAGAGACTACACTTCCTGAGGCGGCTGAAGCAAGCAAGTCTTCCCCCTTCCATCTTCACCATGTTCTACAGAGGCACCATTGAGAGTGTTCTGACCAGCTGCATCACTGTCTGGTATGGCAACTGCAACATATCCGACCACAAGCGCCTGCAAAGGATAGCAAAGACAGCAGAGAACATTATTGGGGTGCCTCTCCCTTCACTACAGGACATATTTTACAAACACAGTGTCCGCAAGGCTTGCAGCATTGTGCAGGACCCCTTACACCCCTCACATGGACTTTTCACATTTCTGCCATCCAAGAGAAGATACTGCAGAATCAAAGCCAGATCTGCCAGGCTGCAGGAGAGTTTTTAACCCCAAGCTGTCAGACTCCTTAACACCATGCTGCCCCCTGGGATCTTCCACACGGCCTCATATATACATGCAAGCCACTGTCCTGCAAAGACGAGTGTGCCTGTAGAAAAGAACTGAAAATCTAATACTGACCTTTAAGGATTTTGACACTCTTGATATCCTTCTGCTGTGAAACATTCTGACCTGTCATTGTTTACAAGTCTTAAACAACTATTATCATACACTGATAATTTCTGTATTATCTATACTATTTATTATTTATTATATTACATATCTGTTGACTATATTATTTCCTGGCTGCAAAATTGAATAAAGTGATAGCACTGATCTGCACAAATCAGAGTCCAAAACAGAACTCGGGGGGATAGGGGAAAGGTGGTGGCTTTTAAAGGCCAGTATAGGAAGTGACTTCAAATGGGATGGAACCAGAAGTGTCTTCATCCATAGGCTCGGGCAAGGAAATTACATCAGATGGGCTCGGACCCAGAAGTGACGTCAAAGGGGTCGGAACCAGAATTGACATAATTTTCCTTGAGGCTGCTATGGTGGGTGACTCCATCAATCTGGAGGAGTACACAGACTCTGTGACTGGCTACATCTCCAAATGCATAGAGGATGTTACTGCAGGAGAGTTTTTAACCCCAAGCTGTCAGACTCCTTAACACCATGCTGCCCCCTGGGATCTTCCACACGGCCTCATATATACATGCAAGCCACTGTCCTGCAAAGACGAGTGTGCCTGTAGAAAAGAACTGAAAATCTCATACTGACCTTTAAGGATTTTGACACTCTTGATATCCTTCTGCTGTGAAACATTCTGACCTGTCATTGTTTACAAGTCTTAAACAACTATTATCATACACTGATAATTTCTATATTATCTATATCTATTTATTATTTATTATATTACATATCTGTTGACTATATTTATGTATCTAGATTGCAAATACCATACATTGCATCAATGTTCATATAGCTAACTACACGTCAATATTGCTGCTACTTCTTTTTCTTGTCTTGTTTGTGTTTTAATTTTAAATTTAAATTTTAATTCTATTATTTATTATTTGCACGTCATGTTACACTGTGGACCCTGAGCTTCGCAAATGTGTCTATATGTATACTTTTATATGGTTGAGATGACAATAAAGTTCACTTTGACTTTGACTTTGATCAGGGCCAGGCGGAATTTCCCGTGAAGTGTCTGCAGAAAAGAGAGAAAAAGAGTCCCGGTCTGGCTCGGAATTACCCTCATTCAAGCCATTTAGCTACCTCCCATGCATATTATAGGGCTTTTTGTCTTTATTAAAACCAAATTTGCAAAATATCCTATTGGTGTATAAGCAAAAAATCTGAACCTCCTTACTTTGTGAATCGAAGTAAGCACAGGAAATGATGTGGTGTGTGTTAGGTGCAGTTTGACTTTACTGATGATGCTGTGATGTTCACAGAGTCAATGGGGGCTCTTGAGAGATTGAGTGAGGCATCTGAGTGTCTGGGCTTGCGAGTATCCAGATTAAAAACTAAGATCCAGGCCTTTAATGACCTCTTGGGCACAGCCATCAGCAGTGTGTCTGTCTGCAGAGAGAGTGTCGACCTTGTTGAGAGGTTTACTTACATCGGCAGTGAAATTCATGTCTCTGGTGACTCTTCATATGAAGTCAGTAGGCGGATTGGGAGAGTATGGGGGGGTCATGAGGTCACTGCACTGGAGTGTGTGGAACTCCTGATATCTATGCAAAAGGAAGAAGGTCCAAATCTTTAGGTCCTGGTGCTTCCTGTTTTGCTATATGGTTGCAAGAGGTGGATGCTATCCAGTGACCTGAGATGAAGACTGGACTCCTTTGGTACTGTGTCTCTTCAGAGAATCCTTGGGTACCGCTGCTTTGACTTTGTGTCGAATGAACAGTTGCTCACGGAGTCCCAAATGAGGCATGCTGCATTGTGAAGGAGCATTGTGAGGGTGATCTGGCTCGAAGGATCCACATTGCTGAGGACCTGAGTGGCTGAACCAGGCCAAGGGGATGACCACATAACATCTGGCTGCGCCAGATAGACGGGAATTTCTGGAGGGTGGGACTGGACTATGTGTCTGCCTGGGAGGTTGCCAACCGGCATCCTGAGCTGTTTCATCATGTGGTGGGTGCAGCAATGCGCTGTACCAGTGCATGCTCCACAACCTGACCTGACCTGTCGTATCAAATTAAATGCTTTTAGATTTTTATTTGATTCTGAATTAGTAAAGATGAACAGACATTTGAGCTGTACACATCATTAAAAGTGAAATTTACAAAGTGCCTTAAACAAAACCATATTCAACTGCCTCAATGAACCAATATTATGTTAGCAACTCATCTACTGCTGATAAAAAATCCATCACTGACTGTTCATAAGCAAATTTAAAGTCAGTCAGTCATCATCCAACCCGCTATATCCTAACACAGGGTCACGGGAGTCTGCTGGAGCCAATCTCAGCCAACACAAGGCGCAAGGCAGGAACAAATCCCTGGGCAGGGTGCATGAACACACACCAAGCACAATTTAGGACTGCCAATGCACCTAACCTGCATGTCTTTGGACTGTGGGAGGAAACCCACACAGACACAGGGAGAACATGCAAACTCCACGCAGGGAGGACCTGGGAAGCGAACCTGGGTCTCCTTACTGTGAAGCAGCGGTGCTACCACTGTGCCACCATGCCACCTTAAATTTAAAGTAAAATAATTAATTTTATGTATATATTCAGTAAAGGTGAAACATGTGAATCTGCACGATAACCACAATTTGCATTGTGCTGTCCAGAAGTCATTTAACTCATAATTAAAACTAACCCTGTAAACAGTAAGTATCCTACAATCTGGCCATTTTACAAGAACATCTGGAAATTGGGGCCTAAAAAGATAAACCTAGGAACAGAAAAATTAGTTAGCAAGCCTTCAACCTTGAAATGGAATAAAGCAGCTTCAGATGACAAATTGTTGAGAATAATATGCTCTCTTAGAATATTCAGGTCATAATAATAATTGAAACTTTGCAATATCATATGCATTTTGGGCACCTTGCCTGGGATTGGTTCCTGCCTTGTGCCCTGTGTTGGCTGGGATTGGCTCCAGGTGACCCTGTGTTCAGATTCAGCGGGTTGGATAATGGATGGATGGATATGCATTTTAATTTTGTTGAAACCTTTTCTGTGTCTGTAACTGTGGCTGTAGTTGCTGTTAATTTTTATATGGCTGTGAAGATGTTTGGGGAAAGCTTTATACGAACATGGAAAATGCCAGTCTCTGATACTGCAATACTTTGTCTTCCTTTACAACAGTGTTTTATTATGTATGCTTTAAAATATTCTTCATGTCTAGAAATATCTATTTATTTAAATGCACCTTTATTTATATATGTCCTTGTTTGGTTTTAGGGCACGCCTGTCATCACTCTGCTCACCTCTGTTCTCTATGATAAGACTCAGTGGGCCACACCTCATCAGTTTAATGTTAATCACTTCCTGGATGACCAGGGGAAATTCATCCCAAGAGAAGCTTTCCTGCCCTTTTCAGCAGGTGAGTGTTTAAGTGGTGATTGCCTGTGGCTTCATGCATGCAAATTAACTAGTAATTTTCTTAACACTGACTGACTGACTGACATAAAGACATATGACTGAAGGATGAACGTTCCAGCATCCCTCCCGAGATTGATCCGGTTCCCTTCCCTGACCAGGAGGCCAGTATAATGGATGGTTAGGAAGGGAGGTGTGATGTTACCCCACTGGCCAGGAGATGGACTTGGAGGAACACTATGGCAGTGATTGAACTGGGTCTAGTGAGCCAGCAGCTGTGGATAGACATCCTGGAAGTGGAAACAGACTGGCAGGAATGGTTAGCAGTGCTTTTTCTGTTCATGTGGCCAGACATTTTGGATAGTGAGAGACTGCCTTCCATGGGCAGACCGTTCCCCCATACACTGGGTAGCAGAATCCCTTCTGAGGAGCCCTGGTGTGGATGAACATATGAGTTGTGGTCCTATAGGGCTGCCCTGTTGGGAAAGCTGTCAGAAATTCAGTGCTCTGAGGCTAACGGGGTTCCGCCTGACCTGGAAGTTCTTCCTGCAGACAGTGGATTGAACACCAGAAGGACTCCCAGTTGGGTTTAAAATGGGGCCTTCCACTTTGTGTAAGAGTTAGAGTTGGGAGACAAAGCTTACTGGGAGATGTGGAGATGAAAGGGAATGAAAGGAAGGATTGTGCTGTGCTGTACTGAACAAAAAAAGCCTATTAAAGATACAATATACATTGAAAGCACTTGATTTGAACCCGGGACTGTTTTTGTATAGTTTTGTGTGGAGCTTGGGGCTCTGTTGTGCCCCCTAAAAGCCACAACTATCAAAGAGCAGTTTCAAATTTTTGTAGTGATGTGAACAAATGATCGCAGGGTGAGAGGAATGCCAAGGGTGCCAGCTGGCAAAAAAAAAATATTTTATTTTCAATCAACAAAACAGAAATTAATGAAAACAGGCACTTCACTTGTGCAAGTTATAAGAAAGAAAGTCTTCATTCACAAGGCAAAAAAAGATGGACTTCAGGGTACTCAAGCCAGGTCCACATCAGAATGCGATGACTATCTCTGGCTGCTCTGCCTTTATATGTTGAAGACCAGAAGGGTCAGAGCTGTCCTCAAGGGTCGATTTCTCCAGGCTGTGTAGGAAGATGGAGACAAGTCTGTTAACGGCAGTGCCCCCTCTCAACCAGGGGTGGTATTACGTACTTGGGCTGAGCCTGGAGCATGACCCTCTGGCGTGCATGTGTTGTGCAATGACATGCTGAATGTACTCTTTGACTTTATAAAACCTCAACTCCTTTTAGAACGAGGCCCCTTTTCCTTGTTAACACAGAGGAGAGACTCATTCAAACAAAAACATGTCTAGTGGGTGGAAGAAATATCTTTAGGGTCCCTGATAAGCAGAATAGATTCAGCCAGATGCTTGAGCTCCATTCCTGAAGATGATCATAGGTGAACTGACATTTCTTTTTAACCTTTTTAACCTTTAACCTTGTCTCTGTTGAGCCCATTCCACAGAAATGCCAGACATCCTCCAGAAGGCTTGCCTTCATGACTCACTGCCGATCTCTCCTGCAAAGAAGAGCAGAATAGGCCTTGGCACAGGCTTAGGAGTTCCTCGTTCCATTTCCGGCACCATCCTCTGTGCTCTTGACTTACTTTGCATGATTAATCAATATTAGCTGTGATAACATAAAATGTCACATCAGTTTGTTTTCTATGGAGCTTTTCCCTAGTGAACAAATAAATCCTGGGGAACTTTGCAAGTGTAGTATAATACAACCATTTCCACTGGCTTTAGACTACAGCAAGTAACTAATGGAAAACACGGAAGTTATCACTTTATAGCCTATAACTAGACACGTACACACTTGCACTGGAATGGCATGTCATGGTGGCGTTATAATGGGAAGGACAATTCAGGTTTAGCAACTGAACTTTGTTTCTCAGTGAAGAGTATATTGAAAATAAATGAAATATTTAGGAGGGCTTTAAATATATATCAAGGGTTATTAATTTAAAAATGTAATTTAAATTTTGAATTCTCTGAGTTACTGGCTTTTGCCATCACTTGTTCTTTCAGACTGCATCATTTCTAATGTTCTGCTTGTCTCTGCTCATCCTAGAGATGCTGCTTTGCTTGTTTCTGTTTCATGATGTCTCTTTGTTCAACAGTCATGGGCTACAAATCACATATCACTGTTTGGACACTTGTTCTTCTTTCCGTCATGAGTCAATATGTTTACCGATAAAACTGCTTGATATGAGTACGAAAGCTTAATGTGAAAGAAAGTTAAAGCAAGTTTAACTTATTCATTTAAATTAGATCATACACTATATTCTTAATATGTGGTCCTTACAAAAGAAAAAGGCCGTGCCTAACCACATCTCTTTCTCAAGTGTCATGTCCGATGAAGACATTGATGCTCATGGTCTTCCACCTCTCTTTTCACTTGCCACACTAAAAATCTCATAACCATACAGGGAATCAAAATGTTTTACATTCTACAGTTTTGGTATCATTTATCGAAAGAGAAGACATCAATTTGGTTATGTAGTGGTGTTTGTAATATAGTGAATAATTTAAAACGCAGAATATAGTAATTTATGCTATGCTAACTTGAAAGTATATATGGTGGATTCAGACAGCATTCAGACCCTCGTCACCTTCTGCACAGTTGTTGATTTAATTCTAAATTTAAAAAATGTGCCCTTTTTGTCCATTCATCTACACTCTACATATCTACATAATCTAACTCACCCATAATGACAAAGTAAAACTTTTTTTTTTCAAAAACTGAAATCTCTCATTCCTATACATATTCAGATCCTAAGCTGTGGCACTCCAGACTGTTGTCAGGTGCATCCTTCAGATGTGTCTAGATCTTGATTGGAGATCAGCCTTGGACAACTGAATTGCTAGGACTTTGTTTAGAAAGGCACACACCTGTGTCTACAAAGACCCACAATTTACACTGCATGTCAGGTCAAAAACCAAGCCATAACGTCCAAGCAACTCTCTGTAGACATCCATGATGAAATTGTGGTGAGGCATAGGTCAGGGCAAAGGGATAAAATCATTTCTAAAGATTTGCATATTCCAGGAGCATAGTGGGTTCAACAATTGTGAAATGTATGATATCTGGAACCACCAGGACTCTTCCTAGAGTTGGGTGTCCAGGCAAGAAGGGCTTTGGTCAGGGAGGTGACCAAGAGCCCAATGGACACTCTTAATGGAACTTCAGAGTCTTCTGTTGAGATAGGAGAACCTGTCAGAAAGAGAATAGATAGGTAGAAGCCACACTTACTAGACAGCATTTAATAGAATTTGAGAGAATGAGGAAAATGATTCTATAGTTCAGTGTTACAATAACTTAATGCTTCTGGTAGAATTTCAAGCAATATGAATGTAGGCAAATACAGAGCGGTCCTTGAAGAAACCCTGCTTCAGAGTGCATGTAAACTCAGACTGGGTTTGACAGATCACCTTTAAGCATGAGAATTACTTGAAACAGACAGTAAAGACAATGGTGGAATGGTTTAGGGACAAGTTTCTGATTGTCCTTGAGTGGCCCAAGCAAAGCCCGGACTTGAAACCCATTGAAGAGGAGAAACCTGAAGATGAAAGATGGCAGTATGCAGACATTCCTATCCAGTTTAATAGAGCTTTAGAGGATCTGCCAGGAAAAATTAGATAAACTGCCCAAAATCCAAGTGTGCAAAGCTAGTCGAGACTTCCCCCAAAATGATTTAAAGCAGTAATTTCTGCTAAAGGAACCTCTATAAACTACTGAATTAAGGAGTCTGTGTACTCATATGAATGAGACAGTTCAGATTTTGATTTTTAATAAATTTGCAAACCTTTCTGAAAACATTTTAGAACTTTGTAATTATGGATGATTGAGTTTAGACTGATGGGCAAACATGACAAATGTATTCCTTTGAAGTTAGATCTATAATGCAGTAAAGCATGCAGAAAGTGAACGGCTCTGAATACTTTCTGAATCCACTGTATTTTGCTGATAGTCTCTACTTTATGTTTAATTGTCACTTTTTAGCACAATTAAATTAACAAGAATTTCAGGAGTAAATGTCAAATTAGTTCACATTATGGTGAAATAGCTAGCAGTGGAGACAATGGACTCCAGGGTGCAAATCCCAGTCTTGTCACTATCTATGCAGACCTTGTTTGTCTCCTGGATTTCTTTTCTCCAGACACTATGATTGTCTTCCAGCAACCCAAAATCTACAGGTTAATTTGACTGGCAATTCTAAATTCTCCTATCTAGGGTTGGTTAGTAACTCATATGGATTTTTACTTCCCACTTGCATCTGAATTAAATAATCCATTTCAGAAAAAGTTAACTAAATTGACTGCATATAAGAGTGAGTCCATATGTGAAAGCCATGCAAACATATCAAGTACGCATAAGTATACAAGTATGTTCTTAAAGAGTTTGCCCATTGGGATCCCAGACTGAATAAAAACCTAAAGTAGCTTATTTTTGTGGTTTTTATACCAAAACCATGTAGGGAGCTTGTAGCGGTCTGGTGCCATTCAGATTCACACCATCGAAGGGACGACTTGCACAACTCACACACAGAAACGCGAATTAACAGCAAATCAATTAAATAACTAATTGGCATATTGAATGGAACAAAAACACAAACAACATTTAAACGGCTAACCCTCCCTTTACCTTACGACGATATTAAATACTAACACAACAATAAACATCTAACAATAAACACTAATGACCCTGTCCATAAACAGTACAAATGCAACGGTAGTGGATGAAGTGGAATGGAGGAAAAGATGACAATTCAGGGAACAACATTCTGTAAGCAATGTATTAAAAAGTCCTACCGGTAGTCCTGATGTGGTGAGGAGATGTGAGGAGTGCTCCCTGCAATGAAATACGATGACCAGTCAAATACTATTCACACGACAGGCAGGCACAAGATGGTCCATACATCCTTACAGCTTCGGTGATCCAGGATAAAAACGATATTCTACGGTGGGATTGCAGACGAGACAAATGGGTGAACACAAACAATGAGGCATCCCTTGCTGCTTAGCTGGCTCTCTTTTAAAGTTTCCGCTGGCCTTTCTTGTCCCCAGAAGCCCCTGCGCCCGTTGCAGACGTCCAATCAGGGCAGTACCCACGGGGCATCTGGGAAATGGAATCCATTAATCCATAGTGCTGCTGCAAGCTTAAAGAAGTGTTTGGGTGCAGTGCTTTCTAGCTTTAATTCTCATTACTTTTTTTTTTCTTTTTCTGATTCTGCAGGTCGCAGAGTGTGCCTTGGTGAAAAACTGGCCAAGATGGAGCTGTTTCTCTTCTTTACAATGCTATTACAGAAGTTTGTCTTTCGGCCACCACCAGGGGTCACTCTTGAACAGCTGGACCTCTCCCCTATAGCTGGCTTAACATTATCCCCTCAAGACTTCAAACTGTGTGCTGTGTGCCACTGATTTTATAGATATTTTTTTAAGATCATCTCAGCCTCCATTAGCAAAACCAAGTGGTGACTTTGGTAAAGAGATTTATGTAGTAGGTACTAATATGATAGTGTGTTCTCACATCCCTTAAATGAGAAATTGGTTAAAATCATGCAGGAAGATGAAACAGAAATTATAATACAATAAAGTAATGACAGTGTAGCTCACTAGATAAAGCATATTTCCTCCATACTTCACCAAAATAAACAATCCTTTTTCTTAGATTTAACTGCATGGACAGCTAGCTTTAGGTTAGTACTTGGCTTTTTCTGTTCTTAATGTGGCTCGACTGGCAATACCTGTGGTGTGTAAAGCCTGCAGAAGTGCCTGATAATTTTATTGTGCCACATTTAACTTATATTGTCAAGGTCCACAAGGTCTTATTCTGATATTTTCAATATTTAGATGCAAATACTGGAATAGTAGCCCAACCAGGGCCATTTCCAGACTTACACTTAATGGGGCCAGGAAACACTATGCCCACATGAAACCCTAAAATGAGGAATGTGAGTTTTGTAAATGTTATTTTATGGATTATCGGAGATATTCCTTTAGGTTAGTGATTGCGATTTTACTCAAGGTCACATAAGCACAATCAATATTGTAATTTCATTTTCGAACCAGATATCAACCAAAAGGCAGATGTCATCCAAAACCCAACGCCATCAATGGACACAGAAGTGAAATAATGTATCATGAGATTTGTAAAAAGCTTGCAATGAAGAAATATATATAGTAATTAAAGTTCTTTTACATGATCATCAGAATTTGTGTTTTTAAGATTGCATCCACAGAAGCTACTAATCAGTAATTCAGACGTTAGCCTGCAGGGAGAGCTGCTGAAAAGAGTGGATTCATTTAAAAATCAAGGATCAGTAATAGCTCATGTGGAAAATAAGATGCAAAGATAACCCATAGAGTGCAGTGAGGATGGGACAACTGGCAAAAGATATGATTATGGGGTGATTTAAGAATTAAGGCAAAGGGTAAAGGTAGCGTTTTTAGGACCATGGTTAGACCAGCAATGATATATGGTGCTGAGACATGCACAGCAATGGAAGCCAATGAGAAGAAGTTGGATATTGGCAGAAATGAGAATTTTTAGATGGATACATGGACTTACAAAAGAGGACAGAATAAGAAAAGAGACAACAAAAGTGGAAGAGATTTCTAAAAAAAAGTGCAGGAAAGTAGGTTGGTTGTATGGACTTGAAGAGAGACAATAAAAATGTGGGCAAAAGATTGATGGGAATGATAGTGCTGGGGAAGAGAAGGTGAAGAAGGCCAAATAGGAGGAGGATGAATTAAGTAAAAGAATTTCTGAAGAAAAAGAATTTGACTAGGGGAGGAGGTGCAGGACCAAGCTGTATGGAGAAGGTTGATTAGGCACATTGACCCCACATAGAAGTGGGAAAAGATGAAGAGGAAGTAGAATACTGTGAAGGCTAGGGGGCACCACAGAGCCCTAAACCTCAAGACATGAACACACCAATACAGTTTTAGGTTCAAATTGATTGTGTTTATTACAATTACCTCACATACACAAACACAAGTTGCCTTTTCTCTGTTTCTCCTCCTCTCCTCTCTCTACTGCACTGCTCTCCTCCAGTCAAGTGCTGCCTTCCTTCCTACCAGCTGTGACTTGTCTGAACAAGGCAGTGTGGACCCTTTTATTTAGGACACGGGAGTACACACACATATATATATATATATAGTTTTTTATTTTATTTTTTATTTTTAGACCATCAGACAGCACCTGGATGCTTCACTCCCCTAAATACCCCAAAGTATAACTAAAAACAAAAACAAGGGGGAACTGGGACACACAGTTAATTTATGCTCCAAATTGGTACAAAGCACAGGCTCTTTTCTATTTTCAGGGATGAGAAACCACCACATAAGAGAGCAAATAAAATACAAATTCAATAAACCTATATTTAAAAACCATAAATCACCACCAACATCTATGACACAAAAAACGGTGCCTAAATCAGGGCTCTCTACTCTAATCAACTTGAGTGAACACGGGAAGCTACGCTCAGCGTCGGAATCATCACAAATGCAACAGTGAAGGTACTCATGCCTTCCCGGGCCTCGACTAAGACATGAAGAAGTCCACTGGAAGCGCTGGCCGGTCGATCCCTCACTTTCGTATCACACTCGCTGTGCCTCTCGACTTCACGCTGATCGTACCATCAGTCCTGGATTCTGCCAGCGGAGGGCGAAACACCCACTGCAAAAAAACTTAGAGCAGTGAACGGATATTCTAAAGACTGCATTACTCCAGTATTCTAATGGGTAGGGAAGATGGCTCCGATGAAGAGAACGCAGATAATTCTTTTCAAAAATTATGTGAATATATCTAGCAATAAAGAAAATGCTGATTGGTTCATTCATTCATTGAAAAATAAATGTGTGAAATGTTTCTGGTAATGGCATCAAGACGGTACAAGTTAGGCAATGCACGCATGGCATAGTATTCGACAACTAAGTTCATTCATATGAAAGTTGGAATATTTTTTTTATTTACTTCATTCGTTTTTATTTATTAGTTTTGTATTCAAAAGTAATAACGATAATAGACTGCAATTCATGTGTTAGTAGAATTCATTAAATACGTGCTTTTTAGCAGCACTTTAAAATGGACTTCTAAAGAAGCACATCGAGGCTTGTGGTGGCTCAGCAGCTTGCAATTCAAGTAACCTGAAATGGAGCTGATTGATGTGGTCTAATGGTGAAGGATCTGTGATTAATTGTTTAATTTTTTTAAACATCACATTTTTGAAAGTATGTCCAACAGAATATTAGCCAATAATTATCAACTGAAAAAAAATCAATTAATACAAAATGATTGATACTAGTGTAAAATTCTAAAATGGAGAACGGCAGGCTGAAAACACAGTTAAAGGCTTTACGTATATATGACCAAATTCAGCTAAATATTTTAGGTAGTTCTTTAAGTACAAATGTACAGGTATGTGGAAGTGTTCTGAAAATTTAAACTGACAGGATTATAAAAATGGTATGAATAAAATGTCCCCCAGAAAAAAAATTGGCAGTAATGCACCGTACGGTGTATAAATAGCAAATAAAAATAAGAAGAAACATCTGCCTTGAAAGCTCAACACGGAGTCGACAAGTCAGGGGCGGAGGTTCCACACGGTTCCACCCCTTGTTTTCGAATATTTTTCTCCCACAGTTGTCTCAAGGTCTGGAAGAAAAATCTAATTTTGTGCAACTCTTTCGCACATTAAAACTTTAAGCAGACAAATATGCCTTTCACTAGCTTGATCACTACGGAGGGTATAACGGCTGCTTTCGTGTTTCTCTTTACAATTCTCGCCTCTTACAGCTTCTTTCGGAAACGCTTCCAGAATACTAAGTACAAGTTTCCGGAGGGACCGCCGCCTCTGCCCGTCCTGGGCAATCTGCACATCTTAAACTTGAGAATGCCTCATGAGACCCTCCACAAGGTGAGTCAACACACCAATGTGGCTAATGTTCGCCTGAACAGGGTTTCAAGCCAGAGTTTGCCGTGATTTGATGTTTATTAATGTGCGCACCGGGACCTCTGTGAGGAATCTGAGGGCCCCTTTCCTGCTTCATTAGCTGTCTTGTTTTACCCTCTCCGCCTTACACGATAAAGAGTAAAGAGTTGTGAGAAACGTCAGAGGGAAGAATGCACATTTAAAAATCTTTATAGACAAGGAGAAGAAAATCACACCCGAACATCCATTATTTATTTTGCAAATTCTACAATGCATATAAGATAAAAGAAAAATAAATCAAATGTCAAACAACAGGCTGAAATGTATTTAAAAATTAGCTTTCCTTGCCTTTTTTGTGAAAAACTTTCTAATGGTTGCTTCCTAATTGTTCTGGTAATGCCTGATTTAATAGTCATGTCAAATCCACAAGACGTTTTTTGAGACATTATAGACCTTAAAATAAGTATCTTCAGCAGGTGTTTGCGAAATTCTTTCTCATTACTGTATCAGAGGTGGCTGGGGTGGCGACCCGGCCGGGACGCCCAGGAGGACCGGAGGAGGGCTTGCGCCTTCCCCAAACCATCTAAGGGGGGACCGCCCTGGTTCCTTTGGGGGCCACAGGTACAGAGCTTCGAAGCTCTACCCTATAGGAGCCCGTGGTCACCGCCAGGGTGTGCCCCTGGACCACAGCACTTCCGCCACACCAGAAAGTGCTGGGGAAGAGCAGCAAGGACACCCGGAGTGTTTCCGGGGATACAGCCGGCACTTCCGCCACACGAGGGCGTGTCGAAAGGAGATTGCCGGGAAGCACCTGGAGCGCATCCGGGTGTGAATACAAGGGACCGCCTTCCTTCATTCGGGGCGAGAGTCGGGAGCGGAGCGGAATGAGTTTGTTGGAGGAGGCAAAGAGGCGGCCTGAAGAGGAAAGAAAGGCATTGTGTGGCCAGGACTTTGGGGGTTTGTGTGGCACCCTTGTAAATAGTTGTGACTTGTAAATAAACGTGTTTGTGGGTGACATGAACGTGTCTGCCTGTGTCCGAGCCAGCCTCCTCAACTGGAATTGTAAAAAATTTTGGTAAGCTGACACATTCATTTGTAAACGGGTCACCAAGCCTGTATGTCTGATAACATGTTCAACAGATCTGGTAGCTTTAACTGTGCATTTCCAAAATTTGCCTTATCTACTGATGGTAAATTTTGCATTTCTGTTACAAAATCTTTATCATTAAGGACAACAGGATATCCTTTGATGAAGACAAAGCTTTTCCTTTCAAATCACTTTTAGACATGGTGAGATGTTTACACAAGAAATCAAACTTCTCAGCCAGCTGCATCACAACAGTATAACTGAGGGTGTTACTCAGTAATATTGAGTAACTCCCTCAGTGTGTACTTCTTAACTTCATCTTTATAAAAGTCATCACCAAAAATCCAGATTTTATCTTAAAAATCATCATATTTCCCATTAAATAGAGCCAGTCAATCCATTAGGTAACAGAGAAGCGTGGCCGCCTACAGTGCCATCACCTGGGTTTGGGTGCAATTCATGACAGTTAAGGGGCACTGCCTCCAGACACTGAGGGGGATCAATTATGCAAGTCAAATGGTGCTCTCGCTCCAGAATCCCAGCCACGGTGGTGCTATGGACACTGAGGGGTACCTTTCTAATAATTTAAGGGGTGCATGCGCTGGATACCAAGGGGATTTACCCTGTCCACCACCCCCCCAAACCCCCTTTCCTATCTTTTCAGTTTGAATGATGTGTTCCAGGGTGCCTAGGAGTTCAAACCCCTGGCGAAAACATTTTGGTCTGTGGTTGAAAGCTATGTTTTGGAGAAGCTGCATACACCAGATTGTTGTTCATTGGTATACATATTTCCAGTGAGTTTATTCAATTTTTTATTGAGTATGTCATACTTGGATTTATGGCTTTGGGAGGCTGTATCATGGATGTGTTTGGCCCATTGTTGTGTAATAGACTGTTCGCATGTTGTGAGAAACCTAGATCATTGAATCAGTGTTTCAGGTTGGTATTTGGTCAGTTTACGGTATGTTTCAGAATGAGGGTCATGTAGAACACGTCTTGTGAATTACCAAATAATGAATGCCACCATCGGAATGTTGGTTGGTGGTTTAAATCACAGGCATACAAATCAAGCAGCGCTCATGCTCCAGAATCCCAGCCACTGTGGTTTTATGGACACCGAGGAGGACCTTTTTAATAATTTAATGGGTGCATGCTCCACACACTAAGGTGATTTTGCCTGTCCACCCCACCCCAAACTTCCATCGTGGAAGTCTAATAATACTGTATGTGCTATGGATTTAGAGGGGCACGTTTTTAGTAACTTAAGTGGTGAGTCCTCTGGTCACCAAGGGGATTCCAATCCCCCCCCCCCCATTAATCATACTAATTACTGTGTACATTTGTGTTAATTTTTAGTGTTTGCCAAATTTTTATCATTAACTTGTTCTATATTGTTATAGTGGTTGTTCGTAGGGAGGTGAATCTGAGGAATCTGAGTTATAAAGTTGGCTGGGGAAGGAGTGGGTTGTTGGCGTGATGCACAGACACCCTGGCACTTCTTATGTTATTAATTTGCTTATGCTGCATCTCTTTGGGGCGGCACGGTGGCACAGTTAGGAGACCTGGGTTCACTTCCTGGGTCCTCCCTGCATGGAGTTTGCATGTTGTCTGCGTGGGTTTCCTCCGGGTACTCTGGTTTCCTCTTACAGTCCAAAGACATGCAGGTTAGGTGCATTGGTGACTCTAAATTGTCCCTAGTGTGTGCTTGGTGTGTGTGTGCCCTGCGGTGGGCTGGCGCCCTGCCTGGGATTTGTTTCTTGCCTTGCGCCCTGTGTTGGCTGGGATTGGCTCCAGCAGACCCCCGTGACCCTGTAGTTAGGATATAGTGGGTTGGATAATGGATGGATGCATCTCTTTGTTTTTTATCCTGACTGTGCTCATGGCTAATTTTGCAGTTGCAAGGGTGATAAACTATGGGGTGCCGTATGTAAAGTGGTGAACTTGTTTTTTGTTTCATCATTTATTGTTCATTTACAGGCAAATTAAAAAAATCTCTTTTCTTTGATGTGTAAAATATGAAGTCACTTGTTTAAATGGCAAATATTTAAATTAGATGGTAAATGACCCCTTCAGTCATTAAATATCACACTTAAATGCTAAAAAATAAACCGAGTGTCTCTGATAAATACTAAATGTTCAACTAAAATACTAAATATCTATCTTAAGTGGTAAATGTCCAACTTAAATGTTTGAATAATTAACATTTAAGTGTGACATTTAAGCATTTAATTTAAATATTTAGCAATTATATGTGACATTTAACCATTTGAGTTGGGCACTTTAGCATTTAAGTGCAACATTAAACCTTTTAAGTTGGCCCATTAACATTTAAGTTGTATATTTAGTATTTAAGTGTGACATTTAACCTTTTAAGCTAAATAGTTAGCATTTAATTGGACATTTAGAATTTAAGTTCAATATTTAGCATTTAGGTTGGACATTTAGCACAGACATTTAGCATTTAAGTTGGACCTTTAGAATTTAGTAGAGACATTTACCATTTAAGTTGGATATTTAACATTTTGTGAGATATTTAACAATAGAAGTAGGACATTTACCATTTAGCTGGGTCATTTACCATCTAAGTTAAATATTTGCAATTTAAACAAGGGATTTTACATTTTGCACAGTTAAAACATAAACACATTTGAGAAAAAGAGTGTTTTTGTATTTGCCATCCTGCAAATGTAAAATAAATCATAGAACATAAAATAAGTACACTATTTTGTAAACAGCACCCTATACTAAACTCTTTGGTGTCCTTGATTACTTATGGTGAAAGAGAGTAGAGGTTGCATCTATTCAGAAATCTAGGATTTTGACCAAGGAAGTGCTTGGATGTTCTAACAAATGCTACTTTGCCAGTGTGTAAGACTAGTTTACTCGGCAGTGTACTAAAAGATGGGATGTCTTTTATCTTCACTTAATTGTTTCTAATGAATGTTAGTGAATATTGTTAATTTCAAAAAGGAACATTTCAATATTATTATTTGTGGAATTCTTCTGTTTCATTCAAATATGTAATCAAATTTTTATTTATAATTAAATTCCAGTGCCTTTCCATTGTTATTCATTGTGCACAAGTTCAGTTTTCAAGGTTTTAGTGACTTCAACAAATCTTGTTTGAGAAGCAATGAGTGACGTCAAAAGTTTAAAAGTGTCATTTGATAAAAATGCAAAGGAATGAAGAAAACTCATTCAGCCTAAAATATAGCATTAATTACTTTTGTCCTTTTACTCCCCCAATCTTTAGCTCGCTGATAAATATGGCAGTGTGTATACGTTTCATATGGGTCCCAAAAGGTATCTTGTTCTGTGTGGCTATGAAGCTTTGAAGGAGGCATTGATTGACCAGGCAGACGATTTTGGAGATCGGTATGAAATGCCCATAAATAAGGACACCGCAAAAGGACATGGTATGTGGTTAATAAATTGACAAATTAAATTTTTGAGCTACAGAGCCTCCATGATGTCCTTCCCGTCTACATACCTGATCAAGTTGGACAACACCATTCTAGCGATGTTTGATATTGGAATTTGACCATGGCGTCCCTCATTGAACATACAATAGATAGAAATACAAAACAGATTTGTCCTACTTTCAGAATTCTAGGGAGATTGTTTTTTATTCTGCTTTCGAAATCCTGTGCTGTACCACCAGTTGCATAACACTTCTGCTGATCCCTGATTTCGTAGAACTGGTGTGGCCATGTCTCTTTGGTCTCAAAGCTCATAGCAATCACTCCATGAAGAGTGGCATGATCATGTTCAAGGCCAAACAGTGAATGAAGCCTGAAACTGTTGCCAGAGAGGAACACAAACTTAAAAACCACAATGGCAACCATGTTAAAGACTAAATATTCATATGAGTGACTTTACTCATACAAGATTAATTTTCTTTCTTTGTGATACATTTCCTTTGTGATACATTTCCTTTGTGATAAATCTTTTGAGGTAACATAGAGGTGCAGTGCTGCCATACAACACCAGAGTCCCAGATGTATACCCTGGTGTGTGGAGTTCAGATTTTGCCTTTTCATTCCATGTTAAAATTGCTCAACTCCAGATCCTAAAAATATGTGTAATAGGCACGGCTTGGTATGCGAGAGTGAGGGTACCCTGCAATAGAATGGCACTTGATCGAGAGCTGCTCCTCAGTTTTGATAGGTTGGTTTAGAAGTGAATTAATGTTTGCTTCTCCTCAAAATTTCAGGTATCATTTTTAGCAGTGGAGAATCATGGAAGACATTGCGTCGCTTTACCATCTCAACTCTGAGAGAATTTGGAATGGGAAAAAGAACAATAGAATACAGAATAGTTGAAGAATGCCAGAAGTTACTAGAGGTCTTTGAGAGTCACAAAGGTAACTTGGAGAATGGCACAAGACATGCATTTTTATTCTGCTCTTTATCTTTGTGTTAGTTTAGGTGTGCCTCCTGAGACAGCCCATTTGGAGTATGTATTTCCCTGCTAGTTATAACAAATGTAGACAGATGGCTTTAACTTACCAAGACAATCAAAGGATGTGTAGGTCTGGAAATGTTTACTCTAAAGTGTCCATGTGCATTTATGTGCATGACTTTTTATGCTTCAGCACACAATATTTTCAAGAATTGCAAAAAGAAGAAAGTTATGGAATTCACTTCACCTGCTACTTGCTGAAAGTTAACAAAGGATGGATGGTGCAAAGGTGTAGAAAGCCCACAGAAACATCTTTTGAAAATGGACATTAAAGTGACCAAATTAATATGACTTATGGTCAAATTTCTCAAATTATCTACACATTTGCAGTATGAAAACTGTGCTGCTATATATGCCATATCCATATATATGCCAGGTAACCGTTGTTTCTCTATTTAAGGTGAACCATTTGATCCAAGAAATGTAATAATCTCTGCTGTCTCCAACATCATTTGCTCAATCGTATTTGGGGAACGATTTGATTATAAGGATCCACAGTTTCTCCATCTAATAAACATCATACATGAAAATTTCAAGCTGGCAACATCACCCCAATCACAGGTATACCAGACATTGTTGTTATTAACACTTACAGAACAGGCTCTGGTTGAAAGAAAATCCCCAAAGTCATTTGTACTTTGCCTTGAAGATTACCTTTAATTGTTGTAAGTGATTAAAGCAGCTTAGACGTATCATGGTAGTGTTTAACGTTTATTTTACTTGAATTTCTCTTCTCATGCAAAATGGTAGAATTATTTTAACATTTTGCCAAAAAACAGACAAAGTTTGTAGTCTCACAGGAATTTTTCGTGTCTGTGTTTCCATTAAATGACACTGAAAATAAACTCACTGGCCACTTTATTAGGTACATCTGTTTTGCTTGTCAATGCAAATATCTAATCAGCCAATCACATGGCAGCAACTCATTGCATTGGAACCTATAGACATTGTCAAGATAACCTGCTAAAGTTCAAACCGAGGATCAGAATGGGGAAGAAACTTAATTTGAGTGACTTTGAATATGACATGGTTGTTGAGGCCAGATGGGCTGGTCTGAGTATTTCACAAACTACTGATCTACTGGAATTTTCACACACAACCATCTCTAGGGTTTACAGAGAATAATCTGAGAAAGGGAAAATATCCAGTGAGCGGCAGTTCTCCAGCCAAAGATGCCTTGCTAATGCTAGAAGTCAGAGGATAGTGGAAAGACTGGTTTGAGCTGATAGAAAGGCAACAGTAACTCAAATAACCATTTGTTACACCCAAAGTATGCAGAAGAGCATCTCTGAAAGCACAATACATTGAACCTTGAATTCAATGGGCTAAAGCAGCAGGAGACCGCACCGAGTACCACTCCTGTCAGCTAAGAACAGGAAACTAAAGCTACAACTCACACA
>JANRMT010062850.1:4747544-4760989 GCA_026402145.1 Polypterus bichir lapradei | reverse complement strand
TATTTTTTTTCTTGATATAGCTTCAGTGCTGCATGGAAGGAGTTCTTATGTTTATTGTGTTAATGGATCTACTTTTTGCGGTGTATGTATGCTGATCATAATGTGTGCATATGCACATTGATATAACTTCTCTTGTGAATACAACAAGTTACAATAAAAAGAAAAATATAGAAAGCAATTACCTCACAGCGTTTCTCAATTTTATTTAAGGTAGAATGTTATAAGACACAACAATGCACATGCTGTGAATTTCTCTCACAGGTGCATATCCATGTGAGTTTCTGCAGTGTGTAGAGTGGCATGGATCGGCAAGCTGTCGTACAGGGGCAAGGCATGTTGAGTGGATGCAGTTTAGAACGCATGAAGGACGTGGGGGACAGGGAAGAGAGAAGAAGGAGCAGTCGAAGGAGCCCCAGAGTAGGTGAGAGCCACAATTGTTGAGTATGTAATCAACCATTGTCTACGCAAGTTTAGGCAGGGAGGCGGGTGCAGCCTCAGTTGAGCTGGTCTACTGCGTACGTTTCAGAATGAGAACAACTACTGTACATCCATGTTCAATGATACACCAATATTGTACATATTAACTGCTACAGATGCAAATAATTGCTATAGAGTACTATATAAAGTATGCCATTATATTGAGTATAGTGATCAAGGGCAGTAAGACCCCCTCCCACACAGTTGTGTATGTTGATGAGGCAGGCTTAAACCTCAACAAGTTTTGACAACATGGCAGGGATCTCAGTTGGCTCAGGGCCACAGAAGATGTGCCTGGAGAGCGTGAAGGCAACATCCCCATGTGTATTGCGATAAACGAACAGTGTTTGCCCCACTGTGTTCCAACTATTGGGCCCTTCAATACAATATAATTACATAAAATAAAGGTTTCTACTATTTTTGGATGGGTTATTTAATGCTCGTATTCCAACTGTTGTGGTGGTCTGGAACAATGTAAGATTTCACCACTCTGCTCAAATAAAAGCTTGGTCCTTACAAGGATGTTCAACTTGTTTCTGCCACCATATTCACCCTTCCTTAACCCAACTGAAGAGTTTTATTCCAAATGGAGGTGAAAGTTGTACGAGCACCAGTCCTATAACCAGATGGCATTACTGGAGGCAAGAGGGCTGGGTTTGAAGACAAAACACCTGGAGCATGTCGTGGGTGGGTATGACATGCTAAAAGGTTTTCCTCCTGTGCCTTGAAAGACTAACTATAAGGTGTGATTTGGATTCAGATCTGTGGCCTAAAGCAGAAGGAAAAATGTCCCATGAGGGGTCTCTTGATATTGTTTCATTTGCAGACACCTTTGTCATGACAGCAGTATTCCAAATGGAACGTTTTGATGAAGAATAAATTAATTTTGTGGTATAAGTCCATAAATGACTAACAAGGTCATAGTATTATAGTGACTTATTTACTTTATGCATTTTGATGCATGCCATGAGCATTCAGAGTGTTTAGCAGCTTTTACACAGCTTTGGTCCTGCCTGCCATGCTAGATCTTTCAAATTGTTTTGGCGGATAGTTACTTGATATCAGTTCCCATATTTATATGCTGATTCCGCTTTCAAAGTTTCTTTAATCCATACAACTGATTTCTTTTCTTTTACTGTTTGTATAATTAATTTCCAGCTGTTCCACACCTTCCCTCCCTCTACTACAAAGTTGTTTTGTTCTATACAGGTTATGAAGGGTTTATATACTTTTGGCATATTGAAGGCATACAGTCTTCTATTTGTAGTTTTATATAGTTTAAATTTCCTCCATGTCTCCTGTCCTGCCACTCCTTTCTTGAATTATTTTAATATATATAGCTGTATATCTCAGCTTCAGGATGTTTTTAGGTCTGAAAAAATCTATTTGTTTTTTCTTTCCTACAGTATTTTTGTTAAATTTTATCTTTTGACCCTTTCACATATTGAGCTACAGAAGAAATACGAGCATTTTCTTTCAATCCTCTCAAAAATATCTTTCCTTGGTAGATAAATTGATACCAAAAAATTAATTTAGGAAGTATAATTGGCTTGAGAAGGAGGACTTTCCCCTCATAACTAAGAATCCTTTGCTTCCACATCCCTGTCACTTGTTTTATGTGTCTGCACATCCTTTTTTGCCTCTCTCCCATTCCTTTTTCTTTCCAAACCATGTTCCTAATATTTGTATTGCTTCCCTATGGATTTATATTTTTGAATTACTTTCATTTGTTCATTTTTCTTGGACCCTACACTCTATTTTCCTTAGATTTATTAAATTTGTTATGTTTAGTGTTTAATTTTGATATCCTGGTTCTTTCTAATCATGCTTGCCAAAGATTCAATGCCAATGACAAACAAAATTATGGAGAGTAGACACCCTTGTACACATTTAGCAATTTCTATGTCCTTTGTTAGGTTCCCATTTATCAGCTCTTTACTTGTTATGTTTTGATAGCAGTTTTGAATTACTTCTATAATCTGTTTAGGTACTTGGACCTTTTTCAGGGTTTAACACAGAAAGTCATGGTTTATGGATTTGAGTGCCTTTTCCATATCGATATGTAACAGCCCTAATGATATGTTTCGTTCTTTTGTGTATTTCAGTATGTCTCTAATCAAAATCAGACTGTCATTCATGGACTGTCTGGGAACTGCACACAACTGTTCTTCTTGAATAATGTCAGCCAGAACTTCTCTAAAGCGGTTTGCTATGACTTTTGTTTGTAGTTTATAGTCTTGGCATAACAGGGTTATTGGTCTCCAATCTGTGATCTCAAATTTGTCCCCATCTTTGGGAATCAGGGTGATGACTCCTTTTTTCCCATGATTTAGGAACATCTTCTCCTTTTAATATTTCCATCGATCCATTTTCCAACCCGCTGAATCTGAACACAGGGTCACAGGGGTCTGCTGGAGCCAATCCCAGCCAACACAGGGCACAAGGCAGGAACCAATCCTGGGCAGGGTGCCAACCCACCGCAGGACACACACAAACACACCAAGCACACACAAGGGCCAATTTAGAATCACCAGTCCACCTAACCTGCTTGTCTTTGGACTGTGGGAGGAAACCCACGCAGACACGGGGAGAACATGCAAACTCCATACAGGGAGGACCCAGGAAGCGAACCCGGGTCTCCTAACTGCGAGGCAGCAGCACTACCACTGTGCCACCGTGCTGCCCTCCAACAGATTTTCTTTTATTAAATGCCAAAATGTGATGTAGAATTCCACTGTAACACCATCGATACCTAGTGTCTTGTATTTCTTACAAGTCTTTAGTGCTTGTTTTAATTCGCCCATTTCAAACTCCCTTAACATTTCTTTCTGTTGTTCGTTTTGTATCCTCCCCTTGATTTCTCTTAACACTTTTTCTTCTTTCTTAACATCTCTACTTTTGAAGCTATACAACTCTTTAAAGAAGGTTTCTACTATCTCTTGTTTTCTTGTTTCTTCGGTTTGTAGATTTCCTTCTTTATCCTTCAGCCCCTCCAATGCCTCTCCTTTTGTGTACATTTCTCGTTCTCCTTCAAGTACTGTACTCTATTTTGAAATTTTAGTTTCTCCTCCCTTCTTCTATAGATGTCCATCATTTCTGTTTTTATCTGTTTCACCTGTCTTCCTGTACATGTCCCTCCATTTTTCCCATTTGTAGTCTTTTCTCCCTTATTGAACTTTTTTCAATTCCTTTCCTTTGGAAGAATCATTTAGCCCCCAATTTTATTATTTCCTTCCATTCTCTTCTTGTTTTACACCCTTCTTTTAGGTTTTCCCATCACTTGTATTTCTTTTCAAACTCCATTCTGATTACTTTATCTTCTAGCAGGAGCGCATTTCATTCCCAAATTCCTTTTCCTCTATTACCTTTACTTTCTCCCACACACCACGTTAAAATAACACTTCCAGTTTCCTCCTTCTGCTCTCCATGTATACCCTTCCTTTTCCTTTTCGATTTCTCTGTAATTATCTTTTATTTGGTAATCTTTCATTACATTTATTAAGAACCTAGAGGTTTTATCCAAGTTTCTTTTCTTTTTTACCTCAGTTTGGCAGTTGAAGATCCCGGCTATGATAACTTCTTTTTTGTCTTGTATCTCTACCTTTAACCTTTGGAAGACTTCCCTTCTTTCATTCATATATGGAAATGCATATATATTTAAAATATTATGCTTTCCTCCATTTACTTCAAATGTTAGGGTGGCTAGTCTTCCCTGGAGAATAATTTCAAAATGTGTTACTTTAATATAATTATTTTTAATTAGAAACCCTATCCTCACACTTTTGGTTTTGTTTGACCCAGAAAAGAAGGCTTTCCCTCCTTTCTATCCTTTTTCTATTTTAGAGTATGAACTCTAGAACAGTAGGTCACATTCTTGTATGCATATAATATCCACTTGTATCTCTTGGAGGGCTGTAAAAATAATTTTCCTTTTATTTTTCCTTTTAATGCCTTCTTACATTTATTGAGGCAATCCTCATTTTAATTTATTTGGTTACCTTTGGTTACCTACTGTACAGGCCAAAAGTTTGGACACACCTCCTCATTCAATGTGTTTTCTTTATTTTCATGACTGAAGGCATCAAAACTATGAATGAACACATGTGGAGTTATGTACTTAACAAAAAAAGGTGAAATAACTGAAAACATGTTTTATATTCTAGTTTCTTCAAAATAGCCACCCTTTGCTCTGATTACTGCTTTGCACACTCTTGGCATTCTCTCGATGAGCTTCAACAGGTAGTCACCTGAAATGGTTTTCACTTCACAGGTGTGCCATATCAGGATTATTTAGTGGAATTTCTTGCTTTATCAATGGGGTTGGGACCAGCAGTTGTTTTGTGCAGAAGTCAGGTTAGTTGGACGATCATTTATTTTTCAACAGGACAATGACCCCAAACACACCTCCAGGCTGTGTAAGGGCTATTTGACCAAGAAGGAGAGTGATGGAGTGCTGTAAATGGTCATGAAAATAAAGAAAACACATTGAATGAGGAGGTGTGTCCAAACTTTTGGCCTGTACTGTATTTGGTTCTCTTGTCTTCTTTTGGCTTTTTCTTTTTATTTTGTTCACTCTTTTGAGCGTGCAGTCTCTTCTTATTCTGTTCTTTCATCAGGGTGATTTTCGAGAACACTTCTACGGATTCTTTCCTCAGGAAGGCAGCCTTTGAGCTGGCTGCTGCACCCTCACTTTCTTTTCTTTCCATCTGCTTGTTACTTTGCTCTACTATTTGGTACCAATCCTTTATTTCTGCGTTCTTTACGACTTTGTTGTCTAATGCTGTTATCAGTGGTGAACCAACTAACATGTTGGTCATCTGTTCCAATTCCATTTGGCTGCTCCCTAAGCTGCCTTCCACCCTCTATTGTCGGCTGCTCAGAGAGATGACTTTCCCAATTCTTCTTTTCCTCTACTTGAGTCTCATCTGGGACCTCACTACTCTCTGTTATTTCTTTTATTTTTTAAGTACTTGAAAACGCATTACACTATTTCCTTCTACTTTGTCGCTTCATTCCTCTTCTTCTTCTTCCTCTTCTTAACTGTATGTTTATTGTATCGATCTTTTTGCATTTGTTTGCGTACGTTAATGGGCAAATCTTAAAACTATGGGTGTTTTCAGCACAGAAGTGGCAAATTATCCTCTCCCAATAATTTCTTGTCAGATGACCTAACTCTCCACAGTTTTTACATTTCTGTTGTTAACAATCCACTGTTATGTGCCCTTCTTGTTCACATTTTCTGCACATTTTTGATTGTACATTATTGAATAATATACCTCGCATAGCACCAATTTGTATAGTTGTCAGCAAGTGCTTTAAATCTTCTGCCTCACTAATTTTGAATTTCACTTGGAAATTGTAATACCCTGTCTTTATGCCACGTGTGTCTCTTCCTGCCGTACCTTTCTCTATCTTACAAAATCTTTCCAACAACTGTTGGATATCTTCTATCCTTATTTTTTCGCATAGCATAGCGATTGTATAGGAGTTTGTATCTCTCTGTGCCAAAGGCTGCATGACCGTATCTGCCAAAACCACTTCAACCCCCCTTTTCTCCATTCTCAACACATCTAACAAGTCTCTTTTTTGGGGATGAGCGTGATGACCCCATCTTTCCAAGTCTGTGGGGTGTCTTTCCATTCCGCTACTTCTTAGAGGACTTCCAGTAGTCCATAGTTAATTGTGTCACAGAATGTGTTGCAAAATTCGGTCGGCAATCTATCGACTCCTGAGGTTTTATTTTGGCAGTTTTTCAGGGCTTCTTCGATTTCCTGTAGTGTTATTGGTTTTCCCATTTTTCCATTGGCTTCCTTGTCCAATTCTTTCTTGAAATTGCAAAGTATTGGGTCATCATGTGCATTGAATTCTCCTTCGAGCATAAAAAGCTCTTAGAAGTACTGTGTTATTACCTTCTTCTTCCCTTCCTCTGTGTTTTGTAAATTGCCATTTTAATCTACGCATTCTTTTATATATTCTTTCCTTCTTCTCTCTTTAATTTTTTGGAAGAAGAATCTTATACATTTTTCTCCTTCTTCCATTTCTTGGTCCCGGGTTTGGAATTTGATCTTCTCTTCTTTTGCCTGGTATATTTTTCCTATTTTTTCCTTTATCTGTTGAATTTCTTCCTCCATTATAATGCCTTTACTCTTGAGATCATAGATATTTTCTATTTTTTTGCAGTTGTTGAGCCTGAAAGCCCTCCTGCCTTTCCTTTGGAAGAGGATCCTTGTCTTCTCCTCACCGAGGTCCCACCATTCACTGGTTTGCTTGTAAAAATCCTTTGACGTTACCCATTTTTTATATTTGTCTTCATATATGCCCTGATTTTGTTATCCTCTAGCAGTTTTGTGTTTAGCTTCCAATAACTTTTACCCCTTTCTTCTTTTGTGTTTTCCTCCACATAGAAAACTTTTAAACGTGCGTTTCACCTATCTATCTAACTACATACCTACCTCTTCCATCATTAATGGACCAGAGGTTCATCTGTTTTTTAGAAAAACTCCTGGAAACTCTGCGGTACTGGGATAATGCCATGGCCTGGTAGAGGGAACCCCCCACCTGTCTTGTCCACTGTTCCCTAACTTCTATTTAATAGAAGAGAGTACTGGACACACATTTTAGAACACCTCAGTTTTTCCAGTTTTCCTTCAAATTTTATCAAATGAAATGCAATGAATAGCCTAAATTGCTGACAATGTATGCTGTAAACTGCCAGAGGTTTAAATGTAAAGTTTGCCGTGGCAAAAAACAAAGAGAAGGAAATTGTGGAATATTACAAATTGGTCTTGTGGTATAGCGGGTCCACAGCTCACTGAGCAAAGGCCATTCATTTTTAAATAAATAATCCCCGCTCTCGCGGCGGTTTAGCGAGGGGCCGTTGGGCCATGGCGAGCCGCGGGACGCTCGGAGGTGTTGGCGTTTCTCACCGAGTGCACAGGTGAGGAACTGCCCACATCGTGTTTGCTCCCGTGGCTAATACGTTACAGCTGTCATGGCCCCTCGTCATTTAAAAGAAGCACGAGTCGGTCGGGAGAGGGAAGAGAGGAACAAGAAAAGAAGAGAACGGAGGTCACAGGGAACGAGGAAGCAGGCGAGTGCTCGCAGGCAGCTGAAGGCAGAAGTGGTTGTGGTCGTCCCCGCAGAAGTTTGTTTTGAAGGGCGGGAGTGACCGGGAAGGTGCAGGACTCTCCGCGGAAGCTAGCGGGAGTCGGGACTTGGGACGCGGTGTCTCTAACGTGAGAGCCTTGGCCGTTAAGGGATTCCCAAGTCGCTGTCCGGAGGAGCCGACCGGAGCCAAGGATTGGTGAGGCAACTGACAGCAGGAGCAGAAGTAAGCAATAAGAAGGTCAGCTGCATTGAGAGCGTCTCACTTGTTGCAAAGCCCAACCAGGAGAGGCAGGTGAGACGCCAACGCTAGACGCTAGTTTTAAAAGAAGGCACCGGGCTCATTTTTAAAGACTGCTTCCTGATCGTTTTAACCTTTGGTTTTAAAGGATTGATTTTTCCAATGGTTTTACCTCCACGTTTTCATTTTATGGATTATTTATTGAAGAACTGAAGCACTGCACTTTACTTATTGAACACTGTTTTGTTGGATTTTAAATAAAAGCACTGTTGCACTTTTTTCAACTATCCCCTTGCTCAGATGTTATTGCCTCCACTGACTAGCTCACTCGGTAGCATTATCGACGGTGTTGGGTTCAAGGGTTCCCAAACAGCAGATGGGAGCGTGGAGCCAGAACCCACATCGCCACAGGTGGTCTTCAGGGAACAGCGAGTAGGTTACAACCTATAGATTTGCTGTAGCAATTAAGGGAAATTAAGTTTTGCAATTTGAAGCAGGCAATTTGCACAGGGGTCCAAATTTCTGCTGATTACTTAAAAACCATTAGTCTCTCTTAAAGAAGAGTGGGAACAGACTGTGTTACCACACCCTCTGGAAAAAAAAGAAAATGGCAATTAACAACTGAAATGACACAGGGCATTATACCCACAGAGGTGTAAGCCTTTCAATTATAGAAATTGAAAAAAAACTCCAAGTATCATTGAGTACAGTGATGTTCAACACAATCCAAAGGCTATTGGAAAATGGAAGAAACTGTGATTGGAAGAGATCTGGAGGACCCAAAGCCACAACCCAATCAGAAGACAAGTTTCTGAAGGTTACCAGCTTGCATGATAGGCGCCTGACAGCACTTCCACAGCACTTCCACTTCCCACTTCTGCAGGATGCACTGCAACCAGGACATTCAGATGAATAGGCAGGAAGACATAAGGCACTTCCTCTTCCTGGTACCTACATTCAAATGTATTGTTTACCTATTCAATTTCCCAGCTAATGCTGCTTTTTTAATAAGTTGGCATGGTGTCTTTTCATTGAAGACATTTCAGGAAGTCTTTAAATAGGTAAAAAATCCAAAACAGAGAGAGATGAAGAGAGAAATGACAGATGAGAAAAGACGATGTTTGCTGGTGGGCAAATAGATGAGCCATCTTATCAGTCACACAGAGGTTTGACCCATTTAGACCCATTTTTCTTCTGTATTTTTGTATTGTTAATAAAAGCACTTTTCATTATACTTGTGTCACTCCTTGAATGTATTCTGGGTTCAGGTGTAGTTCAAGGGTCCCATCTGTCTTTCTCAAGTACAGTATAGTCACAAATTACACAGCACCTACTTTTTTTTACAGTGTTAGCTTATTTTGTAGTGATTAGTTGGTACTGATTAATGTTTCTTATTTTTGTTACTGATACATTACATCATTCAAATAGCATGACTTTCAAATAAAACAAAGGCTCACTGAGGGCCTTCCTTTAAAGACTTCTCCTTTAGTTCTCTTCATTTAAAATTTCATACAACTTCCCTGATCTCCATCATTCCATCATTTTTATTTACATTGAAAACCATAAGATTATAATCAAACCAGATTTGTCACCAGACTGGAGAATCTTTCAGTGGATTTCAGCGCACAGCTGGAAGGGCTGTGGGCCAGAAGTTAAGCCAGGAGATGGTGAGAAATCAAGCTGATCAACAGCGACATCTGGTGGTGGATGGAATTTAAATTTTTGCATCAACAGTGAAGTACAGGTAGAGTTCCATCATGGCCAAGGTTTCTCCAAGACATGCTCTACAACCTGATAAAGACGAAAGAATCGGAGTTGAATAATGAAACGAATTACATGATCAATTTAACAAATCAGAAGGAAACGTCTAACTCAGACAAAGTCTATGGCCATGGCTTGATCAAATTGGCCTGGTTTTGCAGGAATTTATGCTATTTAAGAACTGGAGTCAAGGCTTAACAGAAAAAATCCTTTCTGAAATTTCCCACCACAGTGATAATACAGTGCCTGTAAAAAGTATTCAGGTCCCTCAAAAAGCATTCACATTTTGTTATTACAGAACATTGAAACATGGCAGATTTAATTTTTTTACATTGATCAACAAAAAAACTATTTAATGTCAAAATGAAAAAAGATCTCTGCAAAGTGGTCTAAATTAATTACAAATATAAAGCACAAAATAATTGATCACATACAGTGGTGCTTGAAAGTTTGTGAACCCTTTAATTTTTTTTTATATTTCTGCATAAATATGACCTAAAACATCATCAGATTTTCACTCAAGTCCTAAAAGTACATAAAGAGAAACCAGTTAAACAAATGAGACAAAAATATTATACTTGATCATTTATTTATTGAGGAAAATGATTGAATATTAAATATTTGTGAGTGGAAAAAGTATGTGAACCTTTGCTTTCAGTATCTGGTGTAACCCCCCCCTTTGCAGCAATAACTGCAACTAAACGTTTCCGGTAACTTTTGATCATTCCTGCACACCAGCTTGGAGGAATTTTAGCCCATTCCTCCGTACAGAACAGCTTCAACTCTGGGATGTTGGTGGGTTTCCTCACATTAACTGCTCATTTCAGGTCCTTCCACAACATTTCGATTGGATTAAGGTCAGGACTTTGACTTGGCCATTCCAAAACATTAACTTTATTCTTATTTAACCATTCTTTGGTAGAACAACTTGTGTGCTTAGGGTCGTTGTCTTGCTGCATGACCCACCTTCTCGAGATTCACTTCATGGACAGATGTCCTGACATTTTCCTTTAGGATTCTCTGATATAATTCAGAATTCATTGTTCCATCAATGAAAGCAAGCCATCCTGGCCCAGATGCAGCAAAACAGGCCCAAACCATGATAGTACCACCACGATGTTTTACAGATGGGATAAGTTTCTTATGCTGGAATGCAGTGTTTTCCTTTCTCCAAACATAACACTTTTCATTTAAACCAAAAAGTTCTATTTTGGTCTCATCCATCCACAAAACATTCTTCTAATAGCCTTCTGGTTTGTCCACATGATATTTAGCAAACTGCAGACGAGCAGCAATGTTTTTTGGAGAGCACTGGCTTTCTCCTTGCAACCCTGCCATGCACACCATTGTTGTTCAGTGTTCTCCTGATGGTGGACTCATGAACATGAACATTAACCAATGTGAGAGAGGCCTTCAGTTGCTTAGAAGTTACCCTGGGGTCCTTTGTGACTTTGCCAACTATTACATGCCTTGCTCTTGGAGTGATCTTTGTTGGTCGACCACTCCTGGGGAGGGTAACAATGGTCTTGAATTTCCTCCATTTGTACAGAATCTGTCTGACTGTGGATTGGTGAAGTCCAAACTCTTTAGAGATGGTTTTGTAACCTTTTCCAACCTGATGAGCATCAACAACTCTTTTTCTGAGGTCCTTAGAAATCTCCTTTGTTCGTGCCATGATACACTTCCACAAACATGTGTTGTGAAGAGCAGACTTTGAGAGATCCCTGTTCTTTAAATAACACAGGGTGCCCACTCACACCTGATTGTCATCCCATTGATTGAAAACACCTGACTCGAATTTCACCTTCAAACTAACTGATCATCCTAGAGGTTCACATACTTTTGCCACTCACAAATATGTAATATTTGATCATTTTCCTTAATAAATAAATGACCAAGTATAATATTGTTGTCTCATTTGTTTAACTGGTTTCTCTTTATCTACTTTTAGGACTTGAGTGAAAATCTGATGTTTTAGGTCTTATTTATGCAAAAATATAGAAAATTCTAAAGGGTTCACAAACTTTCAAGCACCACTGTATGTATTCAGCTCCTTCAACTCAGTATTTAGAAGATGCATCTCTGGCAGCTACGACAATCTTAAGTCTGTGTGCAGAGGTCAGCTTTGAACATCTGGACGCTGTCATTTTACCCCATTTTTCTTTGCTCTGTTCTGTCAGGTTACATCGGCACTGTGAGAGAAAAACCTTCTCAAGTCCAGCCACAAATTCTCAAATGGCTTGAGATCTGGACTTTAACTCAGCCACTCCAGGACTGTAACGATGTTTATAAACCATTCCTATGTAGCTTTAGCTTAATACTTGGGGTTGTTGTCTTGCTGAATAACACATCTTTCCAATGATATAGGTTTCTTGTAGACTGCATCAGGTTATTCTCTAGGAATTTTCCTTATTTTTCGGCATTCATTATACCCTTCACCACACAAGCCTTTCAGGGTCTGCCTCAGAGAAGAATCTTCCCAGCCAGATTCTTCCACTGCCATATTTCACAGTTGGTGGTGGTGTGTTTTTGATAATGTATCATGCTCAAACATGGTATTTAGTCTGATAGCCAAATAATATAACTTTTCTCCAGCTGACATCAGGGTTTCCTATGTGCATTCTGGTAAACTTTCTTGTGAGTTTTCTTTGTTTGTTTCAGTGACTTTCTTTTTGCCACTTTCCCATAAAGCTGTGACCGGTGTAGCACCCAGGCAAATGCCTTTGTCTATGCAGTCTCTGCAATCTCAGCCACTGTAGCTTGTGACCCCTTCAGAGTTCTAATAGGTCTCTTCGTGGCCTCCATCATTAGTCTTCTTCTTGTATGATAAGATTTACAGATTAGCAGATTTACAGGTCTGCTATATTCTTCCCCTTTCTTAACAATGTGGTTTAATTGGACTCCAAGTGATATTAATTAACTTGTATATTTTCTTGTCTCCATTCCCTGACTTCTTCTTTTCAATTATTTTACTTGGAGTGTTATTTTGTCTTCATTGTGGAGGTTTGCCCAACACACAAACTCACCACAAGTTGAACCTTATACATACAGGAGCATTTAGACTGCAGTCCATTGAGACCCCAGACTGGCGATCTCCATTTAACTGATGATGTGACTTGGCTGCAGCAGTGATGATTTAGGGGTGTCATATAAAAGGTGTGCCTCACAGTTAGGAGACCCAGGTTCACTTCCCAGGTCCTCCCTGTGTGGAGTTTGCATGTTCTCCCTGTGTCTGCGTGGGTTTCCTCCAGGTGCTCTGGTTTCCTCCCACAGTCCAAAGACATGCAGGTTAGGTGCATTGGCAATCCGAAATTGTCCCTAGTGTGTGCTTGGTGTGTGGGTGTGTGGGTGTGCCCTGCTGTGGGCTGGCGCCCTGCCCGGTGTTTGTTTCCTGTCTTGTGCCCTGTGTTGGCTGGGATTGGCTCCAGCGGACCCCCGTGACCCTGTAGTTAGGATATAGCGGGTTGGATAATGGATGGATGGATATAAAAAATGTGGTGAATACTTACTCCATCAGTTATTTTGTGTTTTATATTTGCAATCATATATTTGTAATTGAAGAGTTGCATAGTGTGGGGGAGGAATGATCTCCTCAGTCTGACAGTGGAGCAGGACGGTGACAGCAGTCTGTCACTGAAGCTACTCCTCCGCCTGGAGATAACACTGTTAAGTGGATGCAGTGGATACTTCGTGATTGACAGGAGTTTGCTTAGTGCCCCTCGCTCTGCTACAGATGTTAAACTGTCCAGCTTTATTCCTACATTCCCAAGACGCACATACTGAGGTCTGTCTGTAAGATAGTCCACGATCCATGCCACAACGCGAGCGGCAGAAACGCAAAGTGGCTGGCATGTAGCGCAGG
>JANRMT010062850.1:4692014-4747444 GCA_026402145.1 Polypterus bichir lapradei | reverse complement strand
TCATTATACCCTTCACCACACAAGCCTTTCAGGGTCTGCCTCAGAGAGGAATCTTCCCAGCCAGATTCTTCCACTGCCATATTTCACAGTTGGTGGTGGTGTGTTTTTGATAATGTGTCATGCTCAGACATGATATTTAGTCTGATAGCCAAATAATATAACTTTTCTCCAGCTGACATCAGGGTTTCCTATGTGCATTCTGGTAAACTTTCTTGTGAGTTTTCTTTGTTTGTTTCCGTGACTTTCTTTTTGCCACTTTCCCATAAAGCTGTGACCAGTGTAGCACCCAGGCAAATGTCTTTGTCTATGCAGTCTCTGCAATCTCAGCCACTGTAGCTTGTGACCCCTTCAGAGTTCTCATAGGTCTCTTCGTGGCCTCCATCATTAGTCTTCTTCTTGTATGATAAGATTTACAGATTAGCAGATTTACAGGTCTGTTATATTCTTCCCTTTTCTTAACAATGTGGTCTAATTGGACTCCAAGTGATATTAATTGACTTGTATATTTTCTTGTCTCCAATCCCTGACTTGTTCTTTTCAATTATTTTACTTGGAGTGTTATTTTGTCTTCATTGTGTAGGTTTGCCCAACACACAAACTCACCACAAGTTGAACCTTATACATACAGGAGCATTTAGACTGCAGTCCATTGAGACCCCAGACTGGCGATCTCCATTTAACTGATGATGTGACTTGGCTGCAGCAGTGATGATTTAGGGGTGTCATATAAAAGGTGTGCCTCGCAGTTAGGAGACCCAGGTTCACTTCCCAGGTCCTCCCTGTGTGGAGTTTGCATGTTCTCCCTGTGTCTGGGTGGGTTTCCTCCAGGTGCTCTGGTTTCCTCCCACAGTCCAAAGACATGCAGATTAGGTGCATTGGCAATCCGAAATTGTCCCTAGTGTGTGCTTGGTGTGTGGGTGTGTGTGTGTGCCCTGCGGTGGGCTGGCGCCCTGCCCGGTGTTTGTTTCCTGTCTTGTGACCTGTGTTGGCTGGGATTGGCTCCAGCAGACCCCCATGACCCTGTAGTTAGGATATAGCGGGTTGGATAATGGATGGATGGATATAAAAAGGTGGTGAATACTTACTCCAACTTTCACACATTTAGTAAACCATATGTTGCATATGTTATCGTATGATAGTAAATACTTAAAATACTATTTTAACAGACTTTGAAACATTTTCATCAATTTTTAGTTTTTATTGTAATTACCTTATTCTTAAGTGTGTTCATTTTTTTTGTTGTCAATTTTTGACTACATTTTTTCAAGTGAGTTTTATGCTTACCTAATGTTTTGGCTAGGTTGTTGTTAAAACCTCAGACTTTAGTAATTATTTTTTTCTGTGAGTAATGTCACACACGTGCGCATGGGAAACAGCTAAAGGGCCTAATTAATAGTAATTCTATGCCAGACCAGGGGGCGGCGGAGTGTGCTAACTTTCTCTCTCAGTCTCTTGCAGACCATTCCTGGGGAAATCCTGCTTGATTCCGGCACCACTGATGACATCATTTCCGGCTCTGGCACCAACGATGACGTCACTTCTGGTCATGAAGACGTCACTTCCGTTTCCGGGGCCAGTGATGTCATTTCCCCTACTCTTGCTTAAAACGGCCATTTTGTCTCAAGGCCTGTCAGTTCTGTTTAGGACCCTGTTCTATACACATTGTGCTTATTTTAAATCAACTTTTTGCAGCCAGGAAACAATATACGGGTGGCTGCCCCAAACCTTTATGATGTCTATGACTCATTCTTATGAGAGTAGTTACTGAGCATTTTCCATTTTGGCACTTAAAATTCTTATTTTAGTTACACTCAAATTAATATAGTTTTATATAGTGCTCCAAAGTGTAACAAGAGTGTCAAACTTTATAAAATTATCTCAGGTAACAACCATGTGAACAGAAGGGTATGTGAAGATCAGTTTTCAGCAGTGTGTTAATGGCAATTCCAAACTATTGTATTAATACAGAACGTAACAGATTAGTGGCAGAACTAAAGTTAATCATCACACAACAGTTCAAGAAATGAGGTAGCTTATTAACATTCTTAGCATATGAATTATAAATTGGGTCAAATTTATTGTTTGGGGAAGAGAGAGTGGAGTGCAAACAGAGCGTTCAAGAATGGCAAAAACTTTAAAGCAGACATGGATTTAGTTTGGTGAGGAGCATTCATTCTAAAGCAACATTCGGAAAGACAACACACCAGTAGCTTAATTATGATGGGTGATGTGACTTTAGACTTACATTATAACAAAGTAATCAATGAAACACTGCATATCATTGACAGGTCTGCTGAGTCTGTAGACGGAATAAACTGACGTTTCACTTAAAACGGGTGGTGCAGAAAGTGAAGAGAAATGGAGACAAGTGGAGTGTTCCTGTGTTTCTCACCATATTGTTCGATACATACTGTAATCCCAGAACAACAACAAATTCATTCATGAACTTCAAATATGGCTGTTGTGACTTTACACATCTGTAGACCCAGGACAATCCTGGCTTTTATACTAGAAGTCATAATAAGAAGTTGCAGTGAGAATGCTGTATGGTGGAGTACACATTTTGGAAAATATGAAAATGGTGCCAGGACTTCATTTCCAGTAGAGCTCATCCACACATTCAAAGTACTACCAAAGTTCCTGGGGTGGCCTGTATTTGTAAAACTGGCATGGCGTCTATGAAAATAGAAACATCATAACACTGATAGGAGAGCAACGTGATCACTTGTAGAGTATGTCTCAGTAAGGGGAAGTAGCATGATATAACAGAAACAGCTACGGTTATTGTCTAAATGATTAAATGGTGACTTAGTTTATGAACTTGTGTCCAACTTGGGATTATTAACTGCAAGTCAGGAATCATTCCTGGAGGTAATGCGAGTCTGCTGCAGAAGACAACATACCTACAATTATATATTTTATTTCTTTCTTGACTTATTCAAGTCCAATGAAGCTGTTTCTGGTTATAAAGTAAAGTACTAATCTTCCCCCTATAATTCCATTAACCATCAAAATCAAATTTCCAGATCAATATATTATTATGTAGGTTCAAATGATAAATTTGTTCTCAAAATTACAAAATTAACTGCTCTAAATTATCACAATCATGTTGGTATTGTTTAGCTGTTATTGAAATGAATATTGCTCCTCACATACTGTAAAGTTCATCAGATTACTCTTCCTCCACCTCAGGACTACTGGGTACATATTTAATCTCTCGTCTCACAGTTTCTATTGAGTGGCAGGAGACCTTATATTAAATATTACATTTTGCTCCATGATGGACCGAACAGGGCCTATCTATTCCAGATCTGGAGTTTTATCATCATGCTTCTATTCCCTAGCCACGTTAGGACTGGATCTCCTATCCTGCACTTTCCTTTTCTTGGTGTCTTATTGAAATAAATCTGGTTGCCCCCAGCAATTGTATGCTCTTCCTTTGGCTTTTTTAAAACTAAAGCCTTTCTTTTCTACAACCCCAAATCAGAAAAAGTTGGGACAGTGTGGAAAATGTGAATAAAAAAAGAAAAAAGCAAGTTATAAATTCTCCTCAAATTTTATTTCATTGCAGACAGTATGAACACAAAATAATTCATGTTTTTTTTGTCAACATCATTTGATTTGTAAATAAATATCCATTCTTGCCATTCAGGCTTGCAACACATTTCAAAAAAAGTTGGGACAGTACAACATTTACCACTTTGTACAGTTCCCCTGTCTTTGAACAACAATTAAAAGACGTTTAGGCATTGAAGAAATCAAGTGACTAAGTGTTGCAGGTGTTAGTTTGTCCCATTCTTCCTGCAAACAACGTTTTAGGTGCGCAACAGTATGGGGTCTTCGTTGACGCATTTTTCGTTTCAAAATGCGCCAAACATTCTCTATAGGAGACAAATCAGGGCTGCAGGCAGGCCAGTCAAGCATCCGCACCCTCTTCTTATGCAGCCATGCCTTTGCTATACGCGCAGTATGTGGTTTGGCATTGTCTTGCTGAAATAAGCATGGGCGTCCCTGGAAAAGACGTCGTCTTGAAGGCAGCATTTGTTCCTCCAAAACTGAGATATACTTCTCAGCATTGATGGTGCCATCGCAGAAGTGCAAGTTACTTTTGCCGAAGACACTGACATAACCCCATACCATGACAGACCCTGGCTTTTGGACTTGTATCTGGTATCAGTCTGGATGGTCCTATTCCTCTTTGGTCCGCAGCACACGGCGTCCATTTCTTCCAAAAAAGATGTGAAAAATCGATTCGTCTGACCACAATACACGTTTCCACTGCACAATGGACCATCCCAGATGCCTCCAAGCCCAGAGAAATCGACGCCGCTTCTGGACACTATTTATGTAGGGCTTCCTTTTGGCACAGTACAGTTTTAGCTGGCATTTCCTACTACTACGCACTGTAGTGCTTGAGAGTGACTTCCTGAAGTAGTCCTGAGCCCATGCAGTTATATCATTTATTGATGAATGACGGTTTTTAATGCAGTGCCGTCTGAGGGCTCGGAGATCACGGCCATTCAGTTTAGGTTTGCACCCTTGGCCTTTGCGCACGGTAATTTCTCCAGATTCCCTGATTCTTTTCACTATGTTATGCACTGTAGAGGGAGAAATGCCCAAATCTCTTCCTATCTGTCTTTGAGAAACGTTTTTCTTCATCATTTCAAAGATTTTTGCCCGCACTTGGTGGCAAACTGGCGATCCTCTGCCCATCTTTGCTCCTAAAGGAGTAGGCCTTTCCTCGATGCTGCTTTTGTACCGAATCATGATTGCAATCACCTGTTAACATCACCAGTTTCAAATCACATCATTATTTAGTTATTATACCTCATTACTACCCCTGAATTGCCCCCATCCCAACTTTTTTTGGAATGTGTTGCAAGCCTGAATGGCAAGAATGGATGTTTATTTACAAATCAAATTATGTTGACCAAAAAAAACATGAATTATCTTGTGTTCATACTGTCTGCAGTGAAATAAAAGTTAAGGGAAATTTGTAAATTACTGCTTTATTTTTTTATTCACATTTTCCACACTGTCCCAACTTTTTCTGATTTGGGGTTGTATGTTGGGCCCTCTTATTCCATACACTGTAAAAATTTGAGATGGAGGTCACAAAGCTTTGGGCACAGCTCCCCTCTGGCACACCCACACTTCAATTTTTCATAATGATGCCCTCTGAATTGGAGGGCACCCAATTTCTTTTTCTGCCTGGGCTGATCAGGGAGTGGAAATTCTTGGTGATATTTTCAGTGGCATGGGACTACGTACATCTCAGTCTTGAAATTTGAGTTTCTCTCTTTCTTCTGTCTCTTTTACTTCTAACTTCCGTTTATGTCAGTTCTCAGGACTTGTGGAGTCACCCTCTCAGTTTTTTTCTTTCCCTTTCCCCTTCTTAGAAGTCCGTCTCCTGACTTCATGCTGAGCTATTCGAAAACTCTTTGAGAGCTTGTGCTGTCCTGGTTAAGATTTAAGATTTGTAGTACTAGGGTGTTGTACCGTGTTAGCCATTATGAATATAGAGAAAAGCCAAGCAAAATGACACCTTTTATTGGCTAACTAAAAGGATTACAATATGCAAGCTTTCGAGGCAACTCAGGCTCCTTCTTCAGATTTTCAGAATTTAAGATTTGAAATTAAGAAAAAAAATTAAGATTAGCACCATCTAGTGGTGAAGTTCAGCATTACTTAGAGAACTGCCTGTCTTAGGGCAATGATGTCAACAAGCAGAAACTCAGAGAGTAGAAACAAACAGAGAGCCCTTGCTTTTCTCACTTCTTTTGCTTTAAAATGTTCAGTTTGGCTTTTGAAGACATTATCAGTATGTAGAAATGTTTTATAGATGTTTATTTCTTTATATTAATGCACGTTTGTGAGTCTGTTAAGTATTTAAAGTTATTTAGTAAAGTACTTTTAAAGTAAAAAGTTCTAGCATCTTACTGTTGTTATCAGAGTTTTCAAAGCATTGAAAAAGTACTTATGCACGTACCTTTTTCATACATTCTTACCAGGTTTGTCAGAGTATGCACAGATAATGTTTGCCGTTCATTTGAATGTTATTTTTTATATGTATTTGTAAAGAATAAGTTAACAGAGCAAGATGCAGAGGACAGGAAGATAATGGAAAAAGATGATCCGCTGTGGTAACCCCTAACAGGAGCAGCCGAAAGAAGAAGAAGATTTGCAAAGAATAAGTAACTCTGCCATTAAGTTTATTGTGTGAGTTTGTATGCAAGGATTTCTCATATTATTGTATTTACGATTTACTTGTAGTTTTATCCTATTCCAACTGGCTTCAGTAAAGAAAGCAAACTGGAAAATCTTGTCTGCATGATCATTAGAAAGGACTGTCGACTCAGGGAGGGTGCTTGAGGCAGAGGGCAGGACAGATCTAATTTTTCTTTTTTTAGGTTTTGGCCCAAGGCAGAATATTTTTTGCAAAAAATTCAGTTCTCTGAAAAGCATACAAAGCAATGGTTTCACACATAAAACAACATAAAATTTTTACTTATGACAAATGTCACTGTGTTTTGTGTTCCATATTGTTGTGCGAAGGCGATTGGCCACCACATAGGTGTGTTTGTGCAGCTGGCCACTGTCAACTGCCCACACCCAGTGGCAGCCGCAGACAGCTGCCTTGACACACAACACCTGTCTCAGTCTGCAGCAACAGACGGCTGAAACCGCGGCTCCAGTGTATCATATTCTGCAAGCCACATACTGCTAGCAAAGAAAGTCGAACTGTAACGTAACAGCAAATTGTCGATGTTTACAGCTGATTTCCACCCTCTACACCTGGATGTCGACTAATGTCAAGCCCTATGTGTCGACATAATTCGACACCTGCCCTGAAAGAGGTAAGACCCATTCCTTTAAATTCAATATGGCAATGAGACATTCCTCCTAATTTAAACCAATCTTGGAACACCATTTTTAAAATATTCAAAAATCCAAATTATCAGCACACCCAATTACAAATTATTCATCGATTAATATCACCTCTCACAAGTGCTTTACCATGAGCCTTTCTCTTCATCCTTTCTGTCAATCTGACCAATTCTCTCTACAAACATTGCTTTTGTCTCCTGTAAATATATATCTAGTTTTGGTCCTTTCTTTGCTCACTCTTATCTCCTTCCAGCAGAAAAGCTTTTCATTGGGCACTTTAGCTGTCTAACTAGCCATTGCATCTTACTGAAGAGAGACAGATTCTTTATCCCTGAGTCTGTAGAATTCCTCCTTTTACAAAGTTTTGCTTCTTGAATTAACAGTCACGACAATCAATGGAGCTTCAGAAAATAATCAGAATTGGTCCTCTGCCGTATGTTGCATCAGGAATAAGATCACCTCATAGCACCATCTAGATTATGTAGATCTGGATATGGCTGCAGTCACAGGGTACTGAGAGGAAGGTGGGATTTGGTTTGATTTTTTTTTCTTTTGGTTTGGGTATTTTACTTATCAAAAACTGTTTCTGTAACTTGTATGTTCTATTTTCTATCTTTACAATAAAAAAACAGATCACAAAATTTTTTATATTACATTTCTAAGATATGCATGCACCAGAACCATCTGGGGGTGCACAAATGTGAATAGCAATCAATATAATTATTTTCAGTATTGTTTGCCAAACAGTTCTCACATTAAAGTGCTAGATGGTGCATGCATAAATGGTCAGGGAGATGCAGTAATTTACAACTTGTTTGACATGGGGACCAGAGTCTCTGTATAAATAACATGAATAAGTAGCAAACTTTGCTTAAGTACCACTGATAAATGAAACCTAAATTATTATGAATACCAAATTATTTTTTAAAATGCCAAAAGGACTACACTGATCAGAGAGACTGCAGAGCACTGCAGCTGCTGGCTGACCTTGGGGATTTTGTATCCTTGGAAGGTTGTGTCCCGTGAGGTCTGATGTAACATGTTCAGTGGCACCACGTCTCCAAATCTCTGGATCTCATGAAGAACAGCGTTTGTGTAGGGCATGTTCTTCTTATCTTCGTACCGTGGAGAGCGCTCATTTCCAATTACATTTTCTATTTCTTGCCGTACTTTTTCTGAAAGATAAAAGCTCACACTTTTAGGGCAAACATTTTTAAAGAGAAGTGCAAGTAATGCATGCAGTATCTAATAAAATAACTGTGAAGTTAAATTTGAAACAATATCCACAAAATATTGTAGAATTTTCAAGTGAAACACAAAGTTAGTACTGTGGTGCATGCAATTTCATTTTAGGTGATTGAATGCAAGACCATTGCTGTGGTTTACTCATCAATGACTCCTGCTTGCTGAATTGAAGAATGTGATACGACGGTTGCTAGCATGAAAGGACAGAGTGGCATATAGTTTGAGATGATAGCACGTGCAGGGTGATGACATTATGGACAAACTGTGTTACAGTGAACAATTGAACAATAGAAAGTAGTGAACTTACCATGTCATAGTTTCTTGGTTTCCCATTTTTCATCATCTCTGGCAAGTATGTCTCTCGAGTGTGACTGAGAATCTGAGACCCAGATGTGAAGGTACTGTATTTCGCTGTAATTGTTTATTGCAGTCAGAACTTCTTAATAATTGCGTGGAATAAATTACTTTTTTATATCTACATCTTCCATCTTTATTGACTTTATTTGGGTCCCAGTTGGTACCAAACTATTAACAGAGCACTGTGACTAATAATATTCTTAAACACCAACTGTGCAAATGAAGAGCTTGAAAAAAGTGGCACATGAAGTACTGAAATCACAAATGTGGGCTGAACTGACCAATCTTTAGATCTGGATTTTCAGTAAAATCCTTAGGTAAATGGATTACATCACTTAAAATATTCCAAGAGCAAATTAAAGGATATTAATATTTTATAATTATTTACAGGACTGGGCAGTGGTTCAGCTACCTCATAGCTCCAGATCCCTGGCCAAGCTGTGTCTCCATAGGTGTAGACTGTTACTTCAGTTGTCCTTCTATATTCCAAAGATATGTTAGGCCAATTAGCAAAGATAAACTGACTCAGGGAAGCATGGTGGTGTAGTGTTCAGAATTAGATTTTTACTGGGTGTTGTGGTGTGAAATTTTGTATATAAGTTGATTAATATTTTGTATTTCTTTATTTGTAACTTAGACAAAGCAATGCAATTTTAGTATTTCATTGGTGAGAAGCTTTCATGTTTACAGAACCCAGTCTTTAGGATTTACTGAGGAATTTTATGACAGAGTTGGGAGAAGTGCCTCAAACTGGTTTCTCTGCAGGACAGGAAGGACACCTAGTTGGAAAGCTTCAGCTTATCAGATGGTCTTGGATGGTGGTGTGAAAAAGCAGTGTGTGGGATGGAGGATCAGACCAGCTTTGGCAAGAGGGGCTGTGTCTGGACCGAGAGCCTAACAACCATAAACAAAGCAACTACCAACCCCGACAGGAAAGCCAGTCTAGCTAGCTGGCAAGCATTAGCTCAACAAATGGCTTTAGAGCAGGTGGGAAAGGTATTGTGTGCCCCCATTGGTCTCAAGCATGGCTGTTTGGGATTGGTGTGAATCAGAAGCCATTCTGTAGCATGACACCCTATTGATTTGGACAAAGAATGTTTAAATTTGCTTGCTTTATCCCTTCCCCTCTCTCTCTCTCTCACCATCACAATGAAGGAGCATCTTATACACCATGGACTAAAAAGAACACCACACTGAGAAGCTCAACTCAGCAGCTGTATTGATACAGGCATGTGGCCTGTTCTGAAGAAAGCTGACTAAAATGATAACTTAACCAGAGACATTTTAAGTAACTAACAAGTCCTGAAATTATAAATCAGCATTTATCAGGTTGTATGGTTGCCGATATTCACTTGTGGTTTGCTTATTGTTATCATTTTATAAATATTATCAATAATACATTATTTAAAGTTGTAATGTAACTCCTGTTTGTCTTTCACTCTGTGCAATTGCCTGAGGTTATAGATGTAGAAGGGAAGGTGGGGAGAAGTTACAAAGTACAATACCTTATAAACAGTGGTACGTCTATGGGATTTGAGGCATTCTGATAAAGGCTACCTAATAAAGAATATAAAAAGGGGAAAGAAGAGTAATGCAGAACTCTACCAAAACAAACCCCTGCTTAACAGGTTAGGGTTCAAATCCATGCCCAAGAATTGTTTGTATGATTTTTGCATCTTCTCTATGTGGGTATTCTCCAGGTACAGTGGAACCTTGGGTCACGACCGTAATTCGTTCCAAAACTCTGGTTGCAACCCAATTTGGTCGTGACCCGAAGTAATTTTCCCCATAGGATTGTATGTAAATACAATTAATCCGTTCAGGACCGTACGAGCTGTATGTAAATATATATTTTTTAAACATTTTTAAGCACAAAAATAAAGTTAATTATACCATAGAATGAACAGTGTAATAGTAAACTAAATGTAAAAACATTGAATAACACTGAGAAAACCTTGAACAGAGAAAACTAACATTGCAAGAGTTCACGCTATAGCCTTACGAACCGCTCGCTGTAAACACTTTTTTTAATGAGTTTTAAGCACAGGGAAAAAATTAAAATTTGTATAAAAACTAACCATAAACAGCCAAGAAAACTAACCTTGCATGAGTCCAGTTCTGGCATGAAGGAAGTGAGGAGGAACTGGGTGGAGAGGAGATTACAGTTTTGAGGTAAAGTCCCTTTGCGTGATGCACATCTGACTGAAAACAATGTGCTGTGGAGAGACTGAACACGTGTGTAAATCACCGGCGTGTATGAACCCGAAGGGAAACGAAATAGAGCACTAAGAGTTCACAGTGAATGCACAGGGAGAGAATGAACATGTGTGGAAATCATCAGCACATACGAACCGAAAGGGAAACTGGCTTGTTCGTCACCCAAGTGTGTGGTCGTCAACAGATGCAAAAGTTTGGCAACTTTTTGGTCATAACCCGATTTGTACATGTTCCGAGACGTTCGTGACCCGAGGTTCCACTGTATTTAGGTTACCTCCAATTCAAAAATCATCCCTGTTAGCTTGACAAATAACGTTTAACTGGCCCTGGTCAATCCTGTGTCTGCTCTATGACAGACTAGTGCATTAACAGTTGCTTCCTAATTTCCACACCATGCCTTTGAGGTAAACTTTGGAAGGTTGCCACCTTACTTATCTGTCTAGACCACTGGTTCCCAAATTCGGTCCGAGGGACCCACTGTGGCTGCAAGTTTTTGTTCCAACCAACTTCAGTTTTTCATTGGACTCCTAGCCTAATTAAGTGAGTCATTATTTCCCAGTTTCTGTGTTTTGGAGTCAAAGTAGAAATTACAAATTAAGTTTGGTAGATTTTTAGTAAAATGTAATAAGCAGTTATATGGGGAATATGTAGTTTTTTTAAGTCATTAACAGTATTTTCAACCTAAGTTTTATTCTGCTTTTCCGGGAGTTCTGGTTATTTAATTGATTCTTTAATAATTACTGGGTCTGACACCGAAGTTGTTGCAGTTTTCATCATCCTGGGTGTCTGCTATGCTGGTTGCTAATTGTCACTGTTAGGGTTAAATGAAGGGAGCAAGCTACACAGGAAAATGGGAAAATAAATTGAAAATAACAAAAGAGAGTTAAGCATTTATAACTTTAGAAAAAAATAGAAATATTTCTAAATGTCTTATAAATGTAAAAGTCATACTGTTGTGTTTTTCTGAATGCAGAATAAGAGAAGAGTAAAAAAGACCAGCTAATTAAATGAGATCAGTTGCTCTTGATTATTGTCACTGATTGTGAAATCTGGTTGGAACTAAAATCTGCAGCCACAGTGGGTTCCCAGGACCATGTTTGGGAACCACTGGTGAAGACTGTCATGTGCTATCAGAGAGGTAAATACTAAATCAGGGTGGAGTGGTGGCTCTGAGGCTAAGGATCTGTGCTGGTATCCTGAAGGTTGCCGGTTTGAATCCCTGTCACTGCCAAAAGAGATCTTACTCTGCTGGGCCCTTAAACAAGGCCCTTAATCTTCAATTGCTCCAGGGGCGCTGTACAATGGCTGACCCTGTGCTCTGATCCCAAGAGGTATGCGAAAACTGACAAATTCCTAATACAAGAAATTGTATAAGGTGAAATAGGACAAAAACAAAAATCGTTACATTATGTGCAATAATAAGACTTACCCTGAATGTCAGGATATCTCATCATCAAGAGCAATCCCCAAGCCAGAGTAATTGCGATAGTCTCTATTCCTGCAGCATATAGATTTACTACAACAACTTCAAAATTCCTTTCATTAAAGTAGGTGTCCTGCGAAAGACCATAAACCTGTTTACTAGTGCTTTTGATAATCTCATATCATAAAATCCTTTGAGAAGTTAATTAAGAAACAGTAACTAAACAAAATCCAGGGTTATGTGGACCCTTTCTAATCAGCATACAGAGCAAATACGGGGGTGGAGGAGGCCACAGCAACACTTCTCAATATACTGTTTGAGCATTTGGAAAGTCAACAAAACCATGCAAGACTGGCTTTTATAGATATTTTAATACAATCCAGCCCCACATTTAGTTGATAAACTCATCAGTTTCATATGGAACCTAACCTAGTATTGTGTATTTTGGACTTTTTAACCAACAAAACACAAAGAGTAACTGTTAATGGCTGCCTAAATGATAGCCTGGTATAAAACAGCAGGACTAGCTATGTGTTGTTTTTTTTTTTAAATTTATATAAAACTTTTCATTTTAGAGCCCAATTTTGACTTTGAAAAAAAAATTTGACTTGAAAAATACCAAACTTATACTTCTTTAAAGGGGAGACAGTGGATATAGTAGCGCACCACACATAACTAGGGACAATGATTGATGGCAGGCTAAACTTTGACCTTAACAAAGAAAACATTTGAAAGAAATTGCTTTCTTAGGTTTATTTTACACTAGCAAAATATCCGCGCTTCGCAGCGGAGAAGTAATGTGTTAAAGAAGTTATGAAAAAGAAAAGGAAACATTTTAAAAATAACGTAACATGATTGTCAATGTAATTGTTTTATCACTGTTATGAGTGTTGCTGTCATCAAGGATTTGATTATCATTATTTCTTTCAATCAGGTTCGTATTTGGAGGATGTGTTGTGTTCAAGTTACATTCCGTGTTTGTCAACTGCTGTAAAGATAAAGGTTTCATTCATGGAAGTGTTCACTACCCAAATCGCTACTCGTGAATCTAAGATGTTTAACAGGCATTCCCGGTATTAAGTTGTGGATTTGCCTGTGAGTATTTAGCGACAGCATCTCTATGAACTTGTGGATTTGCCTGCGAGTATTTAGCGACAGCGTCTCTATGAACTTGTGGATTTGCCTGCGAGTATTTAGCGACAGCGTGTCTATTAACTTGTGGATTTCTTGCGAGTATTTGGCGGCAGCGTCACAAAGTTGTTTCCGTCTAGCTGCATCAGAAAATGTAGCACAACGTCTGACACGCCTCCTTTTTACTGTTTTCTCACAGCTTGGATTGCTACTGTCATAATCAGTTTGAGCTTCATGGTTTGTTTCAATTACGTTAGTATTTGCAGGACTTGTGTTGAAGTGACATTCGGCATCTGTCAAGCGTTGTAAGCATACAACCGGTTTCATCGATAAATTCGCATCCAGCTTTTGAGAGTTTAAACATTCATAAACATCAAAGTGTCCACTACTGAAATCGTCACCTGTCAATCTAAGATGTTTAAGAGGCATTTGCGGTTCTCCAAAGGTGTAAAATATTTGGCCATTTCGGTACACTTGAAAGCGACAACTGCACAATTCAGCGGCAGCCATCAACTCACATGCAGAAGCATAGGTGAAGGGCTTAAGCATTTCACTCTTCTAGTGCTCCTGTGTAGTATAATTATCTCCTGTACCATCATCAGTCCACACCTTGAACCTGTCATTCAATACATAAGACACAATGTTCCTCCGGATATCAAGATTGAGCCTGATATGGCCGTGCAATATGTAACACAGAGAATGCAAAAGGCAGGCGGCATCTCCGGGCATGGAAACCACTCGGTAAGTAACAGTTCTTTGATCAATGGTGATCACCTCGATAGACATGTTAATGGGGGTACGGTTGGAACGGTAAAAGAAATGGGTACCTGAACAATGTAAACTAAGTCTAAAATACCTACACAATAACTATAAGCGTAATAAACGAACAATCAAACAGCTGAGAAGCATGGATTAAATAAAAAGGCTGCAGTTATCAGCAAGGAGACATGAATACCGTGGCGAAGCAAGGAAGGGAATGAAGAGACCGGAGCGACGGACGACCTTATATGGGCAGGCAGCCAATTACGTGGGAGGCGTGGGGATGGGGGACACAACTCTGCCTCACACTGCGACCAAGCTGCAGGCTGTGGACGTATATATGTACGTAAGTAGGATTCAGTTATGACCTTTACGCGTAGAATTTTGAAATGAAATCTGCTTAACTTTTGTAAGTAAGCTGTAAGGAATAAGGCTGCCAAATTTCAGCCTTCTACCTACACGGGAAGTTGGAGAATTAGTGATGAGCGAGTCAGTGAGTCAGTGATTTAGTGAGGGCTTTGCCTTTTATTAGTATAGATTATATGACTTTCATGTGATTTTCAGTCATAGCCTCCATTCACATAATCTTAAACAGTTGGAAGCAGTCAGTAGCACACCCCCGTGAAGCTGATCATCTAATGTGGCATACCTAATGACTGAGACCAACTAATCTGGAACTGGCTTGGATTAAATTTAACAGGTTTGATTTTCTTGGATTAAATTTAACAGGTTTGATTTTCTTGGATTAAATTTAACAGGTTTGATTTCCTCTATGGTCAGAGCGGTGGGTTCTTTGCATGTGAAAGTTGAGAACCAATGAGCGCTCTACTGGCAGAACAATGCATAGAATGTAACAATAAGAAATAAACCCGAGCGCGGTTTGAACCTTACAAACAGAAGAGATGTCCATCTGTCTAATTCAGTGTGCTTTATGTACTAAAACAGAATGGAAAAAAGAGATGAGAATGTGTCTAACTGCACTACAGCTAATAACCCTTCATACAGTGACGGTGCAACACCAAGTCTGTCAGGTAGTAATGGGGCTGTGAACCTCACAATCAGAAAAAAACTTGTCTGCCTGATGTTTCATGCATCCTAAAATAATATATAAGATTACATTCTCAAATCCAGTTTAATTTTTTGAATGGGTGAAGGAAAATGAATCTGAACATGAATCTCACCTAGCAGCACTGGGCGAATTGCAAAACTCAACCCTGGATGGCACACTCATAGCATGGCATGGCTTTCTTATCTATATGGGTCAATTTTGATTCACCACTCAAAGCAACATAAACATGTTGGAGATGTTTTTTTAAGAATGTAGGAACACACAAAGAACAGGAAAATGTGCTAACTTCACATACAGAGTTACATTGTTCATTAGTAAATAACACTGACAACTGTGCCTCCATGTTGACCTTTCTTGTAAACAAATTTATATTAAATGAAACACACTTTTGCATCCTTCATTGTCACCATGTTGACAAGGCTGAAATTCATGTGAAATGAGAGGAATGGATACAATCTTACTTCATGGGATCTTTTTACTGTTGGAGGTACATGTGTAATCTTCAGTTGTCAAGCTGAAAAAATGGTGTCCATCATAGAATAAATTGTGAGTTTTCTGAGTCACATTTGAATGATTGATGTACATGAGAAATTTCAGTATTGATGACTTTGGTCTACATTGATTTCCATGAGATCCATGGCATCTCTCTGTTACTGGGGAAGTATCATGCAGTGAAACGAATATAACTTCTTCTAAAAAAATGAATGATTTTAACACTTTTTTTATTCTCCCTTATTATTCTTTCTCAATTAGTTCAGCACTCAATGATACAATCTAGTACTACAGCATTTTAATCTGTTTATTACTTTTATCATCTTTAATATTGCACTGAAGAAATCCAAACTTGTCCTAAAAGCTCTGCTGAACAGAACAGTGCTTAGTGACTAGGTGGTTCTCCACAGGTTTCTTCACATGTTCAAAGAGAGCTGTGATCTAATAAAATGTTCTGGTTGTCTCCTTTCAGACTGTTTTTTTTTTTTTAATTTTTATTATTGATATGGGGACTTCAGCATGCTTTTATAACTCCAGGCAGCAGCATGAGTAATCACAGGGGGAGTAGAAGTTTTAGTTATGTTATTAGTGAGCTTTCATGAGGGTGAAGTTACAAAATAGACTTGTGGCACTACCATGAGCAACTACCTGCCGCAGCATCTTCTATGTGTGTTTGTATTCATTGTTGTTTACTAATGTTTGATAACTTTTTTTTGGTAATATGAATAACAGAAGTTGTGAGGCTTGGTATTCACCTGCAAGCAACTTCTAGACCTGCGCCCTTTGTCTCCAAAAGCACCAAAGCTAATTGCCAGACTGCCAGCAGAACTACTGTGTAGATGCCAAGGAAAGAGTACAGGAGCCCCGCTCCATAATAAGAGGAGAAGGTATAGACCCTACCTGACTTCCGTCGTCATAGGCAATGTAAGATCACTGGTGAGTAAAATGAATGAGCTCTCAGCACTGAACAGGAGTTAAAGGGGATACAAACGCAGCAGTCTTATCTGTTTCAAGGAGACGTGGCTTTGAGCTTCTGAAACTTTGGACCATGTGTTTACACTGGATAGATTTAAAATTGCATGGGCTGGCAGAATCAGGAGCAAAAATGGTATAGAGAAAGGAGGTGGACTTGCTGTTCTTGTAAAATTCCCCTTGGTATTAGTAAAGTGTATCTAATCTAAAGAAAAAGAAAAATGTAAAAAAACAGGTGGACCCATGGGGAATGTTCAAGCAAAACTAAGGGTCACATGGTTATTACTATAAAATAACATCTTGTTAGGTACTTGTCAGCAAAAAAAAAAAAAAATTAGTTAATTAAGAAAAGAGTACTTCCAGAATTCCACTGCAAAGTTTTCCAATTCAAGGATTTAGCATATTTCTTTTCCTTCCAACAAAATACAATACTAAGTATTGATTGAACCTTAATGGGACATTCTTCATCTAAAAACAAACATTTTAGTTGTTTATAGAGTTTAAAATTGAATATAAAAGTGTTTTAAACCTGGAAAACAAAATAAACCTTAGTAAAGAAAGGAATATGGAAAAGAAATAATGAAACTGAATAAACAGTAAGTAAACAGGAAAAAAAATAAAAAATTACCAGAAGAACCCAAAAGAAAACTATAAAACAAATGTCAAATTTCAAGGACAAATTGCCAAATTCTAACGGACTGCAAACCTTACAACAGGGACCTGACCCAAAGGCAGAAGCAACCAGTGTGAAAACAACATGGCTGTGGCTGCAGATGTCTTAAATAGCCCTCGGGTTACTTTATTCTTAATGAGTACCTGAGGGCTGAAATTTAATTAAAGGCCATAACCCTAATAAAACTAAGCTACTGAAATAAATTAAATAACAAACAAAATATAAAAGATTATTTGTAAACTTGAAAGGTAAATACATGCTAATGAATAGTTACAAACAAAATTAAACATTAAACACAAAGGCAAACAGGCACAAACAATTAACAAAGAAAAAGAAAACAAATTGGAATGCAAAGACAGAGGCTTTTTCAAAAAGTGTTGGATTCTGTTACCTCCGTCTGCTGTTTGAGCAAGAAGGCATCTGTGAAACTCCTGAAGTCATTCTTGTCCACTTTATCTTTGTGATCATAATAAGCGATATTAAAGTATTTTCTAAAATCATTTACGTTTTCAACAGCACGTTTGAGGTCTGACAAGAGAAATCCCAGGAATGGAAACATGTTGTAAAGCTGAAAATAAGTGAGATGTGAACAAGAAGGTAAAAGAAACTTAACAGATCTTTAGCTATCATGGACTATTTCTTTATATAGTACAGGCCAAAAGTTTGGACACACCTCCTCATTCAATGTGTTTTCTTTATTTTCATGACTGAAGGCATCAAAACTATGAATGAACACATGTGGAGTTATGTACTTAACAAAAAAAGCTGAAATAACTGAAAACATGTTTTATATTCTAGTTTCTTCAAAATAGCCACCCTTTGCTCTGATTACTGCTTTGCACACTCTTGGCATTCTCTCGATGAGCTTCAACAGGTAGTCACCTGAAATGGTTTTCACTTCACAGGTGTGCCATATCAGGATTATTTAGTGGAATTTCTTGCTTTATCAATGGGGTTGGGACCAGCAGTTGTTTTGTGCAGAAGTCAGGTTAGTTGGACGATCATTTATTTTTCAACAGGACAATGACCCCAAACACACCTCCAGGCTGTGTAAGGGCTATTTGACCAAGAAGGAGAGTGATGGAGTGCTGTAAATGGTCATGAAAATAAAGAAAACACATTGAATGAGGAGGTGTGTCCAAACTTTTGGCCTGTACTGTATGTTATCTATATACTCATTTCTTCAATATGTTTTGGTTAATAAAAACCATTAGTTTCAGGTTTTGGCATTATTATTCCAGGCTAGAATGGATCATATCATAACAAATGTCACATATTAATTAGCCTGCTTAGTTTTTACCAAGATACATTAAATCCCAAGAAAACATAGTTATCTATACAATAAAACAAATTTAAATATCTCCAAAAGAATTTTGATATTTTTAAATTAAAAAATAGAACTCTTGTCAGCCACATAAAGTTAAACCTGTAAAAAGTCATCATGCATGATATAAAAATTCCTTCAGCAGAATTGAGAAATTGCAAAATGTTCTGGCCTTGCATATGTTGATAGCTCACCTGCAGCTGTGGACTGCCAAGAAATCTGCGGTATTCGTCTAAGTGCTTTTGTAATCTGTGCAAATCAGAATCTTCATAGTCGAACCACCTTCCAAGAACAATGACGGAAATGATGTTGGAGGTTGAAAATTTTAAGATGCTATTTGGACTAAATGCTTGGCCTGTTCGGGGGAATAAAGGAGATAACTCATGTAAAATAAAGTCAATGCTTTGACATCACTTGAAAGGTGAAATTTCCAGAACTAAAACTTGTTCTAACAGGTTTTACATAGCACATTTGTTTTTGTAATATCAGACACATTCTCTTGCAGTATGTTTGTGCTATTTTTCAAAAAAAAAAAACCAGAACAAAAATAAAAACCAGAAGGAGCCTTTAATCATTCCTATCAGCTCCTACTCATTCCAGAGCTTGCAGGTCCCTACATGAATATCACTAGAAAAAGAAGGTTCCTCTTTCATTCAAGCAGAGCCTAAAACAAAAGTTCCTTATCATTTCCTCCCCAGCTGAGGTTCAAATTCTTGTTTAATGTCTGTTTTGTTAAATTGTGATATTTTTTTTCTATCTTAATATTGTTATTTACTTAGTTTCTGTGCATCTACTGCAAGTAGCTTTTGTTGCGTGCCTTTTGTTTTGTGGGTGCTTCTCCAAGAGGTGGGACCAGCTGGCCATCACTACTGCAAGTCCTACAAGGGTGAGGATTTCCCACAGTTTCTAGTCATTCATTTGAATGCACTAGGGAGTCGGCGAATGTGTCTATGTGTTTCAACAACAACATTTATTTATAGATCACATTTTCATACAACAGTGTAACTCAAAGTGCTTTACAAGATGACAACGAGCAAAGAGAAAGTTACAAGAAAAGAAAAACAATTATGATTAGGTAATGATATTAAAGAATCAGTAACAACAAAACAAGGTAAGGTCAAATGGCCAGGAGGAGAGACAAAACAAAAAAACTTCCATTTATCCTGGAGAAGAAAAACAAACTCTGCAAGGGTTCCAAGGCTAAAAGACCACCCAGCCCCCACTGGGCATTCTACCTAACAAATGTTCTTAAATCAGTCCTCTTTGTTTTCATGCTTCACATGATAGGATTCTGTTGGTCTTGTGGACAGCTGAGGCTTCAACACAGGGGGCAGCATGGTGCCTTGATCAGGTGGTGGTGGCATAGAGCACCACCTCAGAAGAACCGGAAAAGACAGCAGAGAATAGTGGAGATTAGAACAGATTGCAGATCCCTGAAAAATATAATAATTCTATACCCATATAGTCTATTGGGAATAGAAATAAAATATAAGTACGAAAAAGCCAAATTAAAATATTGGGGTTTTAGAAGTTTTTTTACAGTGTTCCATAGTATTAGCCTGGTAAATTTATATTGGTAAGGTACTCCAGATTTTAGGTGGGACAGGAGAAGGTTGCCTCACCACGTCTTTTAAACTTGGTACTTTGAATTATAAGCAGACCTCCATTCGAAGGTCTAAGGTTACACCTTGGAGAGTAGGGGGACAGGCATTCCAAAATATAGGACAGAGCAAGATCACTTAACGCTTCATAAACCATTAGTAGTATTACAAAGTCAATTCTGAACGACACAGATAACCGATGTAACGACACTGAAACTAGTGAGATGTGTTCAAATTTTCCTTTTCCTAGTTACGATTCTGGCAGCAGAATTCTGCACTAATTGCAACCAATTGATGCCTTTCTTAGGTAGTCCTGTTAGGAACGCATTACAGTAATCTAGTCGACTAAAACAAAAGCATGAACTAATTTTTCAGCATCTTGTAAAGTTATAAGAGATCTAACTTTTGCTATATTCCTTAAGTGAAAAAATGCAATTTTGTAATCTGGTTAATATGTGATTTAAAGTTTGGTCAAAGTCAATGATCACCCCTAAATTCTTTACCTCCACCTTGACTTTTTAACATAAGAAATCAAATTTTATTTCTAATATCTTCACTATACTCATGTTTACTAATCACTAAGATTTCTGCTTTCTCCTTATGTAGTTTGAGAAAGTTACTACTCATCCATTTGGAAATTACTACTAAGATATTGGATTAGAGAGCCAAGAGCATCAGGGTCATCAGGTGCTATCAATAAATGAAGCTGTGTGTCATAGCTGTGGTAGCTCACCTTATGCTTTGAGATAATCCAACCTAATTAAAGCATATAGATTGAAATCACCACCTCTAACAAAGATTTTTATACATGTTAAGTAAGACTGAAACCAATTTAAGATGCTGCCAGAGAGGCCTACCCATTGTCTAAGGTGACTTTTAAGAATACTGTGGTCTATGGTGTCAAATGCCACACTCAAGTCTTAGAGAACAAGAAAAGAGATAGCCTCAGTCTGCATTAACCTGCAGATCAATTACTATTTTAACCAGTGCAGCTTCCGTATTATGGTTTGTTCTAAAACCTGACTGAAACCGATTAAGAATAGAATGTTTAATTAAATAATCATTGAGCTGCTTAATAATGGCCTTTTCTAGAATTTCACTTAAGAAAGGAAGGTTAGAAATTTGTCTATAGTTGTCAAAGGCAGAGGAGTTGAGATTATTTTTCTTGAGCAGGGGTTTAACAACTACAGTTTTAAGGCAGTCAGGGAAGACCCCCGTATCTAATGAGGACTTCACTATGTCAAGTACATTATCAATAAGGACGCTGGAGACGTCTTTGAAAAAGCCTGTTGGTACTGCATCTTCAAGGATGCCATTCTACATAGTTTGGGTCGATCTATTCCTGTAAAAGAATGTCACTCACCTAAAAGGGCATGCTGGGGGTCAATTGGATTAACTTTGGGGGATGTACTATATTATTTCTAATATCACTTATTTTGTATTTAAAAAATATTGAAAAAGCCTCACAAGTTTCACTAGTAGTTTTTAGGAGGCATTCCATTGAGTGAGCTGGGTTTAGAAGACGATCATAGTTGAAAATAAAACTCTTGGATTACCAGCATTATCATTTACTAGCCAACCCGCGGCGTACCATACGCCGCATAATCAGGCCGGTTTTTTAATGATTTTTAAGCACAGGGAGAAAATAAACTTTTGAAAAATCGGTAATGTAATAAATCAGCAAGAAAAGCAACATTTTAACAATGCACGGAACGAACCAACACACAATCGTCCGTGACTGAAAACTGGCGGACCGCCATCGTGTCTTCTCCTGCCAGACGGAGGGATGGGGGTGCACAGCGCTCCGGGAGGAGAGGAGAAGGACGTCCATTCCACTCCCTCCATCATGCTAGTCTGCTGATTTCTCGTTCAGTATGCACTGCCTGCTCATGTGCCCACCTCCAACTCGTCACTTGAGTTGTTGTCGTCTTTGCACAGTGCAGATGCACCTGTGACTCACGTAGACTTTTCATTGCTCTGTGCGGTTTTGGCTGCTTTTCTATATATAATCCACCAAGACACCTGACCACGGTAGTAGCGAGGTGGGAGGGGGGTGTGTACAAAGAGTAGGGACGTAACCAGTGGGAGCGTATGAGTTGCACTTAGTGGGAATTCCACTGTTTGCAGCCCAAATGGGGTTCAATGGCTTACCCACGGCTCTCTGCGCCGGGTAGATACACGCTCAACCTCATGCATAATTATTTATTGAATGCTAAACACTTGTGAAAAGACATGGTTGTCTAAAATGGGTTGGTGTGAGAATACAACAGTAAGTGAATGAAAAGAAGGAACTCTGGAGAGAGCAAAATACAACACAATAGTGAACCCGCGGCATAACAAACGGCGCATAATTATTTATTGATGGTTGAACACTTCTGGAAAGACACAGTTGTCTAAAAAGGGAGGGTTTGAGGATACAACAGAAAGTGAATGAAAAGATGGAACTCTGGAGAGAGCAACATATAATTGTCCGTGAGTGAAGAAGACGCATGTTTGTCGCGGACGCGAATCGCTGTATGTAGCGTGTAAAACAGTTTGCTATGGTGCACACGGTCGTGCGTCGTAACCGAAAACTCGGATTTTAAAGACTGCTTACTTCATTGTGTTTTAACCTCAGATGTAAAGGATTGTTTTAATGATCCCATGGGATACCCCTCGCAAACCGTTTTACACGCTGCATATGGCGACTCACCTCCGCGAGAAACATGCCTCTATGAACAGTCAAGGTGGCTCGGAGGTACATGAGGCCTCTACGACAGACGAATATAAATGACGCCGTTCTTTCTGTGTCGTCGCGTCCAAGTTGGTGGGCGTGGTTCTGCGAGTTGTCGTATCCAATGGTCTTGGAACTGGTGGGCGTGGCTTCTCCCTGCATGCGCCATAGGTGTCTTACTTGTCGGCGGCTTAGTGAATCTACGCCCCTTCCAGCATGCTTTCCATGGGTGTCTTGCCTTAGGTGAATTATATATATAGTGAATTAGTGAATTATATATACTGTATATAGATAATTTTAGGCAATATTTTCTCTAAAATCATAAATGATGATGTCTCTGCTTGTGTTTATTGTGTTTTCTTTGGGATTTTTGACATTCTGCTCTGTTTTTTGATCTTGCCTTGGATTACTGTACTAGAGCTTTGTTTGCCTTGGATTGCCTTTTTGTGTTCCACAGAGCTTCATGTTATTTCAGATCATTTTCTTTAAGAATAAATCTTTTATTTTATAATAGATTCTATATGGCCCTCTTTGTTACTAGCCTGTTTTTTTTTTCCTTTTTATTAATTTAATTGCAATCTATACAAATCAATCAAGTTTTTACAAAAAGAAAAAAAAAGAAAAAAGAAAAATTGAGTTAAGGACTAGTCTGTTTTTTGACAGGATTTCTCCCTTTTTGGAACTGATCAGTACTTATCTACTTTGGATCTCACAAGCAGCACACAGGTACTGATGTTTTTGATGTTCAGGGTCCTTTCAGCAGTAAAATAAAAATAAATTTATTAATAAAAAATACCTTACTCAAGGTAAATTTCTGACATCATACAACGATATATGTATCTAGCAACACAGCCTGAGGCATAGAAACTTGTCTGCTTCATTGTTGATGTAAATTTTTAACCAAATCCACAAGCATCAAGAAAAAAATAGAGGGCAAAAGAATGCAGAAAGAAAAGAAAAGAAACAAGTGAATGTCCTTTAGAAAAATAAAACCATGCTACAGCCAAATTGTTCCATATTGACCTTGGTTTGATTGTTATATGTGAAGTGTTCTTTTTAATTTTGCATTAATTTAGCCATTCAATTAACTTTAGAGTCAATACAACACCAACAACAACAATATTTATTTATGTAGCACTTTTTCATACAAATAATGTAGCTCAAAGTGCTTTACATGATGAAGAAAGGAAAAAAAAGATAAAATAAGAATTAAGATAAGAGAACACTAATTAACATAGAATAAAAGTAAGGTCAGATGGCCAGGGAGGACAGAAAAAAAACAAAAAAAAAACTCCAGACGGCTGGAGAAAAAATAAAATTTGCAGGGGTTCCAGGCCATGAGAACATAAAAAGACCATGTAACCAATTATAAATATTTCTACCTATACTGTTTATGGATTGCAAATTCTGGTGGGGCTGTTCAGTCTTGGAAGTGTGAGAGGGAAACAGAGAGAGATGATCGGGAACATCAAGAACAACATCTACAAGAGCCACTCCTCTGCTTAAATCAATTGACCTGAGAACTTAAAGGTTAATGAGTCTCTACAGGATCCCAGGTTGTACCTGCCGACAATGTTGGGGAAAGTGACTACACAACTCAAAACTGTACACTTTGCTGGGAAATCCCTTAATGCAGAGACACCACTGATTTCTACACTGGTCACAGTCTGTTATGATCTGTTTCCAGAATGTTTTGTAAACCTTGTAATTTTTTTTTTGGGGGGGGGGGGTGGGGGGGGGGATTTATTTATTCTTTCCAGAGGTTTTGTAAAGTGTAGAATTCAGCTTAACTTTATTTTTTTTAAACTTTTATTTTTGATTTGGGATTGGTCTTTTATTTATTTGTTCAGTTTTGGAAGGAGTTTTGGCACAATGCTGTTTGAGCCAACATCACATCTCTCACCTTTTTTGTGAATCTCTAAACCCGTCCCTTGTTTGCCAGTTAAATTGGTTTTCAGGTAGTTAGGAACTTGGCATTGGCATTTTGATTCCATAAAATTGTTTATGGTTTTGTCCTTGGCTAGTCTCCTGGTAAACGTTTCATCCTTCATATCGTTATTCTAGTTTTAAACTACCCATGTGCTTGGCCAGTTTTTGTACCTGTGGCAGAACACAATCAACTGATCAGTTTTCCTGTTTGCATCTGTCCATCCTTATACTGATCCAATTATTATAATTTCATTTTGGAATCTTTGGCTTTTTAAATGTAATTGACATTGTTTTATTGTACTGAGATAGAAAAACATTATTACCCTACTTATGTATGTTTTGTGTATACATTTTCTGTCTAATTTCTCTTTAACTTCGTTACATTTTGGGCTACTTTTATTCTGACATATTTTGCTAGACACTTTCGTTATTGCAATGTTAAACAAAGAAAGAAATGAGCTGCACAAATATGGACAATGCTTTACTCAGGCAATTATCTTAAATAAAGGCCCTCCCACTTTAGCAATATTCTGATATGCAAAGAATCTGGGACAACTTCCTCCATCATCTATGCAGTCATTCTAAGTGCACCTCACCACAGGCAGCCCACAGAATGGGGTAAAGCTGGATGTTTATGGCTGGGTGGATGTTGAGGACACACTGTCTCAGTCTCAGTAATTTTCAGAACTGATGCTTATTTAGTTCAGCCACTGTCCTCATGGTAGCCTTTGAACGGAGTGAGGTTGGATGTTAGTTTTCACAGCTGGTGCTGCCGCATCCTTGTGGAAACCTAGTTGTACTGTACTTATGTCTTTTATTTATTTGTTCAGTTTTGGAAAGAGTTTTGGCACAATGCTGTTTGAGTCAACATCACATCTCTCACCTTTTTTGTGAATTACGTCTCTAAACCCGTCCCTTGTTTGCCAGTTAAATTCAGCTTATCATCTGCTGTGATTTACTTACCTTGTCACATTTGTTGCTCATTACTTTTCTCACAATATCCTGAGTATCACAGCCCCAAAAGAGATTGTGAACTAGCTGGATAAGACCGAGGAAATACAAAAAGGCCATTTCTCAAACAAGAAGCAATAAAGTCTAAGGAAAAGAAAAAGCTTTACTAAATATTATTTAATGAAGGACAATGCCATTTTAGGGTTTTGATGACTAATGTTATTGTTCAAATAATTTTGTCTCTTTTCATGTCCTTTCGTGTTACACAAAAATGAGAATTACTTTTGGGGACAGAGAATGCTTAAAATATTTTCAATTTAAATTGCAATTGAGGATTTGCTTTACAAAAAATCATTTTATGAAGGGGTATTCAGGAACAGATTAGCTCCTTTTTAAAGGGCGGGATACCTGCCCATCTCTGTTATGAGCGACCTCTCAACTGAATCAGTATACAATCATTGAGATAGCCACTCAAGCTGAATGTTCAAGCTGCAGTTGCTTGACTCATACCTTCATGACTGTAATAAGTATAAATTATTTTAAGCTTGTAAGAACAGGGACAGATCTTATATTTACTTGTACTTTTGATACTGAAGTACACTTAATATCAGATACTTTATAACTTCTACTTGAGTAATTTGCTCATGGTTGAATTTTACTTTTACTCTCTTCAGAAAAAGCATCTTTACTTTTGCTCAGGTATATCCATCCATCCATCCATTATCCAGCCCGCTATATCCTAACTACAGGGTCACGGGGGTCTGCTGGAGCCAATCCCATCCAACACAGGGTGCAAGGCTGGAAACAAACCCCAGGCAGGGCACCAGCCCACTGCAGTGCAGGGCGGCACGGTGGCTCAGTGGTAGCTCTGCTGCATCGCAGTAAGGAGACCTGGGTTCGCTTTCTGGGTCCTCCCTTTGCATGTTCTCTCCGTGTCTGCGTGGGTTTCCTCTGGGTGATCCGGTTTCCTCCCACCGTCAAAAGACATGCATGTTCAGTGCATTGGAGATCCTAAATTGTCCCAAGTGTGTGCGTGTTTGTGCAGTGCGGTAGGCTGGCGCCCTGCCCCGGTCTGTTCCTGCCTTGCACCCTGTGTTGGCTGCAGGGCCGGATTAAGGTGGGTGCTATTGATGCTGCAGCATTAGGCCCATTCCTGAAATAGGCCCAGATGAAAACAGACGAGAATTTTCCGGAAGCTGAACAGTTTTCCTTTGCTATATTAATCTCAAAATAATTCTTAGAATGAAATTTGGAGTCCGACTTTCGGACACCTAGACACAGCTTTAATTATACAGTTACTATTGTTATTTGCGCTGTGACATAACTATAACGTCGTTGTGCTTATTGCGAACCGAAGATTTCAAGTTAATGCTATCAAGTTTACGTTAAACAGTTTATTTAGTAATTTAGCTGCGTTTTTTGCAATATCTTGGGGATTCTTGCCACTTTATTATTGTTCGGTAAGTGCCACGTAGTAAATTTTTAACCTTGAAATTTAGTTGTACAGCAAAAATCGATGGCTATTTAAATGGTTATCTGTAAAGGTAAAACTAAAAGCCGGCCCGCGGGCCCGGCATGGATGTTTAGAATTTTTTAAATCCTCGACAGGATTCTGGTCTATTATGAAATTTAAATCGTGGACAAATTTTTACCCTCAAGAGCCTGAACTGAGTCACTTTGACCCAATGTCTCTGCAAATTCATTTTTTCTTACTCTGTTTCGTAAGAGAATTGCGAAATTTTGTGTATTTAGGTTTTCTGCATTAAGTGCACTTTTCAGACAATTGCTATTGAATGTTGATGTTACACAGTTTGATGTTAATCTTGAGTTGTTACAATACTACGTCGTTATTATTATTCATGTTCAATAAAGGCTGGCTGGTTGCGTCACAAGCAATTAAGGCTCCTTGGTCGGTCTGAGTGCGCATGTACGGTGAGTGTCGAATGCACATGCACCAATGGCGAGAAAAAATAGGCCTTTTTTGCGCTGCAGCATCAGGCTCAATTTCATCTTAATCCGGCCCTGGTTGGCTGGGATTGCCTCCAGCAGACCCCCCGTGACCCTGTGTTAGGATATAGCGGGTTGGATAATGACTGACTGACTAATTTATGCAACACTGGTAACAAGTAAAGTTGAACTTAAAAGCATTATTAAGCAAATAAAAACAAAAAATATAATAGTTCATTTTGTTAAAATTCACTGATTTTCCTAAATGAACTGTCAACATTTTACAAGCTCACAATGATGCTGCTGTGTCTATACTTTGATGAAACTTTGCAGGCATTGTGTCTTTTCAGTCGACTTAACTTGTCATAAAACTTAAGATCTTTCAATATAAAACAAAAAGATTGTCGCTTTAAAGTGAAAACCAAGTAGCAGATTTCTTTAGGGGTGACTGAAAGAAAAAAGTCAGAGAAGACTCCAATTTTGTTCCATGTTGTTTTTCTTTGTTTTTGTCATTTTTCTACTCTCCTTGCTTTCATTTTGTGTATGTTCTGTCCTGGGTTGTCTTTTTATTTGCACTTTTACTAATTAGGACTCTTGGGCATTAATTTAATCTGCAGTTACCCAAGAGTTCCATTTTTGACTCCTGCATATAGTAGTCATTTTGCTGTGAAATTATTTTGCATCTTCAGCTTTGTTCTTCAGCTTCCTTTTGTACTTCCTTCAGTGAAGAGGCTGATATTCTGTTGAGACTTTTTAAATTAAAGGCTGGGGGGTTGTCAAGAGGCAGGGCCTGTTAAAGCCCATTGTGGCACTTCCTGTGTGATTTTGGGCTATACAAAAATAAACTGTATTGTATTGTATTGTATTGTAAATTATGGAATGCTTTGATTAAGAGTTATAATTTACTTTTCAAACTGTTTCTTTTTACTTTCTTTCCCTTTTTCTATTTGAGTACTCTTTAAATTAAATATCTTTTTCTTTCAATAATTTTGTTTGAACTTAGAATACTTTTGCTTTATGTAATATGTTAAATTAAATAAATATAAGTGTAAGAGCCAATCTTAGAACGTTGAAGTTTTGAGTTAAACTCATATTAATGTTTGCTTAATTTGAATAGAACATAAATTTCTTTCATAGTCATAACTTATGGTATAGTCTTATCCCCCTATAAGTTAGCAAGAGATAGAACCTTCTTACAATAACTGAGTAACAGTGTGATAATAAGCTTAGTTGTGATAAGAACAGATCCCAGTAAAGAGGGACTTGAAAGACTCATTTTCTACTCAGAGATGGGATAAGCATACAGTTTTCTGACCGTTTTGAAATGGTTCAGAAATGTTATATAAATAGTAACAATTTGAGATGTAACAAGATTAAGCTTAGAATTGAACTTTTCGTAACATTAATTTTTCCTTTTTAGCTATTTTAATTTTCCTTTTTTTTGTGTGAACTGTTTTACTTTAAAACTTAACTAAACTTTTAAAAACGAAGATATTTTGTCTGTGGAATCATTTCTGCGCGTCAGGCTTTTGTTGAATCCCATTTTTTGAGTTGAAGTTGCTCAACTTTGGTAATTTTGGAAAAACGCGGCTACAATAAGTATTGTGTAGAGCAAATTATTCTATGGTTTCAGGTTACTAGAGAAATATTTTTCTTTAGCAAGACAGTTGTCTCTTATTTTTTAAACTAAGACCACCTTATCTATGAGAAGCAGAGACTGTTCTTGAATAACATCAAACACACTTTTTAGTATCATATTACCAAAAGTATAAAGCAGAGAAACCAGTACAGTAATGTCATCCAGGAAGAAAACATGAATATTATAAAGGTCAAAAACTATTTCCCACATAACAAATGAATAAAATAGACATCAAAACAACATTAATTGCATTCAGATCCTGACACCATACCGGATCCCTAGTACATGACAACATTTCATATTTGCAGAAGAACATGATATATTGTAATGAATTTGCATTAATTACAAAGTTACTGTAGCAAAGACACAGTTCAAATTGCCAAATAGTGTACCAGAAATGAAATGTCAATAATATAATAGAATCACTGAGCTGTTTTAAGCATTGTGTTCTGTTTCCTTTTGCATCTGTGTTGTTGTTTCCACTAACATGCTATGCTCAAAGCCACTTAAGTCTTTAGTCTCACCCCTTGTCCTTCTCTATTACAGACACACAAATCTGCTGGCATCTTGCATTTTAATTTTAAATAATATTGTGTATTGAGTGAGTGAAGAGCTGCTTGGGGATGGCATTGGACAACTTAAAGTGCAAGCTGAGTCTATGAGAAATTAAAGATGTGTAAAAACACAGGAAAGCATCAAGAAAGTAAAGAGTTCATTTATTTAAATCACAGTAGCTGAAAATATTAATTGTATTTCACATTGAACATAAAATTTCTGGCAAAAAACACACCATTATTACCTTTGTATGACTCAAAAACTTCCATCACTTTTCGACATTCTTCAACAATTTTCTCCTCAAGGCTAACTCTGCCCATCCAAAAATTCTTCAGTGTGGAGATGGTAAAATGACGCATGGCTTTTCACGATTCTCCTTTGCCAAACAGAATTCCTGATGAATGACAAAAAATTGTTAAGAGCAAAGTAAAGCAGTGTCTCCAAACAAGTCTTACACAGGTGCAAAAATATCACCTACGTTTTTGTTTTTACTTTGACTTGTTTGACAATAAACATAAAAGTCAAAGACAACATAAATCTCTTTTTGCTTTATCTCAAGGCATAGACAAATTTTTTTCATTAGTTCATTTCCTTCTTTCAGTTGTAATGCATTAGCAGTGAGCTGCCCGGTAGGAACAGATGAGGACACTGCAATGGCAGCTGAGATTAAAGCCAACATGCCTGTATGGAAAGAAGGGCACTGCCAGAGACAGACTGACCTCTGTCTGGTCAGTGCCCATGAAGCAAATTACCTGCTGCCAGCAGACAGAGAAATTAGCAAACTGTGAGGAAGAGGACAATATGATGTGGAGTGTTGGAGTAGGCAGCTTTCACTAAGCTATAACTAAGAGAGACAGAGAAGCCATGGCAGCAAGTAGGTTGGTGTAATTCCTCCAGGCCTTAAGCACAACTATTCAGAATGTTAGGCTCATGGTTTACTCTTCTCAGAACAAGTCCGGGGTGTTACCAAAGTCTCTGTGGTGACTCCAGAGACTTTAAAGCTTCAGGAAGTATCATTTTAAGTTTTGTTTCTATATTGTCTCCACTTTGGAGCTGTTGGTTCTATATGATACCACGTGGTTAACCGCTTGACACATGATCCACAGTGACTATCGTATAAAAGATGATGATATTTCACAGTGCATGGAATTTAATTAATTAAAAAAATATTTTTGCAAGAAATAACTTGAATAAATGATTATTTTAAGAAAAGGACCTTTGGTTTTGATATTTGCCACTTAAAATAATGACAATTGTAAATAATGTAATTGCCACATGACAGTCCTAACTCATTTAAATGTTACACTGATTTATACGTTAAATGGTAATTAAAGGATACATTTAATTTATTCTATATTTGCATATTTACACATTATCAGGGTTGTCAGATGCCTGCAGGCTTAAAAGCTTATATGAATGTAATTCTCCACAGAGATATGAGGTGGCACTGTGTAATAACGATCTCTCCTCTCCTTTCCCTTCTGTAGAAAGGAAGACTGATATATTTAAATCCATGATGTCAGTTCGGGGGTCGGACCACCTGGACTCACTTCTTCCTCCAAGAATCCTTCATAATAGGAAATGCTGTCATTTTAGGCAGTCCGACTGAACCTCAGAATGACCTAACCTTTTCTCATTATACAACACGTTTTTTTTATGCCTTTTGCGTATCATGTAATATACAGGGTTTGCCGTATGGTATCCCAGACCTCTTTCTTTATTCCTTGTGTCTTTACAGAGTTTACAATAACAACAATATTTATTTCTATAGCATGTTTTCATGAAGCTCAAAGTGCTTAAGAAAATGTTAAAGAAACAGTTATAAGCAAAGAATGTAATTAAAGTGTCTCAGTAATTTTAAGTAATTCTTTTTGTTATTATTTACCATCATCCCTGGTGCCATTCTGTGTTTAGTCACTCATCACACTGCACATTGTTAGGGTTCATCTGCATTAATATACTCATATTCTTATTTTAGTGCCATTATATTAAATCAGCAATAAAAAGCCAAGACATGTTAATGTGGCTCAAAACTTTCTCATTCAGAGAGAAATCTCATCAGATGAAGATTACGTATTTCCATTGTTTTTTAAATTTAGTTTACAGTTTAAGATCCTTGATGTTTTAAAGATGTTATTATTTCCACTTGCTCACTTTAGTTTTGCTTGCTGTAGTTTTTCTAAAGTGCACTGACCTGGCATACCTGACTGCTCTTTAGAAAGCCTCCTTGAAAATGAACATCTTACTACTCACTAAGTATACTAAGCCCTGTATATGCAGGCCCAGCTGGGCAGCAGAGTTTTGTGTGTGTGTGTGTGTGTGTGTGTGTGTTCTGTAAATTTTGAAAGTTTGTGATCTTCCTATTCTTCATCTGTTTGTTTTTGGTTAAATAAATACACTCATTTGATTTATTTTGGAATTGTAGTGGTAAAGCTATAAAACAGGCATTCACAATCTACCATGAAATATGCTCATTGATAATCTGCAGCAGTGGTTCTTAAACCTAAGAAAACTGAGACGATACTGGGACCCAAGAAGAGGACTATCACCATAATGACAAATAACAATGGCCATACAATAAAAAACATTTCTATTCAAACACATTCCTTACATGACTATTACTAAAAGAGAAAAGTGGAAAGCAAACATTAATACAATAATTAAAATTCTAAACAGGGAATAGATTTCTGGGGTATATCACGGCTAGGGTAAAAGCTTAGTACGGCTTAGTTAAGCTAAGAGACATACATCTTTCTTTGATTTGATTTCTCTGATTTTGGAAAGGATAGCACAAATGGTTACTTTACTTATTTGCTTGGCTCGTGACTCCAGATACGTAAAAAGTATATGAAATTATAGCAGCATATAGAGGTGTAAGAACAGGAATTCAGAAATCAAGAAGAAAGAAATACTTCTTGAAAGATGCAGTTGTGAATAGGTGTTTTGCTGGTGACGACAGATAATGAGTCGAAAGATCTAACCCTAGAAAAAGCCATGTACAACTGACCATGGCTGAAGACTGGTTGTTGTAGATAACGCAAATCTTTGCAAACGTAAGGCAAGGCGGGATGTTGGGGTCGTGTTTGAAGTAATTGACAATGGTAGCATGGAGAATCTCGGAAAGAGCTTGAATTTCAGCTTTACCACCATAAACTCCAGATGTTGCCATGTATTGATAGTACTCCTGACTTGTTGTGATAACTCATCTTGCATTAGAAAGAACAGGAAGAATGTCTCCAAATCTGTCCCAATGTGATGCAACGGAATCTACTGCCCTATGTCGTAGTGAGAGTGCATTGCCTTCGTCAACCGTTTGTGTCAAGAAATAACCCACTGATAGGAACAGGCAGTTGCCGGATCCCGGAATAGAGATGATGTTGTACAAAAACCCGTCGACAGAGAAGATACTGTCGTTCATTTTATTACAAAGGCTTAGGATACAACCGTCGCAGTATAACGAAAATAGCAAGGAGCGAAACCAATAGCAAGGAGCGAAACCAATGCCAATGGTCAAGAGAGTATCTTCCTGTAGCAGGCTATGGAAAACATAGACATATATAGATAGATGTCGCATTCACTGTGTTGCCCAGTCGACACAATACATCAGCTCGTCCGCAATTGCGAGTGGCAAAAGTGCCATTTAAACTACTACAGGTAGACGTGGAAATTGGGTTTTCTGATGAAAAAACAATAATGTTTAAAACAGTATCGTTTACAAACAGATTTTGGTGAATCGTTTACATGCAATTATTTATATCCATTTATACACTAATAATGGCAATAAAATAATAATAATTATTATTATTAAATAATTCCTCCCATATAAGTAACATTTCTCGGACTGCCTTCTTTCATCTCCGAAACATTTCTAGACATCCTGTTCTTACGCAACACAGTACTGAAGTATTGGTCAATGCCCGAGTCACCTCACGTATAAATTATTGTAATGCTATTCTATCTGGCATCCCACAAAAACTTATCCATCGCTTACAACTTCTTCAAAATTCTGCTGCCAGGATAATAACCTGCTGTTCTAAATCCACTGAACATATCACACCTATTCACGTTCAACTTCCCTGGCTCTATGTTAACTACGGAATACAATACAAAATACTGCTCTGAACATATAAAGCTCTCCACAACCTCATTGATCTCCTACAGACTTGCACTCCTCTCACTTACTCAGATCCTCATCTGCAGCTCTACTTTCTGTACCACACATCAAACTCTGTGCTGTGGGAGCTCGAGCGTCTCTCATAGTGCTCCTCAACTTGGGAATTCTCTTCTCTCTCATGTACGTCAGCTCGATTCAATAACACATTTTAAAACTACCCTCAAAACTTATCTTTTCAAACTGGCATACCAATTGTGAATTTTGCACTGTTACTGCCAGTTATCTTTGTTTGTTTGCTAATTATTGCTTTTTGATTTATCATTCTCTTGTTTTAATTTTACTAAATGTTGTTTAATTTTATTGTAAGGTGACCTTGAATGCTAAGATTATAAAATGGGATTTTCTAATGGCCTAATATATCCAAAACATTTGTTCAGCCTTACCTATGAAATTAAATCCCCCGGGATCTGGTTTGGCATGTACAGCGGTTTGTACAATCCCAAGCAGCACATTATTCATTATTTCACTCCACAGCAGTGCCACTTGCAATATGGTGGCGACGTTGACATATGATGCTGCTGGTCGTGCGGCATCTAGTAATTCTATGTCTATGACGGAAAAGACTCCCAGGCGCACACATGGCTGAAGTGAAAGGTCATACGGTCAGGCTAGATACAGGGCGGTGACGTGACACCAATGGCGTCATGAGAGAGGAGCGGAGAATGCGGTAGTCTGAAGGAGGAATAGGAATCGAGAAAAGCAGCGTGGGGGTGTATGGGAGGCCGCAGGCAGCGTGGGGAAGGGTTTGGAAAAGGATGAATAGGAATCAAGAAATGCTGTGTGGGCTGCGTGTGGGAGGGACTGGTTTTGAAGAGGAAGCAAGACGAACCAATAGGAATCGACAAATGCCGTGTGGGCTGCGTGTGGGAGGGACTGGTTTTGAAGGGGAAGCAGGACGAACCAGAAGAGAAATATATATATATATATAATAAGAGATTTACCTCACCTTAAACATTTTTTTTGTTTTAAATGACGTTTTTCAAATGAGCTCCACTATTAATACATTTCTCTGAATGAATCCACAGATTGTTAAGTACAAAGGTAAACCAAAAAGTCAAGGTAATTTGAAAATTACACAGTAACCGCAACAGTCAGAAGCGTATGCACTACAACATGCTTGTGATGTCTTCTGGGTAGTTTGAACACACATACGGCACTCTGCTGTTAGTTTAGTTGAACCCAATGTCAAATGAATATGGTCTGAGGTCTGTGTAAGTGGCTCAGTCTGCTGCTGCTGTGACAGTCATTAGGAAAACTGGACTGAAAATGACAAGAAATCACAAACAAAATCAACAAAAAAGCAAGAAATGGAATTTTCATATGAAGAATAGTTCAAGATTTCACCAATAGATGGTGCTAGTAACTGATAGAAATATTAATGGAAGTGTTAAAATATTGATTACAAAATTATACTAAAACAAACCCAAGACTAAAAAGTTAAAAATAATATACAGTATATATATATAGTGTCTCATACATCACTTGTAAAACAAAAGTGTGGGTGCTTTTCATCAATTAACATTAAAAAAAAATCTTAAAATCTTAGCAAAAGCTAAGAAAGTCTGTATGCAATCAGGATCAGATTTATAAAACCTGATGTAAACATATTTCTATGCAATTTACCTTTATAAATCACAATGATCTTGCAAATGTGCATACTTAAACATGCCTCAGACTCTGCCTGGTTGAGGCCCTGAAACAACCATATATATGAAGCATACAACAGAACTTCACTGGCTATTAGTTCACCCTTCCTCTTGATGCAGCAAGAACCCAACACCTGCATTCAACAGTACTTGGTTGTGCTCCACAACTGAGCACACAAGATAAAGCACACCATTATAGCACCTCTGCTCTTCATTCTGGGGGGTCTGGGAAAGGTGTAAGACACCAGTACCTGAGCAGGTATCCACTACCAACATGATTGCTTTCACAATGAATAGTACAAGCCATATGAAAAATTGAGCATTCAGCAAGTTACCTTACCAACAAAACAGTTATGACATACAGCACCATCACATCTGTCAAAGCTGCAGGTCAGGTCAGGTCAGGTTGGGGAGCATGCACTGGTACAGTCCCAACTTCTAGAAATGACCATCTATCCGCCGCAACCAGGTGTTATGTGGGCATCCCCTTGGATTGGTCCAGCCACTCGGGAACCTCAACAATGAGCTGATCATCCTCAGGGGATTGTGACACATGGCTGTGGTGCCATAACTGATGCTCCCTCACAATGCAGGTAATGTACCTTATTCGGGACTCCATGAACAACTGCTAACACAAAGTCAAACCAGCAGTAACCAAGCATTCTTTGAAGAGAGACACAGTACTGAAAGAGTCCAGTCTTCATCTCGGGATAGTGCCCATCTCTTGCAAACCATATAGCAAGACAGGAGGCACCAGGACTCTAAAGACTTGGACCTTCGTCCTTTTGCATAGATATTGGGAGCACCACACACCCCTTTCCAGCGACTTCATGACCCCCATGTTCTCCCAATCCGTCTACTGACTTCATAGGAAGAGTCACCAGAGACATGAATGTCACTGCTAAGGTAAGTAAACATCTCGACAAGGTCGACACTCTCTCCGCAGGCAGACACACTGCTGATGGCTGTGCCCAAGAGGTCATTAAAGGCCTGGATCTTGGTTTTTATCCAGGACACTCACAAGCCCAGACACTCAGACTCCTCGCTCAGTCTCTCAAGAGCCCCAATCAGAGCCTCCATTGACTCTGCGAAGATCACAGCATCTTCAGCAAAGTCAAGATCAGCGAATCTTTTTTCACTTACAGATGCCCCACAGCCACTGGACCCACCCACCTTGCCCAACACCCAGTCTATACAAGCATTGAACAGAGTAAGAGCAAGAACACACCCCTGACAAACCCTAGAATCAACTGGGAAAAATGCAGAGGTTCTGCCTCCACTCTGCACAGCACACACTCACAGTACCAGTGTTCAGGCTGGCCATGATAGCCAGCAACTTTGATCATCATGCTGGAGAGAGAAGACGTTTCACATGCTTACCCGGATGGGCCGCCTCAAATTGAGACCCGAGTGCTTCTGTGCAGTGGGCGACGCCTCAGCACTAGACCAGTTCTGATCCCCAACAGTTCTGACCCCATTGGCTCTCTGACGGTTTTGACTCTTCAGGGGATGGGGCTCCTGAGGGCAATCCCTCTTCCTCTTAATGTGAGCCACCTTCCTATGGCTGGCTGCAACAGAACTGCTCCCATGGAGAGTAAGAAGGAGTCCTATCTGTCGTCTCAGAGCTTCATAAAGTTTTTTTTGTTTTTTTTTTTAACGGTAGCTGGAGTGTCAGTCCTGCCACCAGCCCCCATGATTTCCCCCATGGTGTCTCTCATAAAGTGGACACTTTCTCATTCAAAACAGAGGGGTTAATTTCATTGATAAATATTAAGCACAGGTTGCAAACTTTTAGTGCATATAAGGAAATAATATACTGTTCATGTAGCTTTATGAAAGCAAAGTCTCTTATGGCCACGAGACTTTTTTGTTTTTTGTTTAACGGTAGCTGGAGTGTCAGTCCTGCCACCAGCCCCCATGATTTCCCTGCAAGTTGGTGGACCGCTTGTAGTTCCAGATGCAGTTTAACATCAAAGTTACTTTGAACCAAAATAAATGAAACATTGGTTGACCCAGGCTTCTGAGCTTTGACGTTTGTCAGTCTCATCCGAGCATCACAGCTGTTGTGCATTAATGAAATTAAACTGTTTACAGTGAACCAAAGCAGCTTCCATCTTGCTAGGTGGCTTTATTGCAATATGACTAATAGTTCCAAATGTATTAAAAGAACTGGACCCTACTACAAATTACATTTTAGTGTTGACAAAAACCTGTTAAGTTTTGTGTATGTACACCCGCAACCAACAAAAACTGGATGTAGCACCTTGCCACTCAGTTAATGAATTCCATCTCAGAGGGCATGATGGAGTGAAGCTTGGCGGAGATATTTCTGACCTGTTGGCCTGTCCCCAGAGAAGTAACAAGTAAGTAAGTAGGTAAGTAAAAAATTATTTATAAAAGCGCAAATCACAGACAGAGGTCATAAAGCATTGTACAATAAAACATAGAATAGTTAAATATTAAAACAAAATACAGAGCAATAACAATACAAAAACACCCACAGATGAGAGTACTACCAAATGCCAGTCTGAACAAATTTCACCTTATGCAGTTTCTTGTATTAGGAATTTGTTAGTTTTCGCATACCCCTTGGGGTGAGAGCGCAGGGTCAGCCATTGTACAGCACCACTGGAATGAGTGCGGATTAAGGGCCTTGTTCAAGGGCCCAGCAGAATAGGATCTCTTTTGGCAGCAATGGGGATTCAAACCAGCAACCTTCTGGATACCGGAGCTGATCCTTAGACTCAGAAACAACGCTCCACTCTATTTTTTTTTTTTATTCGTTAATGTGTCCCAAGTTGACACCCAAACAGTTCAAAAGATTCTGCTGATCTTAAAACCATGCATAACGCCGTGCGTAGAATTTGCACTATAACATGACGTAAGCACAAAAGCCGAAATGTGCTTACGCACAGAAAAATCAAGATGCAGGAATCTGTGCATTCGCCCGCTACATAAATCCCAGTCAGCGTGAAAAGTAACTCTCGTGCACGCGCGTGCTGTCCCGCCCCAACTCCTCCCAGAATTATGCCTCTTTGAATATGCAAATAAATATAAATAGCCCTTAAGCTCAGTGTTCTGTGAAAAGGCAATGGCAAAAGCAAGAGGTAAAATATAAGAATTTCAGCAAATACCAAGTGGAGGCAAAGAAAAACGTACTATTTGTTGGTTTAAACAGTGGTATAAACAACAAAAGGAAGTTGATCGAGTGACATAGCGTGTTTGAGAAACAAGCTCAAGTTCACAGTCGCACAGTGCCAAAATAAAAAAGAAGTCACATATCAAAGTCACTGTGAAAAGGCGAGTTGTAGCCCACCGTCTGAGCTTATTAGGGTACAGACAAAAAAAATAGGCACACAGTGGGAAAAAAGCACGAAATGTCAACTTTAATCTCGAAATTTCCACTTTAATCACGTAGTTTATTTTGTTATTAAAGCAGAACATCATAAACTTCATCTTAAATTCATTTAATTTACTAGTTTCTCAAATCCCATCGTAACTAAAGTAGCACGTTAAATGCTTTGTTTTGTATTTGATCTTCAATGTGCTCTATGTGTGTGAATCACTACGTGCTTCCGTTCTTTCTCTTTCTCCGGCAGGACATAGAATCCATTACATTCGTGATATTACAGCTGTCTGAATAATTAAAATACTGAGATGTATACGTGATATCATTTTCATGATGATGGGAATGAAAGCATGTTATAAATCATGTAAACACGATGGCGCAGTGATTGTTCTATGAAATAATTTATTGTAGCAATACTGTCTCTTTCAACCATATTAACCTCCAATTCCTGTCATTACTTTTCTTACCCCAAATACCCAGTCGCCACACAATCAGCTCTGTAACAGACGTTAAGCCACCTGTAAGCTTACAACGACGATTCTTCAAAACTTTTAAGGAACATTGAAATATCTTCATAGTACATGTTTAATTATTCTATCTGTCTATCCATCCTCAGCAAATATACAGCGCAAAGCAGGAACAATCCATGAACTAGCTAGTGTTGCGGCACCGTGTCCTCACATGTTTAATTATTAACAATACAGATTATTTAAATGAAGTTAAAGTTGTATCTGTATAATATAATGAACATATTTTGCTGCATTTCAGCTTAAAAATGATATCGTCATCATATGTAAATAATACGCGCTTTATAAAGTGGTGCAGGTTGTGCAATATTATAACTGTAGTGCAAGTTTACAGTGGGGTAATTCTACTTATAAGTACAAACAGTTCTACAAGGAGCAATTGATTGAGTGAGTTTATAGTTCTTGGGATGAAACTGTTTCTGAACCGCGAGGTCCGTACAGGAAAAGCTTTGAAACGTTTTGCCATGGCTTTGGCAGCATGTGCTTGATGCTGTATACCAATAATTCTCATTCTGATCTGCTGCTGCTGTGATTCACACTCAGATACAGTGATATAAATACTCCGAGGGGTGCAGTGAGAGTAATATGGAAAAAGATGATCCGCTGTGGCAACTCTTAAAGGGAGCAGCTGAAAGAAGAAAAAGAAGAAGAAGAAGGTGCAGTGAGAGTAATAACGCTAAAGCAGTTATGGTATTTGGAATACTATGGCTATTCCCTGGACCATTATATTGTTACAGGTAATCTACAATCAGATGCATTACACTAATAAACAATATGCTGTTAGTTTCAATGTATTTATAAAGCTGCGTCATAAATGTGATTCTAAGAAATAAAGGGTAACCACACAAGAACAGTAGCACTACTTTGACGCTGGGTGCCACCAGTCTGCAAAACCGAGCGGAGAACTTGCGTACGACAAGGTATAAGGTACCGTGGAAAAGTGCATGGCTTTACGCCAAGTGTAGGTTTTATACATCGCGATTTGAACATGGAAGCGTTCTTACGCAACATTTCTTTGCGTACGCACCGTTTATGCATGAGGCCCCAGGTGTAAGAGATCATCAGGAAACAACATGGCAATGATTTGAACCACTCTCGGTCAAAACCACATCCATCCCAGAAAACAAAGCCAGATGAAATACAGTTCTCACCAGCAAAACAAGTGGACTTTCCCAATGTCCAGCATCCTCTCTATCCCTTCTAAAAAAGATGGACTGGAGAGCAACCGAGGTAAGCAGGCAATTCCAATAGAGGCGGTGGGACAGATGCTTTCTGTTCACTCAGGTCATGCCCAATCAGTTCTTTGGCAGTAAGTCGAATGTCAGAGTGCTTGGCAATCAAAACAAAGCAAAGAAATGGATCTATTCACAAATAAGCAACAAAAAGAAAGCCAAATGCAAGTAGATCCGAGAGCAATAGATGGAAAACCCAACAGAAACATCATCTTGTCCAAGCAAAAAATATATATGTACATAATATATAATATGTAATATATAAACTGCTTGTATAAAAAAGGCCTATATACTGTAAACTGTCAGTAAACAAAAAAAGTCCTTCAGTGCAAATACGCAGCATTGTTTCTCTTAAAAGGGAACTAAAATACACTATGTACATCATGTTTGTCACTTTTGAGGTGTAATATGTTTGTTATATCAACGAACATTATATAACCTCTTGGTGTTAAGAATTATTATATGTGTGAGTTATCAATTACCTGCTTTGGCTGCATTTCCCTACTTTATCAAGGGTATCATTTCCCAGGTTTTCCAAAATGTTACTTGAGGATGAGTCAGAGTTGCCATAAATATATGCACATTCCATAGTACATGTTCTTCTTGGCTGCAGTTGGAGAATCTCTATAATCCCTTTATATACGGTGTCTCTCATGAAGTGGACAATTTCTCATTCAAAAGAGAGGGGTTAATTTCACTGATAAATATTAAGCACAGGTTGCAAACTTTTTGTGCATATAAGGAAATCTTATACCATTCATGTAGCTTTATGAAAGCAAAGCCTATTATGACCACGAGTTAGACCCTGGGACATGGTGTGATGATTTCCTAGACTTAGCAGGATAAATCTGGCCATGAATTGCGAAAGCACAAAGAGAAAGTGTACCTTGCATCAGAACTATAATTTGGACTAAAACATGTGCAGCAGTGATTTACACTCTATGAGATTTTGCAGAGCAAGTTCATGAAAAAATCAGACAAAAACCTGAAGAAAGAACTAAATGGATTCTGTAGATAAAAGAGGAGACACCCTTATCTCATGAGTAAAGTAAACATTCCATTAACCGTCACTCATGATGAATTCAAAGATAAGAAATACTTTAAGAGACAAATATCTTGTGGAATGAGTTGTTGCAGTAGTGGCTGACCGGAGTTCACCTCTAGCTCAACCAGCTAAGATGGCTGCTTTCTGCAGTTGCTACCTAAGTTCTTGTCCCTGGAACTAAATGAGGATGACCTCTAATGGGAGCACTGCCCAAGCACTGAGAAATTGGCCACATTGGTGAATGGACCCAAATGTTCCAAGTAGGGTTGTAACGGCCAACCCCTTCTCAGCCAGCAGCTACACCTCCAAGACTTGTGGCCTGGATAAATTACTGAGGTGAATCTTATAAATCAAGCCATACCTCTAACAAATACAATTTTCCCCAAAATCGACGGATTAAACATAGGCACACAAGCAGATATGTAAAATTAAATGATTAATTATATTAAATGAAATAATAACAAAAAATGCAAATTTCACACCCGAAAATAAATAAGTGCATATATAAATGTATACCCCTCCACCAAACTAACAACACCATATATACAATAACAAAACCCTCCCTTGTCCCAGTAACATATAATGAACACAAATAACGATAAATCAATACGGAAATGCCAATGATCATGAATTTGAGTCCGATTATAAAACTGTCCTGAATACGGATGACTGTTCAACAGATATATGATGTGTTTGAATTTCCCAGAAACAAAAATGAAGCAACCTCACTGTGAATCCTCGACGTGTGGTGGACAGTGTAGTTCAATCCCGGGGTCTCTGGCAATGATTGAATCGATGTAAGTCCGGCAGAATGAAAAACAAACAGGATCCCAAAGCGCAATGTGGAAAAATAGCAGGGGCTGGTGGTTCATTGTAAGTGAATTGTGATCTCCGTCTTTCTCCTTCTCTCTCTGTGTTCCCTCCTGATTGGTTATATAATGATAAGCTGGCTGTACTTGATTACTTTGCAAACAGGTGCTTTCCATCAGGGACTGCGTTCTCCCTCCATCATCCATCCCCTATGTATTTATGGGGACAACATTCACTGATGCACACATGATAAACAGCAAATGGGACAATGGAAACAAAAACGCACTCAGCACAAACTTTGACAACACTAATTCTATGTAGCCCTGCTATAGGGTAGAATTTGTACCTGAGCATCAGAGCCTATTGGAAATGTAATATGAAAGGAACAGGGACTAAGCAAAGCAAGGCATAATAAATAAACATTCACACAATATGTGGAACATGCATAAAACCAAGGTCACATGTAAGTACAGTATATCAATAGTCTTGTAAGGTCTGTGGAAAGGACTCAAGAAAGACATGTTTCTCAAATGCCTGTGTACTATCAGAAGGGACAGAGCCACCTGGAGAAGATAGCCATAGAAGAGCCCTTATCATCAGACAAAACCTTAGGTTTTGCAACTTTTTCTAAATTAATACCAAACAATTCAGCTAGTGAATATGTGATGATCTTGAATACATTTATTTCCAAATAAAACAAAAGCTAAAATTTAACATATTACAACATGGTTTAAATAGAGACAAGAGTTTTATGGCCAAATATGAGGATTGTTTGCATCTCTCAGACTGTCCCAGACAACAGACCCACATTGTTTTGAAAAACTCATCAGAAACTTCAAAAGACTTTATTGGACAGTTATCTTATCAAAAGATCTTGACTGTACACTGTTCTCCTCGCTTACTAAATGAGTAGCTTGGAGAGGTCTATTAATTTTTTGCATCTAAGATGTCTCACTTAAAGGTTTTCCTATGCTGTATCTGTCCTAGTGTCTGTATTGCATCTTGCCTGAAGAAGGGGCCTGAGCTGCCACGAAGCTTGCATATTGTAATCTTTTTAGTTATCCAATAAAAGATGTCATTTTGCTTAACTTTTCATCACATCCATAATGACTAACATGGTACAACACCCTAGTACTAAAAATAAAACAACAATTTGAATCTTGAAAAGATTCTTGAAAGGCACACATACTGTCTAATGTGGGTTCATTACCTCCTTGAGAACAATCATCACAAATGAGGAATTCATTTCTACTGCACAGGGATTCTTTCTTTTTGATGGCTCATGACACATGGCACTCACCTGAATCAGGGTCTTCTTTGGAAGTTTCATATCCAGGATATTCAGGTTGCCAATCAGAGGCAGTGGTCGGGGGCCAGGTGGGAAGCTGTATTTGGAATCTTTAGACGAAGTCAGCAAGAAACAGCAAAATATTACGAATACAAGAAAACACAGTAAATATGATGTTATGGTATCTCCAAGCAGTTCACTGAAACTGGACAGCATTCTGGAAAGCAGCACAATCTCCTCGTGCAGAATAAAGTCGGAGCAGCTCAGCACTCGCTACTGGCAAGTGCAGTCATTTTAATAAGGGTGGTCTCCACCTCTCCAACCCCTGACAAGCTGCCAACTTTTTCTTAAAGGAATCAGACCTTGCACAGAATATGTGAGGCTTTCAAGTGCTTAATAATCATTGCTTTATTACAGGGGTGCCCACACTTTTTCGGCTTGTGAGCTACTTTTAAAATGACCAGGTCGAAATGATCTACCTACATTAAAAATTATATATATATATATATATATTGTGGAACGAGCCCCGGACACAGACAGGCAGACGATGTTTTCTCATCCAACACACACATATTTATTTACAGTATTTACAGTATTTTAAAGTGCACAACCCAGTGCTTCCAGCACCAATCCCCCAAAGTCCAGGCCTCTCTCTCCAGTGCCTTCCTTCAGGCCACCTCCACTCTTCTTTCATAAGACTCCCGTCCACTTCCACCCGACTCCAGTCATCGAATGAAGGGAGGCAGCCCCTTTTATACAAGCCTGGACGGGCTCCAGGTGCTTCCCAACACTCCTCTGCGGACACTCCCTGTGTGGCGGAAGTGCCGACTGTGCTCCCAGAAGTCCTCCGGGTGTCCCCAGACTTTTTCACCACAGCACTTCCTGGTGTGGCAGAAGTGCTGAGGTCCAGGGCTCTCCAGGCATCAGGGAGCCTCCTGGTGGTGACCACGGGCCCCTACAGGGTTGAGTTTCCAAGCTCTGCACCCATGATCCCCATTGCAACCAGGGCGGTCGTCCCCTCATGGTCTAGAGGAGGCGCAAGCCCTCTATATATATATAGTGGCGGGCGGCTGGATCCCATGTCCGGCCGGTGCGCCCCTTCTACTTATGTTCCAGGGGAGCAGCCAGGGGCTCCTCAGTACCTCCCCCAGGACGCTTGGTGGCAGCCTCCCTGGCTCATGATGGTGCCTCAGCTTCCTGCTGGGTTTCATGGGAGTTGGAGTTCTCCCCAACCCTGTAGGGATCTGGGGTGGGTGCCAGGGGGGGCTGCAGGGATCCCGGAGCCAACTTGGACACCTCTACAGCCCTGCCCGGAGGTGTAATTAGTCCAGCTAATTCAGCACCTGGAGCACTTCCGGGAGGACTATAAAAAGGGCCTATCTCCCTTCAAAGAGAGCCAGAATCGGGAGGAAGAGGACAAGGTTGCCTGGGAGGAGTGGTGGTGCAAGGTGGAGACTTGTTGGTGTGGAATAAGTGCTTTTTGGACTGTGTATTTCCTGTGGGGTTCATGGGGAAGACGTATCCCACAGGTGAAGAAAAATAAAAAGTCTTTGTGTGTGTTAACACGTGCCTCTAGGTCAGTCTGTGCCGGGTCGGGAGCAATAAAAGCCCAAATATCACAATATATATATACATACACCAACACCATCCAACCTCTGCTCCTTAGAGACAAGCTGACTGAGATGGGAGTAGACTGACACCTGGTGGCATGAATCGTGGACTATCTTACAGACAGACCTCAATATGTGCGTCTTGGGAACTGTAGGTCTGACATTGTGTTCAGCACCACAGGGGCGCCGCAGGGGACTGTACTTTCTCCTGTCCTGTTCAATCTATATACATCAGACTTCCAATATGACTCGGAGTCCTGTCACATGCAAAAGTTCGCTGATGACACTGCTATTGTGGGCTGCATCAGGAGTGGGCAGGAGGAGGAGTACAGGAAGCTAATCAAAGACTTTGTTAAATGGTGCGACTCAAACCACTTACATCTTAACACCAGCAAAACCAAGGAGCTGGTGGTGGATTTTAGGAGGCCCAGGCCCCTCATGGACCCTGTGATCATCAGAGGTGACTGTGTGCAGAGGGTGCAGACCTATAAATATCTGGGAGTGCAGCTGGATGACAAATTGGACTGGACTGCCAATACTGATGCTCTATGTAAGAAAGGTCAGAGCAGACTATATTTTCTGAGAAGGTTGGCATCCTTCAACATCTGCAGTAAGATGCTGCAGATGTTCTACCAGACGGTTGTGGCGAGTGCCCTCTTCTACGCGGTGGTGTGCTGGGGAGGCAGCATAAAGAAGAGGGATGCCTCACACCTGGACAAACTTGTTAAGAAGGTAGGCTCTATTGTAGGAGTAAAGTTAGACAGTTTAACATCTGTGGCAGAGCGACGGGCATTAAGCAAACTCCTGTCAATCATGAAGAATCCACTGCATCCACTGAACAGTGTCATCTCCAGGCAGAGGAGTAGCTTCAGTGACAGACTTTTGTCACTGTCCTGCTCCACTGACAGACTGAGGAGATCGTTCCTCCCCCACACTATGCGACTCTTCAATTCCACCCGGGGGAGTAAATGCTAACATTACTCAAAGTTATTGTCTGCTTTTTTATTTTTATTTTTTCATTTTTATTACTATTTAATTTAATATTGTTTTTTGTATCAGTATACTGCTGCTGGATTATGTGAATTTCCCCTTGGGATTAATAAAGTATCTATCTATCTATCTACATATATATACAGTCGCCTCAGACATTACGGAAGGTGGACTGCCTCTCGTCATGCCTGAGGGTCCTTCATCTCCGTTATCTACACTATTATTTTCATGATTCGGGAAGCTAGTACACGGCGTGGAGACAGTCAGATTGTCTTTTTTACCATCCATTACCAAGCCTTCCTTAAACATAGGAACAGTATTGTCTTTACCATTTTCTTTTTGGGACCAATCACATCCTAATATTACAGAGTAGGGAGGGTCTATAATCACAAAGAATGTATAAATTTGGTTGTTTTACCCCTACCACGCTCTCTCTCTCACTGTCACCATGAAGAAGCATCTCTGTCACACACCATGTACTGAAAAGAAAACCACACTGAGAAGTACACCTCAGCAGCCATACTGAGACAGGCATGTGGCCTGTTTTGAAGAAAGTTGACTAAAAATGATGACTTAACTAGAGACATTTGAACCCTTAAACTGCTGAAACCGGCTATAGTCAGTTCCCAATGCAATTTGCCAGCATGCCAGAGCTGATAAGTCAGTGTGGTTTCTTTTGTCATTTGCATCTTATTGCCAATAAGGAGCAATTAAAAACCGAGAATGCAGCTGTTTAAGACTTAAATAAGCAATAAGGGTTCGAAATCTTAACGAGGGAGATAACTAAAATGAAGCAGAAGTGTTTCTAGAACAATAAGTGCTTCTTATTAAACAATTGGGTTGGAACAAAAACCTGCAGCCACTGCAGCCCACCAGGAATGACTTTGCCCACCCCTGGTATAGTACATAAAAGTTGCCAATCCTACATTGCATTATTCACAAAAGAGTTCCTAGCTGTCTCTGAAAGCAACCTCTGTTCAAGTACATGTGCATTGGGAGCTTCATAAAATGTGTTTCCATGGCCAAGCAGCTTCACAGAAGCCTAAGATAATAATAATAATAATAATAATTCATTACATTTATATAGCGCTTTTCTCAGTACTCAAAGCGCTATCCACACAGGGAGGAACCGGGAAGCGACCCCACAATCTTCCACAGTCTCCTTACTGCAAAGCAGCAGCACTACCACTGTGCCACCTGTGAGGATCACTGTGCATGATACCAAGTGTTGACTGGAATGATGCCATTAGAAAATGGAGCAGTACCAGACCTCACGAATGCTCTTTGGGTAAATGGGCACAAATTCCAACAAACACACTCCAAAATCATGTGGAAAGCTTTCCCAGAAGAGTAGAGGCTCTTGCAGCCACAAGAGGGCCATGAACTCCATGTTACATTAATGTATGTGGTTTACTAACCTCTACCTGGTCGCTGCTTGTGAGGAGTTTGTCTACCACCCTGTGCTTATTTGCCTGTTTTCTCAGGCTTCTCTAATTTTCCTCTCACTTCCCAAAGTTGCACAAGTCAGGTTAGTGGATAACTCCTAACTGACCCTGCATGACTGAGTGGGAGATATAGGAAACGTTGCTCATTTTTGGTTTCCTCTCTGTATCTGATACTGCAGAGATGGGCTCCCCTGAAACCATAAAAGGAATCAAGCAGATACAACAAATAGATGAATAGATTTCAATTGAATTAAATTCAACTGATTTTTTTTTTCCTTTTGTATTCATAGGTAAAATCTGCTATGGCATGAAAACTTAATGAAAACAGACCAAGCATTCACATACTGTACATCTTCAACAAATATACACATTACCAAACAAATCAGTTCACATGTGGTAGTGGCCATGGGTATGTGGGAGAAAATGTCAAAAGGTTCACAATAAAAAGTAAAATGTATTTCAAACTGAGTTGGAACACCTGTTAGCCTAGAAGCTATTTAATAATGTTTTAAAAACGTAATGAATTAATGTCTAGTAACTTAAGATATGGTATTTCAGAGTTGCCTGTGTTAAGAACATACCCAATGTATGTTTACTGATCCGACCTATCTAAAGTCTTGCATTTTTGACAAAGTTCCACGTAAAATTCATTAACTTTCAAGAGGCTGTCAACTTTTATAACTGCATCCCAGAGTCACTTTAAGTAGAGGCTCTTTATGTTCAGCACAGCACCACTAGGTGGCATCACTACGGTAAGAGACCCCATAGCAGCGGGGTTAGCACAGCACATGTCTGTCATCACATGTCTGTGACAACCTGAGCATTGCTTCTTCCGAGACGAAACTAATCGCTACACATAGTTCTGCTTCCAGGGAATTGCTTATTAAAAATCACCTAAAACACGGGCAACTGACAAGAGTTCACCAAGCAACCCTTCTCTTCTTTCATATTAGAAGGAACCTGTATGGTCTTGAAAGGGTAAAAGGGTTTATTTACTTTCTTATTGTATTGCAGGCTTGTAATAAGTCTTTTTATTTGGGCACAATTACCACCCCCCAAAAACACTGTCTCAGCAGGTATTAAGTGCTAGCTATGACAGCATTCTTTGTTCTAACTAATAACACCACAGCATTTGACTGTCCTGTGCAACTTGGTAAACATAATATTAATACTAAAAAATATATATATTAAATGAGCTTGACTCTTTCTGTCCCCCAGAGGTGATGCGAAAAGACAGTTTCCTCTTCGGGTTTAACAACGTAAATCAAATCAAATTTTAAAAAAATCTGAATGTTAACTAATTGCTCGTGAATCCTACAGACGACCACAAAAAATAAAAGCATCGTTTTTCCAGCCTCCTGTGAAGCCGGGATTACTGCCAAAGTGCGCCACTGTGTCCGGCAGCCGCCTACAGGCTCAATCAACTGGCTCTTTAGGCACAGGTGAAAGCGCAAGCCCCAAATCAGTCCTTATTACATGCGCCGAAACCGTTACCCTGAGTCAGTCCCATTCTAATTCGGCTCTCTTCTTCTCGAGTGAAGCTCTCCTCCTGTATCCCATTCAGGACATGTATTAATCAGACCCAATCACACGAGTCCCGTGAAGAGACACCCCTTTCTACTGCAGACAATCGCCCCAAATTTCTTATCGTACACCATTCATTCCCTGGAGTAACAGTTCTTAAACTATTTCTTTTTTCTCACCACCCCAGAAACTTTATCCGGTGGGGGGTTCCTGCTTGGAAACTCGTCCCGGACCAAAGTTGTTTGAGCATATGAACCACGTGGGATTGGTTTCCACAAGTCAACTCAGACTACTTTTACGGGCAGTTGCTTATATACGGTCGGCCACTAGATGGCAGCATAACCCCTTAACAAAAGTCCAGTTGCAATAAAGCTTCACCGACGAATGACGTCCAAGAGGCGTGTTTTAGGCAGGTTAGCGGCGACCCATCCCGACATTTCTCATTTACTACATTTGTAATTCAAGATTTAGCGCGACCCAACTACAGATTTCTACCCACCCATAGTTTAAGAAACGCTGCCTTAGAGTGATTAGGCTTTATAATCTTTATATTGCAAATCACTATACTCTGGACACGTATTAACAGTATTAATACAACCACAAACAATGTGCCTTTATATTGCTATAAAAAGAAATCAAAGTTGTCTCATACGCTTCTGGTGTTACCGAAGCCACAATATGCTGCATTCTACGAGAAGCGCTGTTAGTCTTCTGTTCTCTGCTCATCTACAGTACTCAAAACCCGGGAACTGCAGGTTTTCGTTCAATTCAGCTTTTGTTGTCAATTGGACTCCCAGCCTAATTAAGTGAGCGGTTATTTCCCAGTTTCAGTATTTTGGGTCAGTGAAGAAATTACAAAAGTGTGTTAATACATTTTAACAAAAATTAAGCAGATATATGTTGATAATGGTTTTTTTTTTTACCCTTTATCCATTCTGCCTTTCCATTACTCGTCTCAAAATGAAATGGTGCATTGTTAAGTAATAGTCCAACGAACAACCACTCAGCCCAGCAAAGAATCATAAAATGCAATTAAAGAATCAATTTGTGTACATAAAATGGACTATAATATTAATATAAGTCACAGCCTCTCATTTTTACATATTCCCGCTTTTCTAAAACATAATTTATTTCATAAGTTAACTAGTTTAGGATGGAATTTGGGCCAGTACTTAAATATAGAATATTTTATGTATCTCACTCTAAGAAGAAAAGTTAGAATTCTGTCTTTTTTATTTCCAAAGATTATTAATTAGGCATAATATTCATGAGCATTCTTAGTCACAAAAATGAATTACATTTTTAAATTAGTTATTTCACTTCTGTCAAAGCATATATTATTTATTTAATTTATCCATCACCTTATACCTGTGCCAAAGCTTAGCTTAGCAACATCATGGAAGCCTGAAAGAGGTGCCAGCAAATTACATACATGTGACAATTTAGAGTATCAATTAGCAGAATTAGTGTAAGTGAAAATGTATGTTGCCAGTCAATAATCATTTTATGTGTCATTTTTTATAACTAGTGACATTGCTTGATAAACTAATTTGCCTTACACAAGAAAAGTGATTCCTCCAATACAACAATGATAGTATGAATGCAAATGAACAAATTTGCACAGAACTCCATGAATAATATTGTATAAGAATGTTCAATATTTACCAACTAACTGATTTCTATTCTGCCTTTTCGTTACTAACTAAAATTAGTGGGTCTGACACTAAAGCAACTGCAGCCTTTCTTCGTTAAGCGTTGTTCAACAGGGTGTTTACTTTGCTAGTTTTACTATTAAGATATAATGGATGGAGCACACTACACAGAATAAGGTAAAAAATAATAGGAAAACAACAAAACAGATTTAAGCATTTAAAGCAAAAAATATATTTTGAAATGTCTTATAATGTAAAAATCATATTGCTGTGCTTTTCTAAATGCAGAATAAGAGAAAAGAAAAATAGACTAGCTAACTAAAATTAAATTAGTTATTATCAATTATTATCACTTGTTGTGAATCTGGTTGGAACAAAAACCTGACGTCACATGGGGTTCCCAGGACCAAGAGTGGGAACTACTTTCATAGGTGACCCCTTTTTTGGTTCCACAAAAACCCATCCACATGAAGGTTCCAGAAACCTTTATGTATTTACATCTGTAACGGGCTCCATACTGTAAATAACCAATAATAGATGGTAGCAGTTTTGCTAATCACAGGGTCACGGGGGTCATCTGGAGCCAATCCCAGCCAGCACGGGGTGCAATGCGGAAAAAAACCCTGGGCAGGACGCCAGCCCACCACAGTATATATATATATATATATATATAGTTATATATATATATATATATATATGTGTGTGTGTGTGTGTGTGTGTGTGTGTGTGTGTGTGTGTGTGTATTTTTTTTTATACAGTATATTAGGACGTTTTTGAAAGCAGAAAGAACCAACTTCATATTCAAAGAACACTTCCGAGAATGAAACGGTGCTTTGTCAATTAATAGTTCTATAAAGGAACCATTGAGTGCCATTAAAGGACCAGGATTTTTCATAGAGCTGGCGCTATTGATTTGGGACAAGGGGCTGTTCACAGTGACAGAGCAGCGCGCCGCCTCATCCTAACGACTATACTGTGATTTTAGACCACTCTATATTGTAACCAAGAAATGCACAGTTCAGCTTGCAATATTCAAATATGGATTTTTAGCGTCATTGCTATGGAATTCTGCGGAGCTTTTTGGACTGGAGTGGAGTGGAGGCAGACAAATGAGAAGGTGGGGCGCCCTTTTGGTGATTTCCTGTTGGCGTTCGATTTTAAATTCACCACAGTCGCCGAGATCGAAAGTAAGATTTTACAACACCCAAGCGATCGGTTCGGCTCCGGAGAGCACTGACATCAGACGCTGCCATTTTACGCGTGATCAGCTGCTTCGGGTGAGAGTGATTAATTTTGGAATCACATCTAAAGCGACACGGGAATCACACGCATTCTGCAAGACATCAGGTAGGAAACGAGGCGGTAGTCGTGTGTAGTTGGTTCATTATTCGAAACTACTAATTCGCTCCTGACTACTTTTATTCAAACCCGTTCTATGCTAATAAGAAGACTGACTATTGTACAACATATACTGTACCTTAATCCGCGTCATTAGAATCCATCATTTATTTGGAAAAATAAATATTCCACATTTTTCCACTGCATGGGTGCAAAGGGAAACATAGCGTCGGGTCACCTTCATTTTCACAGTTTTGAAGCAAATCTCATTTCTTTGTTAAATTGCATTTGAGTTTGTCCCGGCCCAGCCCCGGTACGTATAAATCAGACTCACTGGCAAACGTGGCACACTTTCATGTCTAACGAATAGTGACTTTGACATTTAGTGGACAGTGCTCAATGTATTATCACGTTGGTCCCTCTGAAATTTCGGTTTTTGTTTTGACAAGATGTTCTCCTTTGTTAAATTACACTTGAGTTTCTCTCGTCCCAACATGGGGCAAGTTGAATGGCAAACGTGGTACACTTTAGTCATTTCTATATTGTATGCAAAACGCTGAAGTAAATTATACGTTGAATTTAATCGATGAGATAAACAGGTAACATTCTGAAGAACTGTAAGATGTCATGAAGATTCGGTTGAGTATATCCATCCATTCTTATTGCAGAGCAAAGAGCAGCCGTGCGGAAGCTTATTCAGTGACTCACTAACATTAAATGCTGTATTATCTGGAGATGCCATGACATCCGCAGCATTAACGGGAACTCAATTTCTTTCAAAATTCACAAATCGAGATGAGACACAGTTCCCGAATATTAAAATAAAATATTTATGCTGATAAAAGTGACACATTTTTTCTATAATTGTTTTTAATTATATGTGCCATTTCAAAAATATGCGTTATTTATTTATTTTTGTATTTAACCACAAAAATATTAAAATATTATTGTTTGTTACAACCATGTTAAAAACGTAAGAGTTAAGTTAACTGGTTACTCTAAACTGACCTAGTGCGAGTAAGCGTGGAGGTGAATCTGTCTGCCGGTTAAGTATTGTATTAGTGGTCTACACATTAAAGGGGCGGCTGGATGACGAAAAAGGGTGTCAAACAGATAACAGGAGAATATGGAGGAATATGTCGGACAAAATTAAATAAATAAATGCGTAAATAAATAAAAGTACTGTGAAATGTGAGCATAAATAAATAAATGTGTCATGAAATGAGAGCCTAAATAAATAAATTTGTCATGAAATGAGAGCATAAATAAATAAATGCGTCACAAAATATGTTTTTGTTGCTTATTTGTTTATTTAATTTTGTCCGTAACATTCTTGCAAACCGTCATGAAATACGACTTGAAATAAAACTGTTACTTTCACTCCTCAAAGTTGAGAGGATGGGCTCTAACACGCCCTCTAGTTACTGATTGGTGAATCGATAGCACCAGAATTAATTAGAAAAATGCTTGCTACTGCCGATGAAATGGATTCTGCCGAAGATATTACGTATTTCAGAGAGAGAATTGAAGATTTATCGGAAGAAAATACAGTGTTGGCGGCCCTTTTAGACTCCGATTTAGATTAAAGTACTTTTGAAATTATCGAAGAACAGGTGGAACGGACTGTATTACACTCCAGTTCAGGTGACACAGTTCCCTGCTCTGGACGTCCATCCTTTGACATTCCAGCTGAGTCAATAGAACACCTTCTGTTATGAGGTTTAAAAGTACGACAGATTGCAGATCTATATGGTGTATCGGAGAAGACGATCACAAGGCGAATGAGCCAGTTTGATATACGTTAAGCTGCAACGGCTGTATTAGTTTAGGTATTTTGACATGGAATGCCCAAAGCAGCTCAAACTAATATTTTGAACTGAGTATATAACCCTTGTTTTACGAGTATAAAGTCAGGTGCATGTTCGCAGGTACATTTTCAAACAACTTTGCCACTGATCAGAGCTGTGTTCTATTGACTCAGCTGGAATGTCAAAGGATGGACGTCCAGAGCAGGGAACTGTAATTTCTTCCGATAAATCTTCAATTCTCTCTCTGAAATACGTAATATCTTCGGCAGAATCCATTTCATCGGCAGTAGTAAGCATTTTTCTAATTAATTCTGGTGCTATCGATTCACCAATCAGTAACTAGAGGGCGTTATTAGAGCCTACCCTCTCTACTTTGACGAGTAAAAGTGACAGTTTTATTTCAAGTCGTATTTTTATGACGGTTTGCAGGAATGTTACGGACAAAATAAAATAAATAAATAAATAAGCAACAAAAAGCATATTTTGTGACACATTTATTTATTTATGCTCTCATTTCATGGCACATTTATTTATTTATGCTCACATTTCACAGTATTTTTATTTATTTACGCATTTATTTATTTATTTCATTTTGTCCGAAATATTCCTCCACAGGGAGAAATCCTTAAAGACCACTAAAATCCCTGCGCTGTCACGGTATAATCAAAACTCTCGCTGTATTTGCGCATTAAACGTACATTTTCCAATGTCCGATCTAAAGCAGATATAATTGAGGACTTTTGCATTTCACTTTATTATTATTATTATTAGTAGTAGTAGTAGTATTAAGATAGCTTATTGATTAAGCGCTTAGCCGCAAGTTTGTATGACGTTAACGATACACTTTCCAATATGCACTTCATATAGTAAACCAAACAATTCTTTCACTGTTTTAGTTTTTTGAAGTCGTGTATGGTCCTTTAAAGCAACGCTGGATTAAACCCATTAAGCAAATTAAGCTCATACTTACGGCATCACGGGAAGGGGGGGGGGGGGGGGGGGGGCGCCCCCCCCCCAACAGTTAGTTATTTTTTAATATAACACAACGCAAAAATAAAATAACAATAACACCCACACCCAATCGAATAAAAAAAATAATATGTCAAG
>JANRMT010062850.1:4650825-4691914 GCA_026402145.1 Polypterus bichir lapradei | reverse complement strand
CCCCCCCCCCCCCCCCCCCCCCCCCCCCCCCCCCCCCCCCCCCCCACTACCACCACCAGATAGATAGATAGATACTTTATTAATCCCCAAGGCGAAATTCACATACTCCAGCAGCAGCATACTGATAAAATTAATATTAATTAGAGACCAATAAAAGCGCAGTGCAAGTTAAAAAATGCAAGGTGGAGAGTGCGAGGGAGGTGTAACAGTCTATAATCTTGTATAATGTTAACGTTTACCCCCCTGGGTGGAATTGAAGAGTCGCATAGTTTGGTGTGAGGAACGATCTCCTCAGTCTGTCAGTGGAGCAGGACGGTGACAGCAGTCTGTTGCTGAAGCTGCTCCTTTGTCTGGTGATGATACTGTTCAAGTGGTTGCAGTTTATTCTCCATGATTGACAGGAGCCTGCTCAGCACCCGTCACTCTGCCACGGATGTCGAACTGTCTAGATCCGTGCCTACAATAGAGCCTGCCTTCCTCACCAGTTTGTCCAGGCGTGAGGCGTCCTTCTTCTTTATGCTGCCTCCCCAGCACAAGACCGCATAGAAGAGGTCGCTCGCCACAACCATCTGATAGAACATGTGCAGCATCTTATTGCAGATGTTGAAGTCACCAGTCTTAAGTATAGTCAGCTCTGTCCTATCTTGCACAGAGCATCAGTATTGGCAGTCCAGTCCAATTTATCATCCAGCTGCACTCCCAGGTATTTATAGGTCTGCACCCTCTGTATGCAGTCACATTCTGATAATCACAGGGTCTGGGAGGGGCCTGGGCCTCCTAAAATCCACCACCAGCTCCTTGGTTTTGCTGGTGTTCAGTTGTAAGTGGTCTGAGTCACACCATTTAACAAAGTCCCTGATTAGGTTCCTATACTCCTCCTCCTGATGCAGCCCACAATAGCAGTGTCGTCAGTGAACTTTTGCACGTGGCAGGACTCCGAGTTGAATTGGAAGTCTGATGTATATAGGCTGAACAGGACCGGAGAAAGCACAGTCCCCTGCAGCGCTCCTGTGTTGCTGACCACAATGTCAGACCTGCAGTTCCCAAGACGCACATACTGAGGTCTGTCTGTAAGATAGTCCACAATCCATGCCACCAGGTATGAATCTACTTCCATCTCTGTCAGATTGTCCCTAAGGAGCAGAGGTTGGATGGTGTTGAAGGTGCTAGAGAAGTCCAGAAACATAATTCTTACAGCACCACTACCTCTGTCCAAGTGGGAGAGGGATCGGTGTAGCATATAGATGATGGCATCCTCCGCTCCCACCTTCTCCTGGTATGCAAACCACAGGGGGTCGAGAGCGTGTGGCGGACCTGTGGCCTCAGGTGGTGAAGCAGCAGCTGCTCCATGGTCTTCATCACATGTGACATCAGAGCGACAGGCCGGAAGTCATTCAGCTCACCAGGACAAGAAACCTTTGGGACTGGGGTGATGCAAGATGTTTTCCAAAGCCTCGGGACTCTCCACTGTTCCAGGCTCAGGTTGAAGATGCGCTGTAGAGGACTCCCCAGCTCCAATGCACAGGCCTTCAGCAGTCATGGTGATACTCCATCTGGACCCACTGCTTTGCTGGCACGAAGTCTCCTTAGTTCTCTGCTTTGTGGGTGGGGGGAAACTCTCTCCTATGGTATCAGCAGAAGGATGGGTGGAGGGTGCAGAGGTGAGAGTGGGTTAGGGTGGTCAAACCTGTTGAAGAAGTTGTTCATCTGGTTTGCTCTCTCCATATCTCTCTCGATGGTGGCACCCCGCTTTGAGCTGCAGCCAATGATGATCTTCATCCCATCCCACACTTCCTTCATGCTGTTAATCTGCAACTTCTGCTCCAGCTTTCTCCTGTACTGCTCCTTTGCCGCCCTGAGCTGGATTCTGCGTTCCTTCTGCACACGCTTGAGCTCATGCTGATCACTGCCTTTAAAAGCCCTTTTCTTCTGGTTCAAAAGGCCCTTGATGTCACTTGTAATCCATGGCTTGTTGTTAGTATAGCAGCGTACTGTTCTTACTGGAACTACAATGTCCATACAGATGTTGATGTAGTCAGTAGTGCAGTCAACAACCTCCTCAATGTTCTCACTATATGAACCCTGCAGGATATCCCAGTCCATAGTTCCAAAGCAGTCTCTCAGGGCCTGCTCTGCCTCAGGGGACCACTTCCTGAATGAGCGTGTGGTTGTAGGTAGCTCCCTTTGTAGTGAGGCTGAAGCAGAACCAGGTTATGATCTGCTTTCCCAAGCGCAGGCAGCGGGGTGGTGCTGTATGCGTCTTTAACGTTTGCATACAGTAGGTCGATAGTCCTATTTCCCCGGGTGTTACAATCCACATACTGTACTGGAAGAAGGCAGGTAATGTTTTGTCCAGCGTCACATGGTTAAAGTCTCCAGAGATTAGTACAAGAACTGTGCTTGTAGATTAGCAACAGCGGAGGCTGATGATGTCACCCGCTATCTCCACGTCCGCCCAAGGTGGGATGCCACCAGGAATGGCTCTCTTTGTGGAATAACTGGATATGATAAAGGATGACATGGATCAGTTTCAAGTTTCCTTTTCAGGCTGACAACTATAGTTACAGTTTAAAAATCTCATGTTATGTGAAAAAAATGGAAGGCATTCATGGTGATAGTTTAGAAAACAGTCAATAATAACACATTGACCAATTGAGCATTGCCAATCCACCCAACCTGCATGCGTTTGGACTGTGGGAGGAAGCTGGAGCACCTGGAGAAAACATCTTAGAGACATGGAGAGAACATACAAACCCTAACATCCAGGATGTGAACCCCAGTCTACTTATTGTGAGGCAGCAGCACTAGCACTGTGCCTCCCATGATAACACATTTCAATCCTATGATACTGAAAATGCTCTCTTGATTTAGGGCCTTTAAAAACTTTGATCATGCCATTTGGTGGCATAGCCAGAATTCCACTATGCTTCATCATGTCCTCTGCTCTCAGGTTTTTAAAATATTTTTTATCAAATATGAGGATTCTTGTAGCTTTGTTACTCCAACTCAACTAAGATTATAGAGCACTCTAACATTAAATTCTAAGACTAATATTACAGTACATAACATATCCTTCTTACCCCTTTGCTGATGATACACAGGTCTAGGCATCCATTGTCTGAACACACTTTCTTCCTTTATAAAGTCTTGAGTACCATAAACCTTTTATGATATTATAGGGCAGAAAGCAACCCTTCCTGGCACTACATAATAAAATCTTGATCTGCACTTAGTCTAAGAATAGCCACTTCCAAGGCAATTAGAACAATTCTTTGTGATAATGTGGAATCAACAGTCAACGATAATGCCTTCCCACTCTATGATACTAAAAATGCTCTGGTGATTTCATTACTTAACTTAGGGTCTTTAATACCATTGATCAGGATTTTTTATTTTTTATGATCAAATTTTTATTCAATAGAATTCACAAATTGTGATATTTTTTAAATTTAGGTTTAAGATAATATTGACAAAAAGAATATTAATCACTGAATGGCCAACAAATAGGAATTTGCCCTAAGGGTATGCAGAACATAAGAACAGCCTGCAGATGTCTAAGTGAACCAGAAGAGGGAGCTAACTCCCAAACAAATAATAAGAATGAATGGGTTAAGGAAGTGAAGTATGGCCAGTATCCTCTGCCACCCGGCCCCTTAGGAGCTCAACATAATGGTGCCATTTCTGATTGTAAAAGCCAGATGACCCATTGAACTTCATCATCTAGAGTTCATAAAGGAGAATTCCAACAAATGCAGATTTCCAGACTGGAAAGGAAAAAGAGTTGTCAGATCTCCAAAAGAAGGCTAAGTCTTTCTTAGCAGTAATTGTTTACTAGTTAGGAGGCCTTTGCTGGAGGGAGAAAACGAGAAAGAACAGAGAATTCCAGAAGAACAACAATCTGAGGGTGAAAGGAATTTCAACAGATAAATTAGAGGACAGAAAAACAGTGATTGAGAGCCAAAAGGCAATAATATGGGCATTCACAGAATGTAAGTAGAAAGGATCCTGGGATCTTCAACAGGATAATGTGGAACTTTTATTATTCGGGTGTAAAACAAAACAACAGAAAGATAGTATGGGGGTGTGATGTCTGGGGGGATAGCAAAAGTGCAGAAGTGATTGAAGTGGGAGTGCTTGAGCAGACTCCTGGCAACTATGTTTTTAGATTGAGAATGTTATTACTTTCATTCCGAATTTTCAGAGGTGGGTCAAGGTTATACTTACTCATGCCATGATTTAGTGTTCAACAGGATAATTAGAGTTTTCTATTAAACAGATTTGTAACAAGTGAAAGAGATTTTGACCAGTCAAATCAGTACAGCTGGCAAAGTCACAAGCATAGTCTATACCCGAATATCTCTTTTATATATCACTACATTGAAAGGACACAACCACTCTGAAAGTCAAGGCAAAACAATTTTAAAAACCTGTAACTTATCTCTGAAAAACCTTTGTTTCTTTTGTTTGCATTCATGCTGAATGTCTAGTCTGATCTAAGCTTGGATGTTTTGCAATGTGAATTGCCTTGTCACATACTGTATAACAAACACTGTGTTGCTTGTCAACCTGTTTTTTTTCACACCCACAGAAAAAAAAATATATATATATATATTTTAATAGCATGTTAGATCAGACAACACATCACAGAATTAATTGCTAGAGAGTTCCTGATAATAAACCCTTCCGGCAATTGTAATAAATTTTCCTCCATAAAGAGTACATTTCTCACATTAGTGAAACAAATCAAAGAACTGGTTTCTTTCTGTTGGAATGCAGTTTGCATTAGTCTCTGATCCAGCTACCGTCAGTCCATGGACTGGCTGTGAAACTATGAAATCTCATTAGTACTTTTCTATCTTCAAGATTCTTTGGTCTTGTTTAGAGTGTGTAATGTAAGAGGTTTACTGATAAGTAGCATGATATTACTTCTGGAATCTGAACTGAAGACTGGTGACCCATTGTGTTGCCTTAGCCTATCCCATCAATGCTGCTTGAATTCAGTAGTATTCGAGAACAGCTGCTGTATCCATTGCCTTTTGCTAACACTAACCAACCTATCCATCCATCCATTCATTTTCTTGCCCACGTATTCAATTCAGGGTTACGGCGCCTATCCTGACAACATCTGGTGCAAGGTGGGTCATCATTTCACTAATACTAAAAATATATTGACCAAACAAAACCAGATCAATTACACTCACCAAAAGGATTATTAGGAACACCTGTTCAATTTCTCATTAATGCAATTATCTAATCAACCAATCACATGGCAGTTGCTTCAATGCATTTAGGGGTGTGGTCCTGGTCAAGACAATCTCCTGAACTCCAAACTGAATGTCAGAATGGGAAAGAAAGGTGATTTAAGCAATTTTGAGCGTGGCATGGTTGTTGGTGCCAGACGGGCCAGTCTGAGTATTTCACAATCTGCTCAGTTACTGGGATTTTCACGCACAACCATTTCTAGGGTTTACAAAGAATGGTGTGAAAAGGGAAAAACATCCAGTATGCGGCAGTCCTGTGGGTGAAAATGCCTTGTTGATGCTAGAGGTCAGAGGAGAATGGGCCGACTGATTCAAGCTGATAGAAGAGCAACTTTGACTGAAATAACCACTCGTTACAACCGAGATATGCAGCAAAGCATTTGTGAAGCCACAACACCCACAACATTGAGGCGGATGGGCTACAACAGCAGAAGACCCCACCGGGTACCACTCATCTCCACTACAAATAGGAAAAAGAGGCTACAATTTGCACGAGCTCACCAAAAGTGGACAGTTGAAGACTGGAAAAATGTTGCCTGGTCTGATGAGTCTCGATTTCTGTTGAGACATTCAAATGGTAGAGTCAGAATTTGGTGTAAACAGAATGAGAACATGGATCCATCATGCCTTGTTACCACTGTGCAGGCTGGTGGTGGTGGTGTAATGGTGTGGGGGATGTTTTCTTGGCACACTTTAGGCCCCTTAGTGCCAATTGGGCATCGTTTAAATGCCACGGGCTACCTGAGCATTGTTTCTGACCATGTCCATCCCTTCATGACCACCATGTACCCATCCTCTGATGGCTACTTCCAGCAGGATAATGCACCATGTCACAAAGCTCGAATCATTTCAAATTGGTTTCTTGAACATGACAATGAGTTCACTGTACTAAAATGGCCCCCACAGTCACCAGATCTCAACCCAATAGAGCATCTTTGGGATGTGGTGGAACGGGAGCTTCGTGCCCTGGATGTGCATCCCACAAATCTCCATCAACTGCAAGATGCTATCCTATCAATATGGGCCAACATTTCTAAAGAATGCTTTCAGCACCTTGTTGAATCAATGCCACGTAGAATTAAGGCAGTTCTGAAGGCGAAAGGGGGTCAAACACCATATTAGTATGGTGTTCCTAATAATCCTTTAGGTGAGTGTATATTTGATTGGATGAAGTTCAGGGAAAAACAGATTTAATGGAGTCATACTACATAAAGACAAACAAAAAACATTTTGGATATTCACCAAATTAGTATAGGAGATGCTAAGCTTGAGATGTTCTTTTCATGCATCTTACAGCTTGTGCTAAATACAGTTATAAAAATTGGTTCTCCTGATCTTGAGAGACCTAAGCTTTTTACCAGATGACAGGAGAAAAAGGTTTTGTATTTTACTCTGTAAAATATCAGTGAATCACTAATGAAGTAATGAGCACACCATGCAGTGATGATAAAGTTCAAAGCACCTCCAGAAGCAGCCCTTTTGGTGATGGTCTTTGCTTTGTAAGACACACTAAAATTCTATAATTGTGACAGACTGAGCAGTTTATGGTTAGCTTTCTTAACTCTAACAGATGTGTTCACATTCCATTTTGAACATTATGGTGCAAAGGAACTTGAAGATTTTTTGCCACTAATCTATCACTATATAACATAGCTCTTATGTTGCCTTAAGTACACAATGAATACTTTCTTTTATTTGAAATTTCATCCCATATTACTTGGGGACCAGAAGTAGACCAATTTGTTTATCTCCTTTTTGGGGTATCAGCATTTTTACAGAATCCAGATTAAAGGAATCTGAAAAGCTAATATCTCAAGAACTGATTGATAGCCATGTTGATCAATGTATTTACAATATTGTAAGGAATAACAGAGTTAAAAGCAGGGCTGTAGACAATATATAGGATTCTGGCAAATGTGCTGAGGAATTAATTCTAGGTGTTGACAAATACCATAATGGCAAAATATCTTTCGATTGACCCTCCATTGACTGGTATGGGTCCAAGTTCATTTTATGCACAAAGCTGGGTAAAGTGTAAGTCATTCCGATACCTTCAGTATGTTATGATCTGCCAAGCTCTCAAGACTCAACAAGCATGCTTACCCAAATGGTAGACCAGAAGGCTCCAATGTGATGCCTAGAACCAGTCAGTAGGTCATATTTATTTATAAAAGTACATTTAAAACAACAGATGCTGCACCAAAATGTTGTACAAAGGAGCATTAAATTAAAACAAAGTACAAACAATCACAGAGAAGTAGATCAATAAAAACAACCAAATTAAAACCATCTCCCATGACCCATTATACACAGTGAAAGGCAGAAGAAAACAAGTAAATCTTAAGCTGAGTTTTAGAAACTTCCATTGAGGATGAAGACCTGATGTGGAAAGGCAGGCTATTCCAAACCTGAGGGGCAACAACTGAAAAAGCTCTGTCTCCCTGGACTTCAGCGGAGATCTTGGAACTGCAAGGAGTAGCTGTCAAGATGACCTCAGTAAGAGTGAAGGAGGTCGCAGATGTATTTTGGAGCAAGACCATGCAAGGCTTTAAAAACAAACAACACAATTTTAAAACCAATGTGACATTGCACCGGTAGCCAGTGGAGAGAGGCTAATACATGACAGATATGATCCTTTCTTCTAGACCCAATTACAAATCTAGGGGCTGCGTTTTGAACCATCTGAAGGCATGACAGAGCAGAATTGGGCAATCCCACATAAAAGGAACTACAATAATCCAGCCGAGACATGATAAAAGGCACGAATGACTGTTTCCAAATCCTTCTGTGAAAGAAAATATTTTAGATTTGAAATTTTCCTCAGTTGGTGAAAACTGGGCCTTACTAACAAAGAAATTTGTTTATTAAAGCTTAGTGATGACTCAAAGATGATACTCAAGTTCCTGACATCATTCTGAGTCATTTTGAATTTCTGACAAGGAGCCTAATTGAGTGTTGATTTTAACTTTGGATGAGGCAGATCCAAAAATAGTCACATCATTTTTTCATTTAATTATAAGAAGTTTTGCACCATCCAATATTTAATATCCTCAAAGTGCTATCTCAGCTTTTTTACTGATGAAATGATGTCAGGATTAGCTGAGGTATAGGTATAGCTGCATGATAAATGATGTCATGTTTTTGAATGGTGGTCCTGAGGTGGAGCAGATAAAGGGACAATAAAATAGGAGCCAAAATAGGACCTTATGGAATTCCATGTATGAGGGGTGCTGGTTGAGTGCAGACATAGATCTACCTTTAAGGAAGGACTCAAACCATTTCAATAACCAAACTCATGACATGGCACACCAGTTTCCTGCTGTTATGTTCAGCCTAAAAATGCACAAATATTTTTCTGTTTCAAGAATTAAATATATATTTTTGTGTTTTTTTTTTTTTTTTTTTTTTTGAGGTCTGTTAAGGGTTCACTTTGAGTCTGGAGTCTCCCTTTCTCCCAGGAGCATCGCTACACCAGTGATTCAAACATATCATACATCATTTAATAGTGGTGTGTATAAATCAGGTAGACAAGCATTTGTATAATCATTTAGTGTTCAATTGAGCATTGAAATGGACAGAAGGTATGGCCTTAGTGACTTTGAACATAGCATGATCATTGGTACCCGGGTTCTCCCAAACAGCTGTTGTCATGGGCTTTTCATTCAAAATTGTTTCAAGAGTTTAGTAAGAATTACCAGTGGTAGATGATCCTGTGAGACAAAAAACAGCTTGTGGATAAGCGGAGTCAAAGGAGAATAGCATGAATCATACAAGCGAAGAAACAGACTAAAACCAGGGAATCCCATCCAAGTTTAACATTGGTATGCATTATGTCATCAAAGAATTCACCATTTATTGATCTACAAAAGTCAAAAAGCATTTGTAAAACAAGAAAGTGTCTTTAGTGGTCATAGAATCATCAGAACCAGGCTGTGGAGGAATGAAATACTGTTAATTAGTCATAAAATACAGATTCCTTTTCCATTATGCTGATGAAATTTTAATATTTAGAGTAAGAAACAGCATACGTCCATGAAATAATCCTGTTTGGTGTCAACAGTACAGGCTGGTTGTAACAGTGTGATGATGTGGAGAACACATTTGGGCCCCCCATCTACCCAGTGAAGAATTTGTGAATGGAAAGATGTATGTGAACATTGCTGCTGGCAGTGTTTATCCTTTCATAGTTACACTTTATCCACTCTCTGATGAACATTTAGTATTACATTAACATATAACAATAATGCACCATGTCACAAGGTATGTTTTGTCACTGAATGGTTCAGGGAACATAATATAATATTAAAATATAATAATAATGCACCATGTCACAAGGAAGGAATTGTCTCTGAATAGGTCTGGGAACATGACAGTAAGTTTTCCGGTCCCCAGATCAATCCCACTGAGCCTCTTTGGGAAGAGGTGGAAAGGGCTGTTGAAAGGAAGTGTGCAATTCATTCATTTCCATATGGTTCAACATTCATGAGCAATGGATCCATCATTTTGTACAAATCATGCTTAGATGAATTTATGGCACTCCTAAGACCAAAGAAGACTCAACGTGCCTGAGAAGTAAACTGAGACAGATGTGCCTTGAAAGATTTGCGTAAAACCTAACACTTCTCTTTCAAGCCTTCAGTACATGTCAAAACAATACTATTAGAAGCAAGTTAGAATATGTTGTATAAACAGACATTTTCAAAACTGTCCTGGAGGTCTAGACTTTGTAAATGTCTTCAGCTGGGAGCTAATAGACTCAATTCAAAACTGACTACCATTCAGTCCTATTTTTTGAGCCTTGACCCAATAATAGATAAGACCCTGTCAACCATGACCTGAATTAGATTCTAAGGCTTTATAGTGTCTAGACATATGAATTGTTTGAACTCATGGGCATCATTCTACATGTAATCAAACAGTAAGACTAACTATCCTGTTACTCTCCATTCATCCATTATTGAACTTGTTTATTCAGGTAAGGATGAAAGACACTGGAGCCTATCCCAGCAAAAATAACCATAAGGGAGAAATCAAAACTGGATGAAATGCCAGCCTATGCCAGGTCCCACTTATATACTCAGCCACACCCTGTCAGACAAAGCCACTTTAGGGCCAATTACACCTGTGCAGACATCGTTTGTTATGTACTGTATATCTGTGCAAGCCTCAACACCAATTGATTTGGTTTTAATGAACTATTTAAACACATAGAGTTGAATTTGAGAAACGTTTGATATTTTTCACACTTTGGTCAATTGTCTTAAATTAAATATCAAACATTCATGATGTAATCTCACTTTACCTTTCTAACTGCTGCTTTTCTTTTTGGTTTTAACTGTTTTATTATTACTTCATGAAACCTCACCCTAAAGAGTCTCCCAAAAATCAAATGATACTCAGGGCAGATTTTTACATTTTTTTTCTCTTTTCCCGTTTGGCTATCTGAAAAGTCAGGGTCTCTGGCAGTCTTTTGATTTATGTATAGATGAGTCACTTGCATGAATCATTTTCTTTTCATTTCTGTGGGCTAAATCATAATGCATGCTCTATTCAATTGAAAAAGAAAAACTGGTGTTACCAGAGTTATACCCATTAAACTAACTGCTAAAACAACAATACACATTGCAGGTGTCACATTTTTAAAAAAGGATTAATCGGGGAAGTGAAATGAAAATTGATTTATCTGTTTATTAAACCCACAAATAAGCAGATGCTTACACAAAATTTGGGATAGTGCTTCTCAGGAAATAGTAAATAATTCACAAGATGTAATCAGCAATATTTCAATTTTTTAAATGTTGTGTAAATAAAATGAACGTTACCGAGAAAGTTTTGCAAAAAAAATTGTATTATTAGTTATTTATTATATCTCTCTATTATAAAAGAAAATCCTGAGACAAGACTTTCTCGGAGATAATTTCAACTCCCGTTCATAATTTCATGTCTCGTGAGACGAGACTCTTTGCCAAGAGATTCTGACAAGTCCAACCCTCCTCTCAAACATTTACAACCAATCCCTCGGTCCACTCACTTCTCATTCGTGTGAATGCTATTGTCAGACACAGTTCCTACGCTCTCTGCTGCAAGTGGGGTCAGAAATAGAAGACAAAGTAGAATGTCATAAAGAGGTTCAAAAACATACGCATGCAGAGCAGATTAGAAATTATGAAAGTACTAAAATTCTAAAGTCTCAAAAAACTGATAGTAAAGATCACATTAGCGCTAACAAATAGAAATTATTACTCGGTGAAATAATGGAACAGCGAAAAGAGAGTGCATATATGGGCATAGGTGATATGACAAAAGTATGTAGATATTGTTTGGCTTTAAACTTTAAGTTGGACACTTGTAAATCGTCTAATTCGTGTTGCCATCAGGGAAAAGTAGTGTTTCTTCCCAATCAAGAGACCTATCCGCGAGAATTAAAAGGTTTGCTGTTTAGTGAAAGTGAAATAAACATATGCGAGCAGCAGAAATGCAAAGTGGCTAGACCGTAGCGCCCGCCCAGGAGTTGGCGAGCGAAGCGAGCAGGGGGCAGAGCCCCCTGTAATATATAACTCGATGTATTTGCCTCAGAGTAAGTGACTGATATTCCTTCTTAGTTTTAAATATATATAAAGATAAGTGTTACAAAATACCTTGTGCAACCATTATACTAATTAACTGGCTCATTAATTCACTTAGTTTCAGAAAGTAATTCCAGTACAGAGTCACAAGGGGCAGGAACCTGTCGCTATATAGGGAGTATAGGGAGAACCTGTCATGATCAGGCCCTTGTTTCAGACTTTTAGTTGCATTCACATATATTGCGTGAAGCACCTATTGGAAAAGCATCTGTCTGTCTGTCTGTCCGTCCATCCGTCTGTCTATCTGTCCATGTGAAACAAACACTCCCTTCCAAACTGTGGACCAATTTTGTTAAGATGTGGCACACTTATTCTTTAAAGAAATTTGTCAAGGCAGTTTTCATTGTGATATCTGAAACTGATTTTGCTGTTCTAAGTTTTTAATTTTCAATACTTCCTATTGAAAAGCATTGGTGAAATTGTGAATCTTTTCTATCTTAAAATGGAGAAACATTCTGTGCGACTTCAAATGGGAATTAGTTTTAACTTTACTTGAGAGTGGCTGCTTGAACTTGTATATTTTGTGTATTTTCCTCTTATACTCATCTGTCAGTCGCTCGGATGCCCAATGGAAGTCAGACAGACGTCGGGCAGAGCGCATGCGCAAACAGCTCACACTGCAGCGCCTTCTCCTGCTGCTTTAGAAAACTTAACTAGTAGAGTACAAAAACTCACTTCTTTAGAAATAAATGAAAGGGAAAGCAATTATGTAAGCACACAGAAGCCTATATAATATTATCTGCAGATTATTATTGTACCTGCAGCTAAATGGCGTTTGAACTAATTAATTGCACAAGAAAGACGCAGCTGCCGTCAGCGATATAAACAGAGGAAGGGTTTAAAAATGGACAGTGGTGTCTGGAGGTGGGGGGCTTCAGTGGCTTAAGCCCCTCATGTCTGGTGCCCAGCCCCTCATCTTTCAGTCCCAGATATACACAAACAAAAGCAGCAAGTCCGTGATCTTCTTGCCCATCATGTACTATTCCTGTTCCCATTATACAATAAATCAGTTCATTTCCAAGTTCTGACTTATTTATAATTTTAACAAATTAATGTGTTTTAACTAATATTATTAGTTAAATAAAGAACTTATTTCAGTTCCTCTTCTCCTTTCATAGGGTGATATTTATACAGATTTTATGCTAGTATTGGTCATTTGTATTAAGTGATATTTTTCAATTGCTAATTATTGGATACTACTCTATTGGATATACTTTCAAAAATGTTATGTTTAAGAAAACTGAACAAATATTAGTAACAGACCCTCCACCCCTAACACACATCAATCACTTCCATGTTCAGGTCACTTGAATTGCAGTCTGCTGTGTATGAAAGCTACTGAGCAATCACAAGCCTCTTTGTGCTCCCTTTTTAACTCCATTGTAAAGTGTTATTAAAAAGCACATATTTAATGTAGTCTACTAACACATACTATTATAGCTATTACTTTTAAATAAAACTTGTTGTTACAAAACTATTTAATAAACAAAAATGTAATAACTGACTCTTGGATGAAATAAATAAAACTGTATAATTCTCCAGCTTTAATATCATTTAATGTAGTCACCAATGCATCAGAATTATACGCCATGCATACATTGTCTGACTTGTCATAAATTCTCTTTTATTTTTAAAAATGATTTAGTCCTTGTTTTCTTGTTTGTGACGAATCCACTGTTACAATAGGATAAAAGTAGCCTGGGTGCCAAGCCATAGGTTCATGGGTTCATGGGTTTCAGTACACATAAAGCTAAAAATTATTTAAACAGTATAAAAAAGGCATCATCTTTATGAAATGTTCCTCCCAATGACTCATCTGCCCAGGCACAATCCTTACTAAAACACCAAGTCTTACAGCAGTTTATATTTCCTAAATACATTTCACACAAGACAAATGTTTATAACGCAGTAGCAAAAGACTCTCTTCTGAACACTATTGGGTAATGCGTAGTGCCTTGCAAAACAGTTATTACACCCGAAAACAATATATTTTAATAGTCATTACTTCCACAACAGTTTAAAATTATAAAATGCAGTAAATGGCAATAGTGATCCTCAAGGTAAATTGACAGACTGTGCAAACCAACCAGAGCTATAGAAAAACACTACAAAATGGTACAAAGTAATACATCAGGGTAAAATGAAAAAACATGAGAAGCATTTTCAAGGATAGTGGACTAGATGAATACTGGACAGTGAGGAAACAACACACTGAATAGCAGGAACCATGGAAACTCATAGATGAATGGACAATGATAAAAAGGTCAGAGAAAACAATATCTGAAAGTTAATTTAAAGGCAGGGAAGCCTGTCAATCAGATCAAGAAAGAAAATGCCAGAGAGAAGGAGTCGCAGATCTGAAAAGAGTGTTTACCAAAAGCCATGTTACATTACATGACATTTCCAGAGATATTCAGTCGTATCCTTCATTTACACCAGGGGTGTAGAACTCTGATCCTGGGGGGCCTCAGTGGTTGCTTGTTTTCCTTCCTGCCACTTTCTTCATCAGGGACCAATTTCTGCTGCTAATTGACTTCTATTCCTTTCATTTTAATGTCCATGTTTTTAAAAACTCCATCCTCGGAATTGATTTTGTTTTCAACAAAAATGAGATGTGAAGTGAGCCAACAGATGACCAGCTAACTCCAACCTATTTCTCTCCAAGCAGTTTCTAAATAAGAAGATGAATCTTGTTGTTAATTAAACCTGATATTTACCTCCATGGCTTGCTGGTGCTCTCATTCTGCCACAGCAGACATTTCCAAAACAGTCCATTTTCTTTTTTCTAAGAGAACCATCAAAATGATTTATGCACCTGAGCAGATCAACATTACTGAGACCTTCACCTTACTTTGTTTTAAAATATTGTATGATGGACTCAGGTTAGCTGGTCATATGTTGGTTCACTTTGTGTCTCATTATTGTTTGACTGGCAATTAAGGAAAAAAGAAAGAGGTCTGTGTCTTGAATAAAACGTTAATTACAAATAAAGTAAAAGAAGTTAATTAGCGGCAGAAACTGGTCACTAATTAAGAAAAGGGTTAGAATGAAAGCTTGCAGCCACTGTGACCGTTCGTGATTGGAGCTGGACGCCCCTGATTTACACAATCTTAGCGACATGCTCCTGTGAAGCCAGTAACGTATTGCGACATGCCTGGCAACACCCTCCTACTAATTTACAACTTGTTCTGACAAAATCAAACAAGTTTATCAACAGTAGTTGACATGTCTGGCATACCCAATGACTAGAAGCCACATGATGTGACAACATCTTAAAAGCTGCAAAACAGATTTTAGTGAGTCAGAAGGCCGCTGCCAGAAGCTCGTGACTAGATGATGGGTTTGTATGGTTTAAGTAGTAAAGACCTTTAGGGGTTTTGGAAGAAACACCTTTGTAAGTCAACCAAACAGTCTTGAAGACAATCCATTTTGTGAAAGAAAGCCAGTGTTATTGTGCTACCAGAGGGGCATTGTGGTCACAGCAGTTGGCGTGGGCTAAGACTGTAATAGGAGAATTCCAAATGGCTCTAAACTGTTGATACTTCACATACCAAGACCATTAGGGGCAGAAATCCAGCCAATAAGAGATACACACAGGGTATGTGATCTAAATATTATGGTCAGACAATGGACAGCAATTAATAAAATAAAACTTTATAGTAGCAGAAATAAGGAATTCAAAGGTCCAGCTACTGTCAAGTGCATCACTGAAACAAGTCACAGTGAATATGAGTTAAAGGCCTGATTTCTGTGTATATTTAGCCTCTTCATTTTCTTGTTCACAGATTATTCCAGTACACACCTTTAGCTGCATTTGATAGTAAATTGTGTGCTTCTGAGAGATAACCTTGGCTGAAACTTTGGAGTGATGAGAAATCTGTACCTCTAGCTACAGAACTGGACTCAACGAAATGTTTCTTGTTTTTATCTGCAATCAGTGTTCAAGCCCACCCCTCTTTTATCCTGGGTGTCTAAGTAACAGCATGGTTGAGGTTTTGTCTTTGCGTAGCAACCTGAATAACCTCAGTGCACAAGTACAATTATCTGATCACCTTCATTTTTGATTATCTCTACAGTAGAAGATAAGAGATTTATTTAAGAGTCCAAATAGTTCAGTTTTGTGCATATTGAGTCATAGAAAAAGATTTTTGGCCATTTAGTCACAGTGGTTGTTGAGGTAGTCAGTCAGGCTTCCCAAGGCAAGTGAGCATTCAGGAAATGTTTTTCACCAAGCGTTGGGTATTGAATGAACAAGAATGTAACGAGAGGTCACTGTCGGCTCCACTGTATTAGGCTTGGAATCCTGCAATGCCCTGAATGAATGTGTTAACAGTAAATTTTGGCCAAGATAAACTGTCCTGATCAATTCTTTTTATCTTATGTCCTTCCTAGCAAAAGTACGAGATCCCATAGCAAAATAATGTTTATCTGCTCGGCTTTAGGAAATTCCAGGATGAGAAAAACAAATACAATGGGAAACATAAACATCTGTGGCACTTTTTTCTGGATTAAAATAGTGCAATTTGTAACTCAGCCTATGCACTCTTCTTCAGAAGGTAATGTCTCTGATTCCTAAACCTATTTTCTATTTCTGTTAATTTGTTAATAAACATTGCCGTTGGAGGCTGTGATCTATGGGAACAAGTATGCTGCAGCTTTAATGTCAGCTGAGCAGCAGTAGCCTTTGTCAGCCTTCAGGACACAGAGGTTGCTGTTTTTCACTCCATCCTGATCTAAGGCTGATTTTCATCTTTTACAGGATTCTGGTTTTAGTCACTTATTTTTTAAATTTGTTTCTGCTATCTACTGATAAGTTAATGTTCCCTCATTATGTGTTCCACAAATATGAATGTGAGCAAAATTTAAGACCAATGAATATTTAGTCGGTCATTTTCCAACCCGCTATATCCAAACACAGGGTCACGGGGGTCTGCTGGAGCCAATCCCAGCCAACACAGGGCGCAAGGCAGGTACAAACCCCGGGCAAGGTGCCAGCCCACCACAGGGCACACACAAACACAGACACCCACACACCAAGGTCTCCTAACTGCGAGGCAGCAGCGCTACCACTGCGCCACCGTGCCGCCCTGTGAATACTTAAATGTTTCTAAAAACTGGTTTGATTCTGGAGAACAGACACAAATTTTAAGTCACCCTTATGAGTGTTTGCAGACAGGTTGTCCATTGATAATCGGACTCTGCTAATTCTATTTCAGTTGTTGAGATTTGCCATTCAGGCCGCATTGGGTGAAAGCAAGAAGCAACCCTTTCAAGATCGACAGCTCATTACATCACATCAGAAATTAGGCGCACATCCACTCTCATTCATTAAAAAAAAAAAGTACACTTTAAAAGTCATCCATTTAAGTATTTATTTTCTATTGCAGGGTAGTTAGAGCCTATCCAGAAAAAAACTAAGCACAAGGTAGAGAACAACCCCAGAGTGGTCCTCAGGTCATTTCAAGGCACAATCAGGCACACAGCTACACTCTTTTTGCCCATCCATGCATCCATCCATCCATTTATTACAAGATCACAGGGAGATGAGGCTTGTCCATGAGTGTAAAGCGGGGATCAACCTGGAATAGAAAGTCACCCCACTCTGTGCAATGGCACACACACATGGGCACAGGTTCAGGTTAAAATCTAAATTAACTTGATGGAGTGGCATGGAGAGGCATGGGAGGAAAACTGGAAAAACAGGGAAATCCAGTCATAACAAGAACAAGCAAACTCTGGCACTAGCCACTGTTCAACTCTATCACTGAATGGAGTTGTAAATACTGTACATTATAAATAAAGTGACAATATGTATAAACAGTGCCTTAAATAGGGGTCACCATGTAAGGCACTAGATAATAAGGATGTAATTAATTAACAGAAGTCAAGCATGTGTGATCCATGAACACAAACATTTATTTAGTGAGAATAACAAGTGATATCAATGCCAACATCTGACTTTCCCAGGTTTTTCAAATTTGTACTTTTAACTGCTGACTTTCTCCATTTCTGTCTAGTGTGGAAGTTGTTTGACTAATACACAGTATGGGTTGTTGTCTTATCAATTACAATTGTACAGAGCACTACATACCATCCAGAGTCAAGTCTTTGTTTAACAGAACCATGCTTTGAACTTGAAGATGTTTATTTCTAGTTGCACCTCTTGTGATTTTTATCTTTTTTTTTCTCATTAGACTTTTCATTCTTTTTAGATTTTGTGCAAATCAAGTGCAATAACAGCACCAATGTCCGATATGGTGAACATTTTATGCTTTCCTGCTCTGCTGAATTCTATCAAAAAACTTCTGACGTGGATGTGACAGTAACATGGCGTTTTGAAAATAACTCTCCCTGGAATGCTTCTAAAAGCAAAGCAAACAATATATCTTTTAAAATAAGCAATGCAACCTTTACACATCAAGGAACCTATGAATTAGCTGTTGAACCTATGGACATGTCAGTATACACACATAAAATAAATGTTGCTGTTCTTGGTAAGTATGAAATAACTCAAATGACCTTTGTGAGGGTCAATAGTAGTATGATATGAATTGACTAAAGGACTTCCTCACATAATTACCATAAATACTGTGATGAGTTTGAAGGGGGTAATTTCAGAGAGTGCAGAGAGTGGATATCTTAAAATGATATGGGGGGGGGGGGGTTGGGGTCGGGGTTGCTTGAAGATTGGGCAATGTTAGAAGCAGATGAAGCTGTAGGCCAAAGAATAAAAAAAAAAAATGCTACCCCAAAAATAAAGGATGCTGTGTTATCTCATTATTAGAATTGTGGTCCAGTAGTTAAAAAAAAACTTAAAGCCCCAGGTTTGCAGAAACCCTGTTTAGTAAGTCACCTTTACTTTCCTAGGTGCAGACCCAATGACTGTTATTGTTCACCCACCGGAGCTGTTGATTTTAATTTTTAACAAGATATATCATCATTATTTTCATCCTTCTTTAACTGGTGAGAGTTGGGACAACTCACTGAGCTGGGCTAGCTTGGCCATCATGTCCCTCAGGATTTCACAGACATTATCATGCCAGTTAAGAGATATAACCACTTTGTCTGACCATTGGTCTTCTCCTAGTGAACCATGACCAGTAGCATCCTATCTACATGCCCAAAGCACCTTAACTGGCAACTCTCAATCCCATAACTGCTATAATCATTATCCAGATGATTCATTCTAGCTCTGTTCTTACAATGTTAGAAATCAACTGCGATACAGAGTTTACTTAACCATAAATTGATAAAGCCATAAATTCAGTTGATGCTGCTTCTACTATTTTGGTTTGCCTCCAAGTTTTATTGCCACACTTATTAAAATTCAGATCCTTTAATTACTTAACTAATTACCACATATGACAGTGTGGTGGAACAGAAGTCTTCATTGCTGCCTCAGAGTTCCAGGAAATTTTATATTGACTACAGTGAAGTGAAGTTAAGCCCATTGCCACCTGTTTGTGTTTATTCAGTCCACCACAGACTGTTAACTGATGACTTTGTATCATTCTGTCACTGTTACAGCAAGCATGACAGTCCACTGCTCTGAAGATCCTGTAAAGATCTCTTTGAACACATGCATCGCAAATATCAGTGCAGATGCCAATCACACACTAAAAATATACAATATAAACTGGAAAAGTCTAGAAAAGAATGGAACAATTAAATGGGATAAGACTTTTACAAACTTCCAACAGGAAAAACTGCCTTTAAATGATTTAAGAAATGTGCAAGAGAACATCTATTATCTTGAAGTTAATACATCCTCTGGCATCTTCAATGCAACTACAGGAAACAGAGCTGGTAAGACTTCTTTTTTGTCCAAGCATGCTGACTAGGTTTAGTACATTCTCTTCCATCGATGCCTTTTTATATCTCTCTTATGTTCACCCTTTAAAATGTATTTTAATTAGACTAATGACTAACATTTGTAGCATGTGGAGTCTTGCAGCACTTGGCTCCCTGAATCATGTACCTTATGAGTGGAGTTTACAGGCTTGTACGAGTTTCCTAACATGTATAAAAATTAATTCTCCCACAATGAATGAAGGCAGGTCTGAGCATAATAGAAAAGAGCTTAGTTTATCAATGACTGGATTACTGAACACAGCTTTGAGTTTTAAACACTTAATTTGAAAATCACTGCATAAAATTTGGGACATTCTGAAACTCTGTGGGATTCTCCCAAAGTTGCTGGGTATCATGGCCGGCCTGTACACTGGTATTGTGAGTGCTGTGAGAGTGGGTGCAGAACCTCTATGTTTTTCCCAGTTGATTCTGGGGTTTGTCAGAGGTGAGTTCTTGCTCCTACTCTGTTCAATGCTTGCATCAACTGTGTGCTTGATGAAGAAAAATTTAGTGATCTTGACTTTGCTGAAGATGCTGTGATCTTCGCGGAGTCAATGGAGGCTCTGATCAGGGTGCTTGAGAGACTGAGTGAGAAGTCTGAGTGTCTGGGCTTGTGAGTGTCCTGATAAAAACCAAGATCCAGGCCTTTAATGACCTCTTAGATACAGCCATCAGTAGTTTGCCTGTCAGCAGAGTGAATGTTGACCTTGTCAAGAGGTTTACTTACCTCAGCAGTGATGTCCTGGTCTCGGATGACTCTTCCTCTAAAGTCAGTAGACGGATTGGGAGAGCATGGGAGGGGGGGTCATGATGTTGCTGGAAAGGTGTGTGTGGCATTCCCAATATATATGCAAAAGGCAAAAGGTCCAACTGTTTAGAGTCCTCATGCTTCCTGTTTTGCTATTTGATTACAAGACCTGGACGCTATTCAGTGACCTCAGATGAAGACCGGACTCCTTTTATACTGTGGCTCTTCTGAGAATCCTTGGGTTTGACTTTGTGTCGAATGAGCGGTTGCTCATGGAGTGCTGAATGAGGCACATTACCTGCATTGTGAGGGACTCTCAGTTATGTTACTACGGCCATGTGCCGCGATTCCCCGACCTTGATACGGTTCGCAGGATTGTCATTGTTGAGGACCCGAGTGACTGGACTAGGCATGTAACCCATGTAACACCTGGCTGCGGCAGATAGATGGTCATTTCCGGAGAGTGGGACTGGACCGTGTGTCTGCCTAGGTGGGTGCCAACCAGAATCCTGAGCTATTTTGTCGTGTGGTGGGTGCAGCAACTTGATGTACCAGTGCATGCTCCCCAACCTGACCTGACCTGCATAAAATGTTCATTAAAATTTGTTAATTGTGCACTCACCACCAGGTACTTAGTGTCTTTTGAAAGATGCTTGCTATTCATTTGCTGACCACCATGATTCTTTTCACAGCAACGGCCCTCCACTTTAATCTGATTTACAGTTTTTAGATGTATATTTTATTGACTTATCAATGTGTGTCATGCTCAGGGTAGAATCCTTTAACCCATCAGTTATTTCTGGCTTTTGTCAGGATTCAAGAAATGTATTTTTTGTTGTTTTATTTCACTGTTCCTACTAAGAAGTCAAGCAAAATGACACCTTTTATTGGCTAACTCAAAATATTGCAATATGCAAGCTTTCAAGGCAACTCAGGCCCCTTCTTCAAGTAAGAGGTAATCAATTTCTGTTCCTACTGGTTATTACCACTATTTTGGGTAATGTTTGCTATGATGCCTCATGTTTTAGACATATGAGCTACTTGCTGTGCAACAGTAGGTTAGATTATATTAGATTAGATTAGATTAGATTAGATTAGATTAGATTAGATTAGATTAGATAACCAGTATTAATCCCATGAGAAAATTGAGATGTCATGCTGTCTGAATATTTTTGACCATGTTGTGAGTTAAAAGTGAAAAGTAAAAACTTTATTTGTACTGTTTAGAGAAATTTGGAGAATATTCGAAAATTACATTGGCTTGTTTTTGAACATTGAGTTTTGTGACTTTGTTTTCTGATCTCAGATATGTATCGCTTTGGCAACTGAAACGTCTGATGATTTTATCATTTTGCCTTCTTAAAACTCTGCTTCTCAGTTTTTCTGGTCTGTATCAATTTGTTTAATAATAATAATAATAATAATAATAATAATACATTTTATTTATACAAGGTGCCTTTCTGAGAACTTAAGGACACCAAACAAACAATAAATAAATAAAAGACACAATTATAAACAACTAAAAACATCAGGAAATATAAAAATTAAAACCAAACATAACCACTGTGATCATAAAGAAAAAGCCATTTTAAACAAATGCGTTTTAAGTTTACATTTGAAGGATGAATATGATTTGATATTTCTAAACTCGGTAGGTAATGAATTCCAGAGCTTGGGAGCAGAACGGCTAAATGCTCTGCTCCCCATGGTGGTTAGATGGGCGAGAGGGACGGTCAGATGGATGGAGGAAGAAGATCTAAGGATACGGGAGGGAATGGCAACATGAAGAAGGTCAGACAGATATGGAGGGGCAAGGTTTTGAATGGCCTTAAATGTTAATAGCAGAATCTTAAAATCAATTTGAAACTTAATCGGGAGCCAATGAAGCTGCTGCAAAACCAGAGTAATATGGTAAATAGATGAGGTTCGAGTAATGATGCGTGCTGCAGAATTCTGGACTAGCTGAAACTTGTGAAATGATTTATTAGAGAGACCAAAGAGGAGTGAATTGCAATAGTCCAGCCGAGAAGTAACAAGACTGTGAACAAGAGTGGCAGTGGTTTGGGGAGTGAGGGAGGGGCGGATGCGATTAATATTACGTAGGTGGAAGTAAGCAGACCGGGTGATGTTATTAATGTGAGATTGGAAAGACAGAGTACTGTCGAGGATGACACCCAGACTCTTGACCTGAGGTGATGGGGAATCAACGGAGTTATCAATAAAAAGAGAAAGATTATTGGTTTTGGATAATGATGATTTTGAACCAATGAGGAGAACCTCAGGTTTGTCACGGTTTAATTTAAGAAAATTCAAAGAAAACCAGGATTTAATTTCAGCAATGTAGTCAACAAGCAAAAGTGGTGGAAAGGAAGAGGTGGGTTTACTAGCAAGGCAGAGCTGGGTGTCATGAGCATAACAGTGAAAATTAATGTTATATTTATGAAAAATATTGCCATGGGGAAGAAGGTAAATAATAAAAAGAAGAGGCCCCAGGACAGAGCCCTGGGGCACAACTGAAGTAACAGTGGTGGGTTGGGATGTGAAGGTTTACTTGAGATCATCTTGATCACAAAAAATTTCAGGTTCCTACACCACCCTATATTGTGGAAAACAGAATCAGAAAATGAATTAGTGAAGGGTGAATCTTAATTCTTCCTAGGAAGAAGAAACCTGTGAGAGGTAAATGTGGAATTTTAGTCCACAATCAAGGGTTGTTTAAGATCAACTCCTATTTTAAGTCATTTAATAATCATGTCTGCTTTCTTTTCAGAGTTCTTTCTTTTTATCTACATTAATGAAATGCTATTTTTTCTCCCTATTTCTTACTCTGCAATTCCTTTACAATATGAAAAAGGTGGTAAACTTCAGCCTTGAAACAAATTCTGCTTGAAACATCTTTAATATTGTATATTTATTTTGCTTGAAATGTTCAATTCTAATAAACATTTTCTGTCTTTTAAGGAACACTTAAAAATGGAAAAAATGAAAGGAATAATTTTGCCCTGTTTCAAGCCTTCTTATTATTCCATGGGGTTATCATTATTCTTCATAATTTCCCATGAAACAGAGGATCTACTCAGCAAAACGTGAAGCGAAATCAGACAAACGCTGTCCAGAATACCAGTCCATAAGAGGGGCCACAAGGTTCATCTTGTAACACTTTGGCCAGTAACTTTTAAAACTGGTCTTTTGCATTAAGGTGTGTTTGACTTATTCCTTGTTGCCTGGTGACACTAAGAAACCCGAGAAGAGGAGCAGAACTAAAAAACCAAGGTGCTTAAATGACTGTGAAAGTGCTTTGTGTTCGACACAAGAGACAGTTTTCAGGGTCCTTTAATTGCTTTCTGCAAGGTTTATTATGTCGGTGGGAGGCATAGAATGATACTCACCATAATTTAACATTGCTTTTCTAAGAATCTTACTTATGATTTTTTTATTTGTCAAAAAATGTATTTCCAAATGTGAAGTGACTTTAATTTACTATGAATATTATATGTGATATTGGAATCACTAAATATGTCACTGCCTTGACTTTTCTAAGCTGCATATCAAGGTAATAAAATGAATCTTACAAGCCTGGTGTAAGACAAACTGCAGATTAACTGGTATGCACTAAACTTAACAGTAAAAAAGAGAAGAGGTGGAGCTTGGGGGAATTGTAGGCATTGTTTTACAGACCAGGTTATATAACTGCCTAGGAAGCAATCTGTCTAATTTACTGCCACACTTGCACAGTGGAGCTGAGAAAGAATGTGTTCTTTACTGAAATGTTCAGCCTGAATCCTTAAATTACTCCGTCTCTGTCTCTGTATCTGTATCGGTTTTGTATTATGTTCTTGTTTGTGTGTGTTTTCCCACAGGTATTTTGGGTTCTTTTAATACTCCAGAGTAGTGAGTATCAAGAATATGATTTAAAAATACTTATTCCTGTCCTTGTTTTTTTGAGTGAACTGCTGGAACAGAAACTGAAACCAAAATACAAGAAGGGTTTGATTGATTTGGCAAACTCATGTTAAGGAGAAGAACAAAACCACAGTCATTGGATCTAATAGTCAGAAACCATTTTTCATACTTCTGCAAGATTGAGTCTTATTTATTCAAGTTCAGACAGTGTAAATCTGCAACTCCTTGGTCTTAAATAATCTGGTGACTACAATGTCACCAATTGCTGTAGGCGTTGCAAGCATCCCTAGAAATCAGTGTAAAACAAGTGACAATGACTTTACCAAAATATATAACTAAGATAACATAAAATATAAATAAATATTAATTTCAAATAATGCAAACATGAGCAAATATTCTAAACCTTTCTGAGTGGTTTCAAACACCTTTAAATTCTGACAATAAGTGGAAAGTCATGTATCCATTATGAGAGAGTCTGCCTTGTGATAGGCTAGGGTTTGTTTTTGCTTTGTTCCTATTGCTACCGAAATAGGATCCTGATTCATGCATCAATTTCATAGTGTAAGAATGAGAACAAGACAAAGATGAAGAATTGGGGTAATGCATGGTGAACCCCATGTAACTGACTGATAAATTGACCAAAAAACAATCAGCAACCAGTGCTGATGACTTCTTTAGATGGGAATCATAGATTGACTGACTTCTTCTGGTGGTGGCATTCTTAAATATGTTCCTGACAGGAAAAGGCAGGCATGTTGGTGGAAATCATCATGATTCCTCTTGCCTTCAATTTTCTCTTCTGAGGTTAAAAAGGTGAGAAAATGTGAATGACATCTCCAATCTCTGGCTTAGAATGGTATTGTGATAGTGAATAGGCACTGAAAATGTTCCTTATTCTTGCGTGTTTCAATAATTTGAGTGGGTCCAGAGTATTGATAGATTTGTAGTTAGGAAATGGATCAACAAGAACACCAAATAGACTTGATAAATACAATAAGAAAGAGAGAGGTTAGGAGCCTGCACTGATACAGCACGTTGCCGCACCCACCACATGACAAACCATCTCAAGATCCCAGATTAGGCTCCGAGTGCAGCCATGCAATAAAAAAAAAAAGCAATAACTAAACTTGACTTGAGAGATAGTTGCACTGAATTGTGGCAGGTCCTGGTGCTGTTCTATAAACACATCATTTCTACTAAAGTAATTCAGTCAAAAGTGAGGCCTTTCTACAAGAGATATGATCTGGGAAGAAAAACTTTATGATGGCAACATAGAGTTTTAACACAGCTGAGATGTAAGTTAAAGCTCTGGACATTTGTGATGAAGACTGACAGACTTACTAAGAACAAGATGGGCATAGTTGTCAGGATGTATTATTCTAGAAAGACAAATGTCAGGTTCGTTTTTTTGTGTTGGAAATGGTGCAAAATACTGTACATCATGTCTTATGAACTTTCACTTTTAGAACAATGGCTCCAGTCATTCCAATGAATGTCAGCACTGAGCTCATTCTGGGCAGAGCTGCATCTGGGAATGATGTGTAGGTTGAAATGGGCTTCATCAGTGGTTAACTGATGTAAAGTACTTGTGCCTGTGAGTTATTGACTATATGATCGTCAAGTGGGAAAACTTTTTTTTTTGGACATCACCATGTTTATTCACTCAGCCCTTATGATTGGTAATGCAAAAGAAGACAATTTAAGAGTTTTGATGAGCCAAAAAAACAGTTTGTATTGGCTTTAAACAAATGATGTTTGACTGAAATTATTTTACGTGAAGAAAAGAAAGCGTGCAATCTGTAATCAGGATAGCAATGTCATTGTTCTGATTTGGTTTTGTTTGTAATTTTTTCAGGTTTAATTACAAATCTTTTTCAGGCTTTTTTCTTGGTGGTGAGAATTTTCACATATCTAATTTCTCCCTTTTAAATATATATTTAGAATGTATTTGAAGATGTTTATACATTTTCATGCCATCTTCAAGATCACATCTTCATTTTCACTAAGCGAATTGCCATTTTGTGAAGTGTGTGTCCTGTGGTTCTTAGGTTAATCGATCAGGACTTCACAGCATATGAGATTAATAACACAATGGAAGGAAAGGCACCGCACACTCACCGGTCAATCAAGATTCGATGGAAATGTTACTAACGGTGTGTGCTCAGCTTTTGCGTATCAACATACTGCTCATAGGAATCCTTGCTTTTATTCATCAACAATGAATTTTGGTTACTGATTTTTTTTTTTTGAAGAAACATAGGACAAGTTCCTGGTTTCAAACTCTTTCTCAATTTTTAACATTTTCTCTTTTTCTGGTTACTACCATCAAAGCATAATAGTTGTCTCTCAAGAATTGGTAAACTGCCTGCGTTTATTTCAGGGGAAAAATGCACTTATTACTGAGAAACTTAACAAAAAATTGTATGTAGGTGTTTGTATTTTAATCAGCCTACCAGAGTACTTGCAAATCTGTATAATGTGCCGTATTGATGCATTATTATTATTATTATTTTCATGCTTTTTTAAATAAATATGTTTGGCACTGAGGATTAGCCTAGCATGTTTCTTTTCCACTTTCATTCCACATTTCTCTATAGCCTTTCAAAATGGTAGAACTAAGTGCTTTCAAGCACAGAATACAAATAGTAATTAGAAATTTTGAAAATTGTCTCATTTAGATACCAAAAGTGACACCTTAGTTTTCACTGCTTCATTTTACAAGCACATATGACTTTAACTTGCCAGTTGGAACTTTTAGTTAAGCCTTTATTTTAGTAATTCATAGAATGACCAAAGAAGTTGTACTGGGTTAACTGGGTTAATGTACAGTCTTAAGTTTTTCCCTTTTATCTTTGACATTTCTCCAGATACTGTAGTGCTCCACATCCCAGAGGTGTGCTTGCTCAGTTAGTTGCTGACCCAATGTGGGTTTTCTGTGAGTACGCCAAGGGATGGACTGGCATGTTTTGATCCTGTCATGCTTGCAGAATGTGCTCAGGCTTCCCACAGCCCCATAACAGAAAAGGCAATGTCAAGAGATAAATTGTTAGTTTCAAAGAAATGTTTTTTGTGATTCTGAATGTTAGATGCTACTGTCTTATACATTACTGTTATATTTGTAAATCTGTGCTCTGAAGCTGTCCAATTAAAAGTGTGCTATAATAAATAAATTGATTCAACAATATTGTAGTTTACACCACCAAGACTGAGACTCACAAATGTCATCTGCTCAGCTCTGGAGGACAGTGGTGGCCAATCTAACAACTGTACAGCAACTGTACTCTCTACAGGCCGCATTTTGATTTCCCACTTCTTTTAGTTTGACCACAAATCTTTCCTATGGTTCCTTATCAAAAAGTTTCTGAAAAAAGATAAGTAATGTCATATGGATACTTTTGTTGCTTCCTCATAGAATATATAGCACGATGTGTGGAGTACAGGTCCACGGTGGGATATGTTCAAGTTTTATAGCATACTGATGAGGCCTCATCTGGAGTACTGCGTGTAGTTTTGGTCTCCAGGCTACAAAAAGGACATAGCAGCACGAGAAAAGGTCCAGAGAAGAGCAACTAGGCTGATTCTAGAAACAGAAGAGATGAATTATGAAGAAAGATTAAAAGAGCTGAGCCTTTTCAGTTTAAACAAAAGAAGATTAAGAGGAGATATGACTGAAGTGTTTAAAATTATGAAGGGAATTAATCCAGTGGATCAAGACTGTTATTTTAAAATGAGTTCATCAAGAGCACAAGGACACCGTTGGAAACTTGTTAAGGGGTAAATTTCAGAGAAACGTTAGGATGTTTTTCTTCACATAGAGAACCATAGACACTTGGAATAAGCTGCCAAGTAGACAGTAAGACTTTAGGGACTTTCATATCTCGACTTGTGGATAGGACTGGCAAGCTTTGTTGGGCTGAATGGCCTGTTCTCGTCTAGATTGTTCTAATGTTCTAATGAACAACCTGCACTACCCAACTGTGTTATCTTATAAAGTGTCTTTCTGTACTGTAGTGGGAAAGACTACAAGGCATTTCACAAGAACAATACAATTGTTTGAGGTGTGTACCTTGGTGGGTTAAGCAAGATGATTATGGAAGCACAGTGAATTGGTGAAGGGGATTAAACCTGTTAGTTTTACAGTTCAAAGTCTTACAAAGGGTGGCACGGTGGCGCAGTGGTAGCTCTGCTGCCTTGCAGTTAGGAGACCCGGGTTCGCTTCCCGGATCCTCCCTGCGTAGAGTTTGCATGTTCTCCCCATGTCTGCATGGGTTCCCTTCAGGTGCCCTGGTTTCCTCCCACAGTCCAAAGACATGCAGGTTAGGTGGATTGGCAATTCTAAATTGTTCTTGGTGTGTGTGTCCTGCGGTGGGTTGGCGCCCTGCCCGGGATTGGTTCCTGCCTTGTGCCCTGTGTTGGCTGGGATTGGCTCCAGCAGACCCCTGTGTTTGGATTCAATGGGTTGGACAATGAATGGATGGATGGATGTAAGTCTTACAAAACCTTATAATGTTCTTTAATATAGTGCCTTGCTTTTGAGACATTTTACAGGCACAAATAGTGTTATTTCTCAACCCGACCAGGGGTTGGTGCTGTCATTTGATCCCTTCTCCCCTTGTCGTTCTGCAGACCGTGCCTCTCAGTGACATCACCACCTGCACACCCACTGATGACGTCACTTCCAGCACAATTTGATGACGTGATTTCCAATACCCAGAACCCATCTACCTGCCACATTAGTACTTGTTCCATCCTCCATGATTCCACCCCTTCCTCTAATCCACCATATTTATAGCCCAGACTCATCCTATGAGTTAGTTCGGTGTTTGAACTCTGCCTTGTAAAGACGTGTTTTCTTTATTTTGATGATTTTTCAGTATACAATGTGGCCATCCCCTAACCTTTTCCTGTCTGCTGCCTGTTTTTTATTACAGCTTTTATGTAGTGAAAAAGAGCTCAAGGCAGTGGTCCTCCAACTTAAACTATCTAATAATTTGCTTTTATGTAATTTCTTTCCGATGTACATTTTACTACAAAAAAGATTACACGTTCAGTATGCTGTAATTATTTCTTACATGTGGAGTACAGCTAGGAGAAATACTTCACAAAGGGTAACAAAAAGGATTTCAGCCTACAGCGCAGTGCACTACAGTCTACTATTCTGCATCACCTTTAACTTCCATTTAGATTTCTTTCCCTTAGTAATCTTCATCTCAAGAAAACTTACAGGTTCAATGTAATTATTTCATACTTCCACATTTAAAATTCTGTCAGGAGAGGTGGTCACATGTAGAACTGAACCTGCAGCACTTGATTCACTATGCCAAAAATGACACTAGTATTCCTTTCTCAACACTTAAATATACCTGGAAGGGGGCCCACAGAGAAGGGTATTAAATTATTAATGAACATTCTTGAATACAACCAAAAATAGCATATTTCCCATGTAAGTGCTGTCTAGATTTTTCCATCAGTTTTTTATCTCAGATTGCTATCTTTTTCATCTTTCCTCAAATCTGCGTTTTTATGAGAATTATCAGGATAGTCAAGTGACATTTAGGTCAGATTTGCTTTGTGTGTCCCGTCAGAAAGTGGCTTCATGATATTTAGCCTACAGTCACAGTGTCCATCAAAACAAAGAATTATGTTTCAATATAATAAATAATAATGTTTAGGATCTAATCATAAAACAGAAAAAATATATACAGTATATTTTGGGACAGAGAGTATTTCACTAACTAGTGTACAATATAATACAATTACTATAAAACAAAATTTTATATAGTTTTAAAAATGTAATTATTGTTTAGTAATAAATGTCACCTTTTATTAATCTTTTCCATTGCCAGTTATTATTTTGTTCTTTTAAAAAGATCATTCTTCAATGATTTCTGCAAGTACAACTCATCTTATGAGTCCACTGCTGTTTGCATGCTATGGACACAATGTCTATTTGTCCGCAGTTTGCCATGGAACTTTGAAAAACAGACTGTTGAACTCATAATGAAATTAAGGGAAATTCCAAAACTTGGAATGTTAAGATGATTTTAGAGCAGTGGTAGGAGTGCTCTGAAATGTATGTTCTGCTGTAAAATTCTGTCTTTGTTTTTGCAAATTACTTTTTTAAAAAAAATGAAATGTATAGATGAAATGACTCTGTACACAGTTTATAAAAATATATATTATTAAAATATCTGAAAAGGATTGGGTTTACAAACAGAATGCAATTTATTGAGTAAAAGAGAAACTGAGCAACTAAATTAACTAAAAGTGACTAAGGTGCTATCTCAGAATATACTTTAGTATATTAGATTAGATTACTACATTTGTATACTTTAGAATACAAATGTAGTAATCAACAGTATGCATTCACATGCCTTCAAAAGCAGTGGCGTGGCTGGGGAGGGCAAGGGGGGACATCTGTCTCCGGGCGCAGCATCCATTGGGCTCCAAATTGATGTTATGAAATTTTAGAATGAAATGTTTTCCATTCTTAAATGCACTAAAAAATAAATTAAAAACATTTGCATACTCATTCCATCACTTCATCAGTATGAGGATATCTTTTTCCTATGTTTTTTGTCTCTTTCTGATTTCGAAGCACGTATTAGTTCTATATACCCAACAGACAATAATTTATCCCCTCTACTACTCTAACATTCTTGACTCCCACACAGAAACATTTTTGATGTTATTAAACAGGTCACGCGACTGACATGAGGCATTAGTGTATCATTGTCTAAGTTGTTGCAAACGCCATTTCTGTGTGCCAAGTGATTTGTGTTTATGTGTTTGATAAAAAATTGATTGGGCTGTGGTGAAGTATTCTAGTAGATAGCTGCAAAAGTCTAGACGTTCCCCCATCATATTTTCATACGAATAAATTGTAAGTAATGCAGTTTTTATAAATATATAATTATTTTGCTTTATAATTTGCTATATACTTTCTTTAAAATCATTTTTAAATGCTGAAAACGATTTTTTTCTTACAAAAATAATGACAGATTTAGATTTTAAAGAACACGAGGCGGCAGTATCATTTTCGGAGACTTATATGAATTTTTTTTCTTAAAATACTATTATTTTAAATACATTTTTTAAAATTTTCTTTCCCTTCCCCATTGCATTTTGGCAAACAGGAGGGGCGTGAAATCTTCAGTTGTCCCCGGGCGCTGAAAACCCTAACTACGTGTCTGTTCAAAAGCATTCACAAAATAACCTACAGTGTTATGCAACAACCATTTTCTACCTAATTAAGTTCCCTTTTCAACAGAAATTAATATAATTGAACTGTATGTCCAAATAACAAAAATCAGAAAAACAAAATTCAAAACTTGCTATGAATTTTGTTATGCAGCTCCACTTTTTCCAGATGACCAAGACAGTTAGGATGAGCTCTTATGAGACTTTTTCCATAAAATGCTAAACAGTCCTGAGGGGGGGAAAAACTTACTTATATACTGGGCCAATCAGGAGCCATGGTGTTAGGATTTGGCCTTATTATTAGGGAAAGCACTCATATGCTGCAGCAAATAAACATGAGCCACATTTTCACTTGGCCTTGTCTTTATATCAGATCAAAAGCTGGAGCCATTTTATTAATACGGTCCAACATTTAAATATTATTTAATGCATATTTGAAAGTTCCATGGCCATTTAGTTTAAACCAATTTAATTTCATTTGTCACAATTCAAGAGATTTATTAATTACATTGTATTTGGCTGTTTCCAATCATTTCCCTGTAAGCAAGCATCTCTCAGTCTGCCATTTTTGGGCGGGACACCGACTAAATGAGTCGATAGCAGACCTATTGAAGGAGGCCATTGTCAAGCCTAGACTGTTTTCAGGATTCGGCCCACTGTTGGGTTACAAGCGGCTGACCACCCTAATGTTGCCAACTTATCGGCAGCTTTTAAATGTCAGATCACAGATGGGAGTGGTGGTCAATTCAGCGAACTTCCAATAACAAAATTATATATGAAATAAAAATAAATATATCTGCTGAAAAGCAGCGACAGGTCTGTTTTGATTGACTGCCACTGGATGTCACTACAGCCACTACCGATCCACCAGTAGGCCACCCAAAAGCAGATGTGAAAAATCTTAGTAGCAGAAACTCATTGCTGATGGGCCACTAACGGCCAGTTGGATCTTTGCTAGTAGGTTTTCTTCATTTATTTTTGGATATACATGAAATTTGCTGAGAAGGGCAAAAATGATCTATTAAAAATGATGTGAATAATTGCCTGTACACTGTAAATCCAGCTAGCCCTATAAGTATATAAATATGCTTCTGATATAAGTATAATATACAATACAATATAACACAGTTTATATTTGTATAGCCCAAAATCACACAAGAAGTGCCGCAATGGGCTTTAACAGGGCCTGCCTCTTGACGGCCCCCCCAGCCTTGACTCCCTAAGAAGACAAGAAAAAAGTAAGTAATAAAATAAAAATATGTGCGTAATGTGCTCAAACATATACTGATAATAAATGCTGGTACACCATTTAAAAGTAAAATTACTAAATCCAACCAAAATTCATGTTTGGACTTATAAATATTGCAAATTAATGCCCTAGGAATGTTTCTCAAGTTTGGCTTTAGTAACAGTTGTAATTTTATGTTCCCATAAATGTTTTTTTTTTGTACATCAACATTTTAAGAATGTTAAGAGAACGTCAGCTATATAAGTTGCAGCAGAACATTCTAAGAACCTAATGGGAACATTTGCGAATCTTCTCTGTTAGCTGGGTACTGTATTTTTTAAGGTTTAACTACTTTTAATGTGCTTTAGGGGGCAATTCAACAGGACTTCAATATATATAACTGTTTTGCTTAGGATCAAAAATGGACCAGATGTGGTCTTTGACCTTACAACCTTACGATTTCTATAAATACCTTAATTAGATGATTATCACTTGAACTGCCTTTTTTTCTTCATGTAACTACCTGCTCAGACAGTTTAGAGCATCACATACAGTGCATGCAGATCAGGCTGATTAACAAGTTGCTGGATATCATGGCCGGCCTGTACACTGGTACTTTGACTGCTGTACAGAGTGGAGACAGAACTTCTGCAATTTTTCCAGTTGATTCTGGGCTTCGTCCGGGCTGTGTTCTTTCTCCTACTGGGTGTTGGGCAGGGTCATGGGGTCCAGTGGCTGTGGGGAATCTGTTGGTGAAGAAAGATTCACTAATCTTGACTTTGACGATGATGCTGTGATCTTTGTGGGTCAATGGAGGCTATGATCAGGGCTCTCAAGAGACTGAGCGAGGAGTCTGAGTGTCTGGGCTTGCGAGTGTCCTGGATAAAAACCAAGATCCAGGCCTTTAGTGACCTCTTGGGCATAGCCATCAGCAGTGTGTCTGCCTGCGGAGAGAGTGTCAACCTTGTTGAGAGGTTTATTTACCTTGGCAGTAGTACTAGGGTGTTGTACCGTGTTAGCCATTATGAATGTAGAGAAAAGCCAAGCAAAATGACACCTTGCCTGAAGAAGGGGCCTGAGTTGCCTCGAAAGCTTGCATATTGTAATCTTTTTAGTTAGCCAATAAAAGGTGTCATTTAGCTTGGCTTTTCTTTACCTTGGCAGTGACATTCATGTCTCTGGTGACTCTTCTAATGAAGTCAGTAGATGGATTGGGAGAGCATGGGGAGTCGTGAGGTCACTGGAAAGGTGTGTGTGGTGCTCTTGATATCTCTGCAAAAGGATGAAGGTCCAAGTCTTTAGAGTCCTGGTGCCTCCTGTCTTGTTATATTGTTGGACGCTATCCAGTGACCTGAGATGAAGACTGGACTCCTTTGGTACTGTGTCTCTTTGGAGAATCCTTGAGTATGTCTGGTTTGACTTTGTGTTGAATGAGCGGTTGTTCATGGAGTCCCAAATGTGGCATATTACCTGCATTGTGAGGGAGCGTCAGTTACGGCACTATGGCCATGTGGCACGATTCCCTAAAGGTGATCTGGCTCACAGGATCATCATTGCTGAGGTCCCGAGTGGCTGAACCAGGCCAAGGGGATACCCACGTAACCCCTGGCTGCAGCAGATAGGTTATAATTTCCTTGCCTCTGCCTTGGGAGTTGCCAACTGGGATCCTGAGGTGTTTCGTCTTATGGTGGGTGCGGCAACATGCTGTACCAGTGCATGCTCCCCAACCTGACCTGACCTGTAGATCATATGAATGTGTGCATTTGAAACCAAGGATCGGCAAGACTAAGACAAAATACTTAGGCTTTGTTAGACATAACTGATCACTAATTAAAAATTATGGGGGATCATAGGAATCACAGAATTTTGGAGTGTAACATGAAAGGAAATGTGTTTAACACATAATGCTAACGTTTTGAGTTTAGTAATTTATGGTTTTATTAGTTTTTTTCTTTTCTCTATAGTATTTTTTTTATGATAATAACTTTTATAAGTTATATAATTCATCTATATAATTTTCCATCAGGGTGTACAGTGCCTATGTAGTATACAGTCAAAAATAATGTGATATTTATTATGGTAATAAAAAGTGTTAAATGCAAAAAAGAAAAAAATGTAATTTTGTAAATGAAAGCTTACATTTCTACCAGGCTTTTTCTTTCAGGTTAGATTTCGGCTCAAGTCAGTCATAAATGTGGTTTTGTAATTATGTAGTATAACTAAACATCCATCCATCCATTATCCAACCCGCTATATCCCGTGACCCTGTAGTTAGGATACAGCGGGTTGGATAATGGATGATTTGATGTTGAAAAGTAAATGCAAATGCCTGTGCTAAGATCTGGTTTGGATGATGGATCTGTTGTGTGGATATTAAAAAGAATGTATTTGGCTTTTATAAAATGTTTATCATGACATTGGTCAGCAGCCAGTGTTTACATGTAAATAGCAATCACTTGTGTTTTTAAGTTACTGACTTACTGCTCACTTTCATCATCATCATCATAATAATAATAATAATAATAATAATAATACAGATTAGTATATCTGTCATTGATTAAAGCCATTTAAAAATATAGCCAAAAAGTTTATGTAATTAATTCTTTACCTTCATGTAAAAGTGTTACAGATTTTTACTCAATGTCTTAAATTAAGATAAAGTCGTTGCCCCGGTTCAAGTTTATACAGCTTTACTTTTTTTTTTTCTATTTGTATTCTAAATTATTTATTTATTTAGTGCTGCTGTCTGAACCAATCTAAGGGTCCAAAACATACAGTAAATGATATCACCCACCATAAATCTCATTATTGATGGGGACTGAGCACAAAGAAGTGTTTAAAGAGATACACAGTAACCATACACATGTTGTATAACAAAGCATTTCTTCATCAAAAATTGAAAATATTAAATCCAATAATATTCCAACTGCATAATTTCAGTATTTCCTAACAAAGTCTCCTTTCAGAAATTTGCTCTTTGCTTGCATTATGTGCGTCAGTTTACGGGAATTTACGGCTGTAACATGGTTTGAAGGAGTTATTGTGTAAGTGAATGCTAATCTAAAACTGTTAGTAAATTATGAAAAAAAATGTTTATTGACATATGTATCGGCGAAGGAGCTTTTACCTGAGCTCAGCATTTAGTAGCCAAATACAACATCACATTGAGAGTTTTACCAGGAATCAGTTCTAAAATTCAGCATTCTTATATATAATAAGTCTTCCCACTTCTAATTATAATTTCCAAAAGTTTACTCTGAAAAGTAAATGTTGTTGAACTATTAACATATTATTCCAGATTCCAATTCATAAACACATTTTATAGTTTAAGCATAACTCTGCTAGATATTGCAGTGGTGATCCAGGCCATGGCAAGAATGGCAGGAAATAGGAGGCATCACAAAGAAGAGCTTGAGCCATACTAGACCCTGACTATAATAGGAATTCTGACATGAGCAATATATGCTATTACTCCAAAGGTAATGGAAAATGGTTACCCGGTGGATGTTAGAAAGGAATCAAAGGGACTTGTCACTTTCCACAACCAGTACATATTTGACCAGTTGTAAGTAATAAAGTTAAAGGGTTGGTCAGACATATAGTGCCCATATTGCGCCTATTACAAATCAAAAGAGACTATTCTTAAGTAAGCTACAGGAAGCCCTTGTGAGGCCTCATCTGAAATCGTTCATTCCATTATACTCTCCATAATATAAATTGTGTATACAGTAGCTGAACTATAGACATCAGGACTATGGGGCATGAGATGTGAGGAAAGGTGAGGAGGAGAACCTTTACAGTATAAACAAATGGGGATAAAGAGGAAATATAGCAGATGCCATTAAATAAAGAAGAGAGTTACAGCTGTAGATGCCAGCTGTTATTATAACATAAGTTTTTCAAGAAGATCATGATTGCAAAGATTATATTTATATATATAAATTCTGTAGTGCTAGCAGTATCTATCCATTTGTTTTCTCAACTGTTTATCCAAGTATAAAGTTACTAATAATTTATGTTCCAGACACAAGAAAATTGACATTCTTGGTAATTTAAATTTGAATGCATGATTTCTTTGATTTGAGAGGACACTGGCTTTATTAATAGAATCGATTGATTATATTGTGCATTTCACTTCTATATTTCTTAAAAAATATAAAAATTGTTTATAATGGAGCCAGAGAATGGACACTTGTGACATGCTGATTAGCATATGTAAATAAGAATTTCACAATAAGGACCGTATATAAACCTACAAACTTGTAAGAGTAGTTGTAGTAGCAGTAGTAAAGAGAACAGTGACACTTTTTAACTGCATTACCAAGTATTGTATAGATAAATGAACATAAAATGGCCATCCTCCATGATATGTGTAAATTTTCAAACATGACACAATCAATGGTTTTAAGCTTCTATCTACACTGTACACAACAATACCCTACACTTGACCATGGCAACTTATTTCTCCTCAGTGAAACAAGGGTCCTTTTCTAAGGTGGATGGAATCCTTTTCTGGAACAAAAAGAACTGGATGGAGGCAGATTTCTATTTCAAGGGCTCTGTAGCTGCTAGCACATGGCAGGCCAAATCACAATAACAACCTTGCTTCCTCTCAATGTCCCTTCAGGTCTTGAATGTTTAAGTTTATAAACACTACTTTCTAACACATTACAACTTAAATGTATGTTGCAAGTCTAAATGTAGGTATATACAGTTCATATCCCCATTCCAATATAATGAACATTTACCTCTCTAATTTAATTCTTAAGTGGTAGTAGTAGTACAGAGAACAGTGACATTTTTACTGCATTACCAAGTATTGTATGGTGAAACAAACATAAAATGCCCATCCTCCATGATATGTGTAAGTTTTCAAACATCACAAAATCAGTGGTTTTAAGCATAGTATTTAAGTTCTTAGAAGTCAGTGGAAGCCAACGGCTTTTTCCAAAGGGAAGATTAATGCCAAAAGCAGATACGCTTTTAAGACACATCAGGAAATTCTCCTGTGTTTGGTGTTGTGAAATAATTGCAACTAACACTGCAAAAAGGTTTTAGGCAGCCACCCAATATACTTGAGAAGTTGGCAAAAAAAGGCAAAGGCTGAAGCAATTATCTTTACAGACATTAGTTCAAAACAGAACAAATATGGTGGTTTTAAAGCCAGTCAGGGGAAATGATGTCATTGGGAACTAGAAGTGACATCATCAGGCCCAGGCATAATTTCCCGTAGTTGGTCTGCACAGGAAAAAGAGAAAGGATCAGTGCACTGTGCCACCCCGTGGTCTGGCATGGAATTACCCTCTTTTGAGCCCTTTAATTGCTGCCTCCCATGCACACGTGTGTGACAGTGTGTAAAAAATCAACAGTAATCAAGGATGATTAACACCTGTACATAGCATACCGTATTTATTGTGCTATTTATCTTGTGCTAGTATGGAACTAGAAATTCTAGTATTGCAAGAAAAGGCAGGAGATCTTTTGCATGGATGGTGAGTGCTTGAGGCAGAAGCTCTGTTTTTTATTTAATCAGATAATAATCAATCAAACTGACACTGTTTTTTTTCCAACTATAAAATGAAAAACAGAAAGTTAGTTATGCTTACAGAGAGAGAAGGGGTTTCTGGCCATTTTATTGGGTACCCGTATGTAATACCAGCAGATATCCTGGAAGCATGGACTCAATATGGTATGTGAAATATTCCTGAGGGTTTCTAGTCCAAGCTGATTCGATAGTACCACAGTCTTTACAATGGACAACAAAGGCAACAGGAAAAAGAAAGCTGGTGCAGAGAAAGCAAAGATTAAGCGAAAAAAAGCGACAATGGAGGATGCAGCATAATGTACGAAAATGTCAGCTTTATTCATAACAGGTGAAAAACGTTGTCACCCATTAACTTTACAATACAGTACTGCATTTGTTCACAACTTAGTAGCACTAGGTGACAGCAATGTAGTCTAGTAACTACAGTAGCAAATGTGATTGACATCACAGTCTGTCATATGGCCTAAAACGCACTGAGATTTAGTTCAGTAAATAACCTAAAGGGTTAAGCAAATAGAGTTGTAACTTAGCGCCGCTGCCCAGCTTTTGTAGGTAGCTTTAGGCTTTAGAATTTTGACTGTGTGTAAGGAAAATGCGTAACAGATTTGCAATGCAAGTGTTAAGGAACCGAAATGCTGCCTGCTACAAAGCCCAGGGAGAACAAAATGCTGCCTGTGTGTGTCAGTTCTGCTCCAATGGCAGCCACGGAGAGTCAGTCCACTGATGCTGATGAGGTTGGGCCGGAGGTCAAAAGAAAGGACATCAACAGGTATGTTCAACGTTGTTCAACAGGCAGAGTCGTGGCTCTGAGGCTAGAGATCTGCACTGGCAATCTTGAAGGTTGCCGGTTCGAATCCCGTAAATGCCAAAAGGGACTCTGCTCTGTTGGGCCCTTGAGCAAGGCCCTTAACCTGCAATTGCTAGTGCTATATAAATGCAAAGAATTATTGTTGTTGTGGTCTGATGATTAGATGAAGGTTTACATAAAATGTTCAATATTACAGAAAATTAAATGACCAGTATGAAATATTATGACTGCAGAATGTAAAGAAAGTGTCAATGGAAGGATATGCATATGCAATAAAATAATATAACTATACAGGCATCATGTATTATGTATTGCAAAGTTATAACTAGCCATAGTACAGGCTCTGTACTCTGGCTCTCTGGCTCTGAGGCTAGGGATCTGCACTGGCAATCGGAATGTTGCCGGTTCAAATCCCATAAAACATCAAAAAGTGACTCTACTCCGTTGGGCCCTTGAGCAGGGCACTTAACATGCAATTGCTCCTTCATGGGTTTGACGTTAATCTGCATCCAGCCCTGCATGTGGGCCCTCCAACCTGCAGCGAATAACTTGGGGGTTGGTGGCAGCATTGGCACTCCAGCCGCCATAAAGAAACCTTACACTGTTCCATTCCGTCTGGACTATTGTGGTGCTGAGGTGTCACCTGTTGCATGGCTGCACTCAGGGCCTAATCTGGGATCCTGAGGTGGTTGGTCATATGGTAGGTGTGGCAATGCGCTGTATCAGTGCCTGCTCCTAACCTCTCCTCTCTCTCTCTGCAAACTTTCATTACTTTGCACGTGTCCAGCGCACAAAGTTTGATCTGTTTTTCTGTTAAAGAGATTGGAAAGCATGGCCATTCCTATTGAGGGTAAAAAGCTGAAACTACATATACTGTGACAGCCAAGTGAGATGTTTTCTTTCTTTTTAAATTTCTTCTTTGTTCAGACCATCTATCTATCTATCTATCTATACTGTACACAACAATACTCTTGACCATGGAAATTTATTTCTCCTCAGTTAATATGATACTTGCTTGCACCAACATCTGTACTAAAAAGATGAAGAGACGGCTTATTTAAGAGTTACATTTTCTTTTTTTTGTTAGCAGCTACAATGGCAGCCTAGTAATAATGCCACCCAAGAGTGAGGGTGGACTAGTCTGTATTATGTCACTCCAGGGCTGTAAGACAGACTCATTCTTCTCCGGTAGTAGTTAATCAGTCTTAGTTTTATGGCATCTGATCTGAAAATTAAAATTTGAAGATCAGGTTTGGATTTTTAAATATTTGCAGTCTAAATTTATTTATTTAATATATTTTTCACTTCAGAGTTCATTATTTTGAGTTTGATCATCTATTAAAGAAGTCTTCATTATGTTTTCCATCATCATATATTTGCTAACCCTCCTTAAACACGACACCGCTGGATAAGCACTCCTCTTTCCACTGGTTGTTAGTTGTGAGTCTGGAGGCAGTGAATGGAACAACTTGCTTCTGTGACCAGTCAACTGTCTGTGGTCAAGTTAAAGAACTCTCAGTCACCTTCATCATTGTTCCCATTTGACATAAGTTGCTCTTGCTACTTGGTGTCAAACTCTACAGTTTATAGCAGTTCATATGAGTTCTATTGAATATTCCAAACAATATGTAATGTCTAAAATTAATTCATTTTTTTTTATTGAAAAACAGCTTTCTCAGTTGCAAATGCATTTCTGATATATTCAATGTGACAAATCAGCACAATTTCAAAAACTTAGATTTAAAACATGGCACAGCATGTTTTCTCAGGAAATGCCATTTATCTCAGAGCAAGAATCGCTTTGCTGTAAGACAGCTTCCTAATGTTTTCTATAGGCTTTGGCTTGAGCATTCAAGTCACGGAGACTCCGACCCCTATTTTCACCTCTCCAGCTGCCATCACAATATTGTCAAGATCAA
>JANRMT010062850.1:4634084-4650815 GCA_026402145.1 Polypterus bichir lapradei | reverse complement strand
TTGACAAGTCCCTTCTCCGTTTGTACAGTTTAAAACACCTGCTTTCCAAAATCCTACCATTGTCCCTTACAATTTGTGAACATTGAATTTCCAGTTGAGTGCTCATTGGCTGTCTATGCTTGTATACATAAGAAGCCAACCCTATGCCTATAGCTACTCTCTATGATAAAATCAAGAAAGCTTGATTATTGTTATGACAAGTTGCAGAGCACTATCAGTGATTCACTGGAGGTGTCACACTAAACAACTGATAGTCCACAAGTTGCTAAGTACAGTAAATAAAGGGTACAAATTAAAACCATTGGAAAAGAAGTGTAGTGTGACATCAGCTTAAGCCTTGTTAATGGCTCTGCATTCGGGCTGAGTTAAGATATGGCAGCCTTAAGCGATTTCACCAACAGCCTAACAGCACACCTGCAAAATCAGTGGGTCCCACCCCCCTAAGCTCCATTTTAATTAAAGCAGTAAAGGATCTGAAGGGAAATTAAAAGCAATTAATAAATGAAAGGAAATCTACAATAAGATAATTGACAAAATGAAGAAAAATGATGGAAAAATTCACAAAATAAAAGACAAAAATCACGATGGAAAAAAGTAATCAAAAAATAAGAAAACACACAAGAAACAGAAAACAAAAGCAAAGCCATATGCCATACTAATAGAAAATTTACACATTATGTCTCTTAATATTAACTTAGTGTCATTCAAATGCCCTAGCATGTCTGATCATTGTTTCTGATAATTTTCAGCTCTGTTTTAGACATATGTTTCATGTGTACAGTCTTATCTGAACTTGGACAGCCGCTTTAAGCAAAGAGACTTACTAGCTCAACATAAGCAGACCAAATAGTTAAGCTACACCTGTGCCAGTCACCAAAGCAGGTACCCACTCATATGCTGCTTTGTATTGAAGATGTCTCTTCTCCACTGCTAACCCCTGTGGGAATATGGCAATCACCACGCCAAGTGCTCTTAATAATATACTTTGACCCAATCAGACAGTATAAAATCAATATTATTATATAGCAAAATTAACAAAAACACAATAAAACTGATGGTAGCCAAAATAGGAAGTATATTTGAAAAGAGTCTTAGAAGGAGGAGAGAAAATGTTTTTCAAAAAGAGCCTTATTAAAAACACTTGGTGATGGAAGATGAGTCTTTTCAAGTCTAAGTGCAGCGTTGCTTCAGATTGTTGTTCAGTCTGCAGAGGTGTTGCCAATTTCTTTGGCTTCTTCTTTATTTTGTTGTTCCCTTCCCTGCTCTCTTTACTCTTCTTTCTCCTGCTCTGTTCTCCTCTGCCTTTCCTTCTCAGCATGCATCCCAAACTTAAAGGCCTAACTTCACAAAGAATTAACATTAAGAATTAACATTAAGAATTAAATGAATGATTATAAGAATAATGAATAAATGTTTGGCTTTCTCAGGCTGTTTGTCCATTTGGATCCTAATTACCCCAAGTCTAAATTACAAAATATATTTGCAACAATCTGTTTTTTTAAGATTCTAAAATAATGATCTAAAAGTACAAGGTCCAAGTCAGCGAAGGTAATGGATTTAAAATCAATCAATAGCAGTTGTGTAAAAATATACACAAGAGTGTTTAACATGGGGTCTGGAGTCCAAAAGTTTAAAAGTTTAAGGAGACTATGTTTAAATAAAGCAAAAAGGTCCAGTTTTCTAAATGTTGGCTATATAATCAGGTGTTCTTATTGCTGGCAGGTTAATCAACGTTAGTTGACTCAGTTCACATTTTGACTTGTATTTGCAGTCCAATGTTTTATTTTATATATTATTTAATTGACAGTTCAGTGTTGAGTTTTGAAAATTAAAATCTGCATTTGGCTACAAAGAAGAGTCTAAATAGACACAAACAGTGACCACACAAACATTTCTTCATAAAATATTTCTTCGTCAAAGTCAGAACATAAGAAACCATAAAATTTTCCATCTGCATAATTCTGCAGTTCTCAACAGAGTTTCTTTTCAAAAAATTCCTTTCCTGCCTCCTGTGCCTTAGTAGAAGGGAATTTACAGTTATACAATGGAGTGTTGACAGATGAGAACATCAAATTACTGGCATGTGTCTAAGCTGATCTCAGACTTTAATAGTCAAATTTGTTATCACTTTAAACATTCCTTCAGTCATACATAATTAGCTTAATTGGGAACATAGTATATTAAGTATTAGTTTTGCCTCATCCACATAAAATCTTTGCTCTGGTAAGACAGAAGATCTGAAGATCTTGTTAGACCAGCAGTCACAGAAGGTTTGTGAACTATTTGGCTCAACCAGTAGCCATATTCCATCAACTAATCCCATCAACTTGTAATGATTTCAGTCCAAATTCAGCAACAAACCTAGATGTTCTGCCCCACATGTTGAGCTGTGCTCCCCCTTTGTCTTGTCATTTATTAACACACCTGTCAGTCACATCCCACACTCACAGTGGTGCCATAAATGTCTATGAAACTCACATAAAGCATGTAGGTCCCATAATAAACATTTGAATACAATACACCCCATGTGTCTCAGATAGGCACCCCTTTATCTCTTGCTTCAGTCACATCTGAAGCATATATTTAAGGTATATAGACCCCTGGGTCTGGTTAGTTGTGGTACGCAGCAATCTGAACCTCTGTCTACGCGCTTCTCTTTGTCTTGACCCAGCCATAGAAATCACTTGCCTTGTAAGTGTCTTTTAAAGTTTTATTGTTTAATGTATACTCTCTGCTGTGTATTGCTTTGTAAATCATTCTTTATTGTCTTTGGTTGTACACCTGTATATACCTGTATGTTTCTTTTGTATATATTTCAGTTTACAACGAGGTACGTCCAGTAAAAGCCTTCAAGAAAGCTCACCCCTTGTTGTTTTCATGTGGATGTGCCAAGTTGTTTAAGCTCTCTGCGGCCGTGTTGCATGGACAGTGCAGAGTGAGGCAGAAAACTAGCCACATACAATTTAAAATACATTAATTAATTAAATTAAAAAAAATCCAAAGTGCAAAAAATCAAAATGCAAAAACTGTGTTCTAATTTTCAAAATGATAACAAATCATAAATAAATACACAAAACAAAGACAAGAACAAAAGAATCAAGACTAAAATACAAATCCTGGTGCACAATATACTGTAAAGCCAAAACTACGCAATACACAAATTAAAATTCTTAACTCTGAGAAAGCCAGTGATTCAAAGACAAAAAATTTGGACGTGAGCATAAATAGGCTTTGTGCTCTCGGAACCAAGTTACCCCAACTATTCTATAACATATCAGTAATTATTTACTGCTCTGATCCTGATCTTTCTGATCATAAATTAGGCCATTACAATAGCAATTGATGAGAAGAATTCTTAATTAATTACAGAATTATGGTATTTGAGGGTTCCTCTAGAGTGCCTTTATCACTTGCACAATTAGGTTCAAAAAACTAATCATCATCTCATAGCAGGCTTAAGTTTTGAGTTTGGTATTTTTCCGTCCAGCCGTTTTAGCTCTAGAGTGTCCTCAAGAAACTATGACACACAGGCAGACACACAACCATCATTGAGATATCAATGTTTTTGGTATCAGGGGACCCTAAAACATTGAGATCCATTGAAAACTGGAGATCAAAATGTTTGATAAATCTAAAGCTTTTGTTCCTCCCCCATACAAGATAGATAAAAAAGATAAGACAAACACACAAACCTAACACAATAGGAGTAGGATGTGGAAGGCAATGGACAAAAACTGCAGGGCAATAATAAATACTGCAGCAAAGTAGCTGATGTCTTACATATGGTTCCTGAGTAAATACTGACAGGGCAGAATGACTGAAACAGGGATAAGGGAAGCAAAGGCAGCTTAAATACACAGATAAAACAAAAAATAAAGAATCACTATTAAAAAATCAAAAATGAACAAAAGAGACATAAAACAATATAAAAAAAATTTTAAAAATGAAAAAACAATATAACATTTTATTAAAACAAAAAAAAATAGAAAAAAATACTAAAAAAAAAAGAATCAAGAAATTCTGCTAATGTTTTAGTCAGGCCTGTGCCTCTGTATGTTTTTGTTAGTTTTGCTTATTTTGTTGTTTTTAGTTGATTTTTGTTTATTTTTCTATGTTAATGTTGTGAAGAGACAAAGGGCACAAGATATAGGGTCATGGGCAAACCCCGTATATAGCAGCATGCAAAAGGCATAAAATAAGAATTGCATGTTAGAGTGTAAAGATGAGACTTCACTAAATCTCCATTGGTCTGTCTAAGATGATGTCATTTCCTCTTATGTGAAATCCTGGGAGGAAGAGGTGGGTCCAGATGGTCTGATCCCGGAAGTGACATCAGAGTGGGAGAGGTGTCAATCTTCCTTTCTGTGGAGGAGGAAAGAGGAAGGAGAAGAGAGGACGTTATTGGACAGTGCCCCCTCATGCCTCTGCGATAAATTACACTCAGCTAAACCTTTAAGTTGCTCCCCAAGCATATGCATGTGACAATGTTTTTGTCAAGTTGTTTTCTTATTATGTACTTTTCTTTTCTATTTGTGGTGCTTTATTAATTTAGGTTGATTCTACTAAATTTTCTTCCTTATTCTTAGTTTCATGAACTTAAGGGGACACTGCAATTGTAGGACCACCTTCGTCCAATGTAAGGTCTGAGATGCCTTGGCACTATTTCTGGAGCATTAGCTCAGGTTCCTGTGGTTCAGCTCTATTTTCTTGAATCTGTTATGACCTAGTTTGTTCTTTTTTATACATTTTATTGTGTTTTCCTGTGGCCTTTTTGGGATATTTTGTATTTATTTTGGAGTTTTGCAGGTTGGATATCTCTAGGATTTATTTCTAGGTTTGGTTTTGTTCTTTACATGGTACTTTTATTTCATGTGTTTATGGGCACCACCATTTTGGGTGTTTGTTTGTAGTTTCTGCTGCATTGCTAAGCATGGAAAACTGGACATATGCTGCACATTATGTCAACATTGCAATGGTTGAAACGTCAGCAGTCAAACCAAAGACTTTTAGTGTGTGTCTTCTTGTATTTTTTTGATTCTGGGTTTCGATATTTTGCAGTTTAGTTTTGTGATTTGGCATAGTCGTATCAGTGTTTACATTTCCTGCTAATGAATCTTTGGCCAGTTTGTTTGATTACATTTCATCTCCTGATACCTTATTAAGTAAATCTGTTGTGCTCCTATTCCTGGCAGGACAGGATTACCTTTTAATTTTGGATATTGTAAGTTTTTCATTGTTGATATCTGGATTTCTGATTTGGTTCTTGTTCTCTTATTCATCTGTAATATCCTAAGTCAAACAAATTACTAATACAATAATTAATAAATAGTTACCTTACCTCATAGAGCCTTCAAACTTTTTTCATTTTTGTTTCCCAAAAATGACCTTTCATGGGGATCAAAATCCTAGCAACTGCACCTGTCAGTAGGACCAATGACATTTGGGTCCTTAAGGCCCATTCAGTGATGCATGTTTGAATGTGGTGCTCAAAAGGATATCAAAAGATGGAGATACCAGGAGGGGTTTCATTAAACAGCATGCTGATTCTGAGTGCTATTCATGGAACCATATTCACACAAGTGCCATCCAGTGCTTGAAGTGGCACCTTTTCTTGTATCATGGTGCACAAAGAGAAAATCCCCCTGGTCTTTGATTGAATGATATTGTATTGCCATAAACATTTTACCACCAGTACTAGATTACCACCAAAAACAAATTTGCACAGGTAATTTCGTTCCACTTCAAACACTGGTGTCATCTGATCTAAGATCATATGTTTAGAAAACTCAGATAACGAGAGGTACTTAGCAGTTAACTGTTAACCACGTGGCAACAAGCTAGATCAAACAGAGGGAAATATCCGCTGCAATGAGTTGAAAGAATTGTGCATTTGATATGTGTGTACTAGCATTGACCAGCGGATACTCCTGATTGGTAGAATCGAGAGTTCATGTCCATGGAGTCTAAATAGTCATTGTTTAGCATCACAGTAGTGGAGCCATGTGTGGTATGTTGTGGGCTCACTGTAGTCAAAGGGCCTAATGGCGGACACCAATGCAGAGGGAAGATATTGTATTAAGGAAAGAAAATATAACCAAGAGCATGTACAGTCAGGCTAGGAAGAGAGCTGTTGTGACTGAGAAATCCACAGCAGAAGCTAACAATCTAAATCTACCACTGGCTAAATGAAATCTTTTTAGATAAGTGTCAGAACTGGCAGCTCTGAATCCACCAACGTATGTTTGCATTTCATCTTTGCTTTCTCAGGAGGATATCTCAGGAAAGACTGGGGGTGATGCCTGGAGTGACTCCTACTAAGCTAGAATGACTTAAATTCTAGTCGTTTTACTTCAGATAAATTAAAAGTATCATTTGTAAATTGCACAGATGCTATAATAGAGGAGCATGCCTATATTAAATTTTGAAATTGTGAGGATTTTATCAGAGCTGTGTTTGTATTCATTTAAACTATTTTATGTAACAGCTAAATTATTATTTTTGTGATTAACTTATTTTTAAATTATTTTGTTGACATTTTCTCATCACCATTTTATTACTCTAGTGTGAGTATTTTCATGTGTTCAAAAGACTGACACAAAAGAGAAGACTCAACAAAACAAAATATATATCTGAATTGCTTTGACAAATCATTTTTCGCATATCAAACATGTTACAAATTCTTGTATCTCATCATAAAAAGCTAAATGCCACCTCTGCTACTACAGCATACAAATCATAATAGAAATAAAGCCAATTCAGGGACTGTCTACAGCCTGTACAGGGCACATCATTAACCTAAAATATATCTTCCCTGGTGACAAACTGAGGCACTGAGAACCCATTCTCTCCGTCTGTCTTTTTCATTGCTTAAGTGCCACCTTTGAAATACACTGTAAGGATATTCTAGAGATTGGCATTAGTGAGTGTGTGTCTGCGACCTACAATGGACTGTCTCCCTTCAGGGGCTGACCTCTGTTTTGTGCTCAGTGTTTTTGGAATACTGTATATGACATCTCCTAGCAATCTTACAATTAGAAAAATTACATCTGAAAATGAACAGAATTAGAAGAATGTGGAAACCATCTGAAGGAAAAAGCAGAAAATTAAGCTCAGATTGTGAATTTAAGGCTAATGTTATTGTCCCACCATTTTGAAAATAGACAAACAGAGAAATGTAACTGAATTAAATTTGGCATCATTTGAAAAAAAGGGAGGAAAAGGTGACTGGTTTGCATACAGCAAAGCTCAAAAAGACTGTTTTTGTGCTCTAGAGTACGATTCAGTAATATATGGAAATCTTATTTCCACTATCCTTGCATCTATCCATTGTCTAAATCCGTTTTTCTAGAGTAGGGTCATGGGAAGATGGAGACAGTCCCAGCCAGACACAATCATGTGACAGGGCACCTGTGCTAATTTTTTTTATCAGTAATCCAATTAACCAGCATGACAGTGGGAGGAAACTGGGCACCCAACATGGAAAGTCACAGACATGAGAAGGACATGCAAATTCCATGTACGGAGATCCAAGGACTCTTGTCTCCCCTGCACCACCCTACCGATCCATTCATCCGTTTCTGAATATGCCTAATTCACATTTGGGGTAACTCAGCCTTTATTATATTTTATGCTGTGACGTTTTACAAAAAGAACTTATAAAACAAATAATATGGCCATCCAAGTTAAGATCATTCAAAGGATTATGAGTCTATATTTAAAATTCTAGCTAAAAAATGATTGATGGATTTAAGGATCTATATATGTAATTCACTAAGGGCACGCAAGACACTGAGTGCAAGCAAGACACTGAGGGCACGCAAGACAGTGAGTGCAAGCAAGACAGAGCCCCACCCGCCAACTCTAAGACCATGGGATACGCTCGACAGAGCCCTGCCTGCCAACTCTAACCCTCCTACCGCGTCATGGGATACGTACGACAGAGCCACACACGCCAACTGTAACCGTCCTCCCGAGTCCAGCATCGCTCTCGAGGCACGCATCAACTCACCAAACACAGCCTCAGTCACTTTCTTCTGTGCAAAAGTCCACATGCACCTCTGAGCCATGTTGACTTTACACCGCACGCAAGACACAGAGCCACGATCGCCAGCTCACAGAGCCCCACCCGCCGACTCTAACTAAGGGTAAGCAAGACAGAGAGCCACATCTGCCAACTCACGGAGCCCCGCCCACCAACTCTAAGACCATGGGATACGCACGCATTTAGTATATAAATGAATATAAATAATTGCATGTAAACGATTCACCAAAATCTGTTGTATATACATGATACTGTTTAAACGTTATTGTTTTTTCATCAGAAAACCCGGTTTCCACGTCTACCTGTATTAGTTTAAATGGCAATCAATGTCGGTTCTATTTAACTTGTGTTGAAATATTTGAGGAGAAGCCTGTAAATGGTATTTGTGAACATTAAAACAATTATTATTTGAACCTGTAAGTGTGTCTGTGAAGCAGTGTCTGGGGTTTGTGGTGCTGCTAGTGGTCAAAATATTTTTTTTTGTTTTGTTTTTGGAAATTAGTCACTATCCCTGTTGGCTGTACATCTCAGACACTCTCATAAAATGACAGAATGTGGAGATGCAGTGCCTATCTACACAGCTCTGGGCACAAAGTAGGGACCAATCCTAATGTATGGTATACTCATATACACTGCCACACTAGGAAGGTGCAGAGATGCCCATTAAACAAACCTATACATTTTTCGATTAAAAATCAGAATACTCAGAAGAAAACCCACACCCATAGGTGGAAAGTGCTAAGTCCACACAGGCAGCACCCAGGCTTGAGACAGAAACCCAGAAATGTGGACCCATGTGTAAAAAATCTTCTGGAACATCTTTATTAAAGACTTAAGTCCCATGTGGCAGCTTGCTTCAAGAATTTTGCTTCACATTATTTACAATGTTATGCCATACAGACATAATACATAATGATCTATGCTTTTTGGGATTTTTTTCAATCTGGTGCTGAGGTGCCACCTGCTGCACTCTGGTCCCAATCCAGGTGATTTGTCATGTGATGGGTGCGGCAATGCGCTATCAGTGTGTGCTCCCAACCTCTCTCTCTCTCTCTTTTTCTCAGGAAAAAAAGAATTATATATAGCATTACAATCAAAAACATATACCCACACAAAATAACTTATATAGCGAGTAGTAGATAACCCAGTTACCACTATCTTGATGAAGGTATGGACAAAGATGGTGGATTACAGATTAAGAAAGTTAGCTGTAAGCACATTATTTATCCCCACCACAGCAGCTAGATAAGAACATAGGAAATCTGACAAAATTAGAAGAGACCACTCAGTCCATTGTCTCCAGCAGGGGCCACTTGCTCCCTGGGATTGTGTTCTTTATTGAAATTCAGAACATACTTAAACCTGTTTATATACCCCTTCAGTAACCATGGCAGAAATAATCAGAGAAGAGAAATATGGTACAAAAAGATATATATATATATATATATACCTGTATATTTAACTTGCTTTAAAATGCAGCTTTCACTCATACATATAGAAAGTAGTATAATCATTTATACATAAGTATCCAGGTGGAAGAGAAACCATTGAAACAGTAGAATCGTCATCCAGTTCTTCAGTGGGGAATTTTTTTTTTTTTATTTATTTATTAATTTTATTATAATCGATACAAAGCAATCAAGTTTTTACAAAAAGAAAAATTGAGTTAAGAACAGATCGATGTGGGGAATTCTGATGAATGTACTCCCATTTTGGTGGAATGGATGGTGGCATTCTACTTGCAGACGGCTTCTGGCTTATAGATGGTTCCTCTCCATTAAAAATACTCACACATTTTGCATATTCAGTCAACTTTTATTGAAGGTGGCCAGGTATATAAGAGATGCCACTTCAGTCTCAGCTTTCAAATCCGGGCTGAAGACTCACTGCTTCAGTTTAGCATATCCTAAGTTACTAAAGCTTCTGATAAATGTACATACTGCATTTCTGTTATTAGTCATTAGCACTAAACAATAAGTAATATGATAGTTATAATTTGTTACTAACCCTCACCTGTTCTGTTCTCGGTACTCAAATGTGGCACTTGGTGCCACTGCCCTACTGCCAAGTTGTTTTGCCTGCCTAAGGTAAAGTCATCTCTGATGGAGGATCGCAGGAATCGTCAGGTAGAGGGGTCCTTTCATTGGATTGGCTGGCCCAGCACTGACTCTGCTATGGAATGGCCAATAGGGGGAGGCAGCTTGATGGCCAAGGTCACAGACAGATGGACAACGTTTTGTCACCCAACACACACATATTTATTTACAGTATTTACAAGTTACTTTTGTGCACAACCCAGTGCCTCTGCACCGATCCCCAAAGTCCAGGCCTCTCTCTCCAGTTCCTGCCTTCTTCGGGCCACCGCCACTCTTCTCCAGCAAGATTTCGTCCACTCCTCGCCCAACTCCAGTCATCGAATGAAGGGAGACGGCCACTTTTATACAAGCCCGGATGGGCTCCAGGTGCTTCCCGACAATCCTCCGCAGACACTCCCTTCTGTAGCGGAAGTGCCAGCTGCGCACCCGGAAGCCCTCCGGGTGTCCCCAGTCTTCTTCACCACAGCACTTCCAAGCTCTGCACCCATGGTCCCCAGTGTAACCAGGGCAGTCGCCCCCTCGTGGTCTGGAGGAGGCGCAAGCTCTCCTCCGGTCCTCCTGGGCGTCCTGGCTGGGTACCACCCCCAGCCGTCTGCCACAGTACCCCACCACAAGCTGAGACCCCTAGGGGCCAGCGGCTCATCCAGCGAGGGCAGGTCTTCCTTGACGGAAAGCCGACACGCTCCAGTCCAGGGCCCGGTCCTGTAAAACAGAAAACAGAACAAGGGGCGGAGACGTTGCCCTGACGCCAACCGCTTGGCGTCTCTCTGCCTTGAATGGTGCAACGCTCCCCCCTCTGACCGGCACCCCAGTGCTTGCGACCTCAGCCTCCCTTTCGAGACCTCCGTGTCCCCTGTGCTGGGACATTGGATGGGACCGCACACGCCCCCGTCACCTCAGCCGGATGTGGGGTTTCCCTCTTCTCTTCTCTTCTCGGCTCTTCTTTGGCCATGAGCGTCCTGCCTCACATCCTCCCTTATCGGAGGAGCCGGCATTCTTCCCTCGATTCCTCCTTTTCCTCTTGGATGCAGTGATAGTCTGGGTCCGAGCATGGCAAACGCTCAGATCCGATCCCGTCTGCGTCCCTACAGAGCGACAGGAGACTGCAGCGGGCTTGGAGCGTAGGGCGCTAGGACCCAGGGCACTCATCAGCCCTCGTCCTGCCATCCCCTGCGATCTCTCTCCCCTCACCTCACGCACAGCACTCACCGCCGCGTTTATTGTCGGAGAACCGCCTACTCGATACCGGTCACTCATATCACGGCTAATTTCGGCAGGTTCTCCGTTAAGCTGTACGGGGTCGGCTGTACTTACCTTCCCTGCCGTACTACTCCGGCCAAAGCTCCAGCGTCGCGCCGTTCCTCCGCAGCATCTGTGATGACGCGACTGCCTTCCCCTTCAGCTTCTGCAACTCTGCACCTGCAATAAAGGTGACTCTACGGGCTGAAGACACTCCTCCGGCTCGTGCAGAGCCACCGGAAAGGACAGGAAGACAGCCGACGGTGAGCTTACCTGTCTGTCAGCAGCACACGTCGGCTGCTTCCTGTGGGCCTTTCCCTCCGGCCCAATCGGGTCTCTTCCTGGCAAGAGATGGATATTCCTTGGTCACACCTCTGTACCGTCATTGGCAGGCACACAAGACACACCATCCAATCCCGTGCCTGTCACTGGGAGGGACTTCTGGTCCATGGCCATCTTGTCTCCCCATCTCCAGGTGAGGTGGCGTGCCTCCGGGCAACCTCGCAGCTGCCGCGGCCTCTCGAGCTGCAGCGACTCCGTCTTCACAGCGTCTCCTGCTGCCACCTCCGCACTGACGACAGCGCGTGGACCGGCATGCCCCTGCCACGGACGCAGAACCGGGCAGTCCCTGCCTGAAACACAAAAGGTAAGTCCAATCCCAAAGGGCCGACCGCCGTTGGGCAGGGCACTTACCTCCCAGATCCCGTCACTCCGAGGCGCCTGCCTCGGTTTGGCCTTTGTCGCACTTCCTCTGCACCCGGGGAATATGGCCTTTCTGCAGACCAGTGGGGGTCCGTAGGGAGAACCACTCCCACGGGGTTGTGTGCGCGCCGCTCCCGCTGCGTGTGTGTGGGTTCTGCTGCTGCGCCGGGCCGTCCACAGACTGATTTTGTGATGCAGGTCCCTGCCTTGAACCAGGCAGAGCATCCTGCCGGCTACGCCACTGTAGAACGAGACCCGGGCACAGACAGACAACGTTTTGTCACCCAACACACTCATTTATTTACAATATTTACAAGTTACGTTTGTGCACAACCCAGTGCCTCTGCACTGATCCCCAAAGTCCAGGCCTCTCTCTCCAGTGACCACGGGCCCCTACAGGGTTGAGCTTCCAAGCCCCTGTGTAACCAGGGCAGTCGCCCCCTCGTGGTCTGGAGGAGGCGCAAGCCCTCCTCCGGTCCTCCTGGGCATCCCAGCTGGGTACCACCCCCAGCCATCTGCCACAATATATATATATATATATATATACACTAATAAAAGTCAAATCCACAACTTCATAGAGACGCTGTCGCTAAATACTCGCAGAAAAATCCACACGTTAGACACGCCGTCGCTAAATACTCGCAGGCAAATCCACAACTTCATAGAGAAGCTGCCGCTAAATACTCGCAGGCAATTCCACAAGTTCATAGACATTCTGCCACTAAATATTCACAGGCAAATCCACAAGTTAATACCGGGAATGCCTGTTAAACATCTTAGATTCACGAGTAGCGATTTGGGTGATGAGATGTCTATCGAGGTGATCACCATCGATCAAAGAACTGTCACTTACCGAGTGGTTTCCTTGCCCGGAGATGCCGCCTGCCTTTTCCATTCTCTGTGTTACATATTGCACTGACATATCAGCCTCAATCTTGATATCCAGAGGAACATTGTGTCTTATGTATTGAATGACTGAGACAGGTTCAAGGTGTGGACTGATGACGGTACAGGAGATAATTATACTACACAGGAGCACTATAACAGTGAAATGCTTAAGCCCTTCACCTATGCTTCTACATGTGAGTTGATGGCTACCTCTGAATTGTTCGGTTATTGCTTTCAACTGTACCGAAATGGCCAAATATTTTACACCTTTGGAAAATCGCCAATGCCTCTTAAACATCTTAGATTCACACGTGACGATTTGAGTAGTGGACACTTTGATGTTTATGAATGTTTCAACTCTCAAAAGCTGGATGCGAAGTTATTGATGAAGCCAGTTGTATGCTTACAACACTTGACAGATGCCGAATGTCACTTCAACACAAGTCCTGCAAATACTAACGTAACTGAAACAAACCATGAAACTCAACCCGATTATGACAGCAGCAATCCAAGCTGTGAGAAAGCAGTAAAAAGGAGGCGTGTCAGACGTTGTGCTACATTTTCTGATGCAGCTACACAAAAACAACTTCATCACGCTGCCGCCAAATACTCGCAGAAAAATCCACAAGTTCATAGACACGCTGCCGCTAAATATTCGCAGGCAAATCCACAACTTAATACCAGGAATGCCTGTTAAACATCTTAGATTCATGAGTACCAATTTGGGTAGTGAACACTTTGATGAATTAAACCTGTTATCTTTACAATGGTTCACAAACACGGAATGTAACTTGAACACAACACATCCTCCAAATACAAACCTGATTGAAAGAAATAATGATAATCAAATCCTTGATGACAGCAAGACTCATAACAGTGACAAAACAATTACATTGACAATCAAGTTATGTTATTTTTAAAATGTTTCCTTTTCTTTTTCATAACTTCTTTAACACACTACTTCTCCGCTGCGAAGCGCTGGTATTTTGCTAGTATATATATATATATACATATAATATTGTATTCACATTAACTTAAAGGGTTTGGCTCTTAGAGCACCATCTTCATGTTCTGTGAATATAGTCAGCTATTTTTAAAATTATAGGAGAGCAGATATGAAGTGGATATGAGACTCTTAGGTTTTTGTGAGAGAAACAAATATTATATTATATTATATTATATTATATTATATTATATAGTTTGGCAAACAAAATTTGATTTCATTTCATTTCAATAAGGCTTGAGCAACAATCAAACAGGTGCTGCATATCTACAGCTAAAAGATCTGTAGCATTTGTTTTAACAGAGAAGTACTTAATATTATAAAAAAAAAATCTGAATTTTCTGAAAAGTATTCTGTGCAGTGGAATTAATGACATAAGTTATTTCTGTGTTTTTTCTTGGTATTTGAGAGAAATGAAACTAGCGTTAGTCTTCCACTATGGACCAATTTCAACTTATCAGCTTGAATTACGTAAAATTTCACATTACTCAAATTATGATTAAATCAGTGCAAAGCTTGAAATGAACCCATAACAGAGCCTTTGTTGTTATCTAATTCAAAGCATATGCCTCTGTTTATTTTGGTGCCAGGACCACTTCTCACATGCGTTTGCCCATTTAATTACTATTGTGCCACTCACCATTCTACAACAGAATGTTCATTGTTCTTGCACCAGCCTGCATTTTGGTCCCACTATCAATACAGTAGATGCATCTTTCAATTTCTTCTCAGGTGTATTTTTAACCATATGCTTATAGCAATGGCCATCTATACTTCAAAATGTAACTTGCTAAGATTTTAAAGAAAAATCTTTTGAAAATAAGATATTTCACTTTAAAAAATATTGAAAGACATAAATGTATCAATGATACAAAATTTCAAACTTTTAATCTCTATAGTATGGACCTCTATCGATGGCTCTACTTGAAATGCTAAAATCTTTCTCAGCTTGAGGTTAAATAGGCATAATCTCTACAGACCAGAGTTTTGAAAGTCTCCAAAGTTTTGGTGAAACTGAGCTGATGTTGTTAGGACAATGTCCATTCATCTAGTCCAGTGCTTCCCAAACTCAATCTGTGGACCCACTGTGGCTGCAGGTTTTTGTTCCAACCATCTACAGTTTTAATTGGACTCCTGGGCTAATTAAGTGAAATGTTATATTCCCAAGTTCTGTGTTTTGGGAACAATCTCTTATATATATATATTTCTCCTGGTTCGTCCTGCTTCCACTTCAAAACCGGTCCCGCCCAAACGCAGCCGACACGGCATTTCTCGATTCCTATTCGTCCTCTTCCAAACCCTTCCCCACGCTGCCTGCAGTTCCTCTTCAAAACCGGTCCCGCCCACACGCAGTCCACAAATGAAGTCTCAGCAGACATACACACAATCCTCTTCCCGTTACCACAGGTACTTCTTCACCTCGTTCCTGTCTTTCCGTCCAAGAGTAGAACATTGGGACTCCAGACCAGCAGTGCAAACACTGTCATGCACTATACTGGCCTGCTGAGCATAATACATCCAACAAGTACTGTACTCGAGGTGCTGCCACAATGGTAAAGTAGCTTTACCACTTTTGCGGGAGCCACCTGTGTCTTTACAACAGCTTTTTACACAGCAAACATCAGAAGGTAAAAATTATCGTGAACACATTCAAGAATACAACTCTTCTCTAGCATTTGCTTCAATGGGTGCACAGATAACTCAACCTCCTGGCCACAGACCATACTGTTTTAAAATACACAGGCAAATTTATCGCCAAATCTCTCCACTATACACTAACACTTCTACCTCTCCAAGATATGGACAGTTGTATGTTTTTGACACAGCGCAAGCTACTGAAGTATGCTTACAAAATAAAGCAAACTCTGCATGCAGCTAGATTCCATGCTCAGAACCATCAACCCCTTCGCTAAATCATACAAACACATGCATGAAATCGCTCAGTCCAATTCAACAGCATCTGTACAAATGGTTTTCAAGGAAAACCCTGGGCAGGATTTATGATAATACAATGCTCCGACATGTCACGCCGATGTTGCAGCGATTTTCGTCGGAGAAGATGGCGAACCCCCTGCCAAAAGGGACATTTGCATCTGTCCTATAGGCATCTCCTGTAAACAGATTTCCACACTCAATATGAATTGCGATATGAATTACCCACTTTTATTCCCTTATGGAGACATTGGCTGGCACAAAGATTTACAACATGTTCCCGATAAAACAACCGCCAACCGAATCAGGCTTATTCAATGCCAATTTTACGCGTACAAATGATCAATGATGAATACATTTACTATTTTGCACTCCAGCAGCAAACTATTCCAACAGTACGTCGTAGATGCGTATGTTAAAACAGAGGGCACGCGTCTCAACTATCTCAGATTACATCAACAAGATCTGCGCGTGGAACAATACAAAGGACTTTCAGATGTACTGCAAGCAAAGGCTGAAAATAACGTACGTGTAGGCAAATTGATCATATTACCGTCCACATTTCCAGGAAGTCCAAGATACATGCAACAAAACAATTATTGCACGTGGCTTTTTCTAGGGTTAGATCTTTCGACTCATTATCTATCGTCTCCAGCAAAACACCTATTCACAACTGCATCTTTCAAGAAGTATTTCTTTTTTCTTGATTTCCGAATTCCTTTCTCACCGTTTTCCGTTCCTATTCTTACACCGCTGTATGCTACGGCGGGCGTCGGCTAGTATAATATATATATATATATATATATATATATATATATATATATATATAT